>JAEAOA010000982.1:885000-1407500 GCA_016746295.1 Potamilus streckersoni | reverse complement strand
TTGTCACCAAGAAAGAAAAAAGAATCACAATTTGTGACATTGACTAAGCCCTGTGGGATTCCTGACTAAATTTTTACACCTTATTTTTCGTACTTTTATGAAGAAAACACTATTTTTTTTCTTGTATGTTGTTGTTGTTTTGGGGCTTAATGCCACTTTTCAGCACATGATAGGCTATACATGGCAGCCAGTATTAATGGTGGAGGAAGAAACCAGGAAATCCACTGAAAGAACCACTGGCCCACAAGAAGCTACTGGCAAGCTTTCTCATATATCCACATTCAATGAATCTTAGACTCAACCCATGCAGACAGAGGTGTGATGGCAGTGATCCGTAACAGAGCAATTTAGACCACTCGGCCACTCAGGGCCCAACTTGTATGAGAAAATTGCATAAAATTTAAGTAGCCAAGACACAATCATCTTGTATTATTCATACATAATCTCTTCCATAAAATGATAATAAACTCTTTTGTCCATACTTTTAAGAAATAATTTTTTTTCATGTATGAGAAAAATACATGTATATGAAAATTTGGAAGGCACACTGCAACTGTGATATATCCAAATTCATGTTATAATGGAGCATTCTATAGTCATTGTTGTTATTGTTATTGTTATTATTATTATTATTATTATTATTATTATTATTATTATTATTATTATTATTATTATTATAACATCCATATATGAGACAGTATTGCACAGTAGACTTTTACACTCTTTTATAAGGAAGTTTTACAAATCTTGTATATCTTCACTGAACTTAATTTTTTTTGGCAGGAGCCTCTGTGTTATATGGACACATTTTTACTTTCTTATTTTATTCTAACACCTGTATGTGTTTCCCTACAATGAACATAATTAAATTGTAAGCTATTTGTTTATTCTCAAGGCCCACCACTATTCCAACCCTGATGCTCGATTTAAGGCCAATGAGAAATGCTGTGGACTGGAGAAGATCTCCAACAGTCTCAGTTGCTGTAACTTTGTAGGATACAACCCCTTGACACATGCCTGTGCAGATGTGTCCAAGTACCAGGATGGTAAGATAAAAGTTAAGGGAGGTATTTTTAATGGCATCAAAGAATTTATATATTGAAACCATCAGCATGACCACCTGGCAATTAATATTGAACATTAGTCTTGTCAGACTTAAGATTTTTCCTCTCTGGAAACTGGGACAACAAATTTAATTGCATTCTTTTCCTTCAAACAAGGAAAGTGAAAATTAAAACTGTTCTATTTAAACATTTATGAGAAAAGGAGTTTTATTTTTAAAACTGTTCTCATTGTTGCAGCTTAGATTTTTAAGCATTTTAGCTCACCTGCACTAAGTGCCTGAGAGCTTGTTACTTGATCTCAGGTGTCTTGGTGGGTGTTGACATTGGTGCCAGCAAATGTACACCCTTTGTGTTTAAGCTATTATCTCAGATACTGTTGCTCCTTCAGTCCTACATCTAGTATGATAAGGGGTATACCACCATATTAAAATTAGGCTGTTGTGGCCTACTTTTTATGCTGAAGTGACCATGTACATGTTTTATCTTTAAGTCAGTTTAATAGACTTGAGCGTTTACATTCATCAAACTTAATTTATGCATACATTTTAAGAAAACCTACATGATAATGCCACATTTAGGTCACTATGTCCTACTTTTATGCCCTAGTGACTATGTATTCTTTTTATGTCATGGTCAGTTTCTTAGATACTTGTGCAGTCATGAGAATAGATATGTGTGCATGCATCCTGGGCAGTACTACACAAACAGACCATAAACTGATTACTAACCTAATTTTCATACCTCAGTTGTCATGTACCATATTGGGACAAGTTTCTTGCACAGCCAAGATATTTTATATGTTCATGCATCCTGAAGAGTACTGAACAATGGTACTAAACTAAGCTACTATGATCTATTTTCATTTGCCAGTTATCATGTGAACTTTTTATATTTGAGTTTTTTGGACACTGCTGTTTCTTATGCAGTCACTGCTGTTTCTTATGCAGAGCATTATGATAAGGAAAGTAGATCACTATGACCTTCAGTAGCAACTGAATATAAATTTGATGGTTTAGTGAGTTGTTTCTTTGACCATTTCATCATATTGGTTAAGAGCATATGGCTTCAGCATGATAATATCAAAAGTAAAAAGTAAAGTTGACCTCATTGCTTGATCTGTCCTTATTATTAATCAGTATTGATGAACATGAGTACTGACAAATGCAAAAGTCTTGGGTCTGAAAAAAAACCCACAAATGCAGGTGAGCATTACTATCCTTTCACACCTTCATTTCTTGTCAGTCCAGACATAAATTATTTAAAGATATTGACACATGACAGTATTTCAGAATATTGTTTATGAATATGTGCAACATATAAGGTTATTATTTAATAAATACTTCATAATTGTTGTTTTTATGGATATATTTATTGGTAGAATTTTGCAGATAAAGTCAATACAGTTCATACCTACAGTACTTCCAAAGTTTAACTGGCAAAAAGTTTTAAGTATAGGAGGTATCAAGTACCTGACACATTTGTTCAGTTTAAAAGTTTTGTCAATTGGTTTCTCTTTTACATTAAGACATAGTAAGTGTTACATACCTGACACATTTGTTCAGTTTAAAAGCCTTGTCAGTTGGTTTCTGTACATTAAGACATAGTAAGTGTTACATACCTGACACAATTGTGTTCAGTTTAAAAGCCTTAAAAGCCATATCTGTACATTAAGACATAGTGAGTACTAAGTACAGTGTGACCCCTCTATAACATGGTAGCAGGCATCCATTTAAACTGACCATGTTATAGACAAACCATGTTATAACAACCAGGTCAGTTAGCTGAAGAAAATTATGCATGCACCAAAAAGACAGATGGCTGGTCATGAGGTGTGTGTGTGTGTTGTAATACAAATATATGCTTTTGATTAAATTAAGTCAAAACTAGCCTGAAATACACTTATATATTGACATCTTACTTGCATTTGTGTAGTGTAGTCCATAATACATTAAGTACCATACAAGTGTATGAAAAATTGATGAATTCAGACATAGATCTCATGCTATAAAATGTATGCATCAGTCACATCCCATTAGAAAACACAAATAAGACATGTATAAAAAAATGGTAGTCCTCATTTGATCTATATCCCATTGTCAACAAACATGTCGCTAACAATTCTCTACGATATTGTCACCAGTAGCACATGGATATAGTTATTTAAATGCTTCACTACGATATTGTCACCAGTAGCACATGGATATAGTTATTTAAATGCTACATGTACATGCCTAGATTTTGGTCCTCTGGAGATATCTATCATCTTGCTAAGGCTACATATGGGATGAGACTATTACTAGTTAAATGAAAAATTAAAAAGTAGCTTGACTACGAGATATTTATGGTTTCAGAAATTTCAGAAACACTAACCTCTTAATACTGAGTGTCAAGTGACACAGCTGCTTGTACTAGTACTATTAATCTTTGTGAGAAAAAACATGCAGATGAAAATTTGAGAGCCATGCCACAACAATTTTATATCCAAATTTGTGTTATAATTGAGCACACTGTAGTGGTGTCACACTGTACCTGTCACATGAATGTTATATTTTTAATAGTCTTGTCAGTAGGTTTCAGTATATTAAGACAGTAAGTACTAATTACCCAACACATTTCTGTTCAGTTTAAAAGTCCAGTCATCAGGCCACTGTAAAAGTTTTTCTATTCTTTGTTGTTATTAGGTTGTGGTACAGGAACAGTTTGTCCCTTAAGGGAATCTGGAACAGCCTTTTGTAACCGATGTAACTTTAACCAGTCTGCCTACCTGTGTGGATCAGTCAGTGGTCACTTTGATCCTCAGGCTATAACTGTCTCCACCCCACGTCCTACAGATAGCTGTGTGGTCAGTCTTGACAGGATCTATTCAGGACTTGATATGGACTACATTGGTACTTTTTCTATCTTATTATATAATGCTCATGAAAGATGTTTTTAGTAATACCCTTTACTAGAAGGTTTTTTTTAGATATTGTATTTGTTGTGATAGCCATTGTTTTATTTCTTTATTATTTGTCTGTCTCCAAGTATGCCAGTGTAAAAATGGCCATGTTCTGATGAAAACATTTTAAATAGGAATCTTACTTGAATATTTTTAGACAAAATCTGCACACGTTTTTTGAGTTATAGACCATTTCTGTTTAGACTGCACCCTTAGACTTCTTTGTCATTCGAGCACAATTGTTAATCCCTAATCCTACACAAAATTCATTTCTTGTAATCGTTTTTTCCCATCAACAATGTGGAAGAAGTATAATATGTTACACCATTTGGTCTAGTGTTTTTGTTTGGTTAGTTTTTTAAGTATTGCCAGCCAAAAATCCATGCATCTTTGTAGATGAGTCTTGGTGAGTTCAAGACCATATTAGCAAGAGGAAGTCACTATGGCAAGGCATTTGTGTTGGATGAACACATGTCAAATGTTTGCTCAATTTATCTAACATATTAAGACTACCATCCAACCCTTCAAAGCTATAATAAAGATAATTTACATCTGCTGATATAGGAATTCAACATCTGATTGTAGTGAGAGTAGGACAAAAATACCATTTGAAAGCTTGTTTCCTGCACATAACTTTTTATGGTTGAGATCTACCATTTTTAAAAATAAAAGAATAGCAAATTGCATTTGCAAAACCAAATTCAGTCCACAGGTGACAGAAAATACTAATAACTGAAGCTGTTTGACCAGGGCAATAAACATAAATATACAGGGGGATCAACGGTGTGCTAAATGATTCATGCTCTAAGGATAACCTCAGTAGCTATGTTTTTAACTTTTTGAAATTTATATAGATAATGAGACAAACCAGACTGAAGTGAATTACAAAAACTGCTAAGGAACTACTAAGGAACACACTACTAAGGAAACAAAAGAATTGAGATGATGTGTCTCATCTCAGCTCCAGATATGCAGCCTTGTATATATTCATGACATGTTGGTATGATGAGAGAATACTGTAGAGAGTGACACCTAAGTTTTGTACTATGTGAATTTAATGTTGATATTGCTGCTAATACCTATTTTTGAGGTAAAGGATATGGATGAGAAAGTCTATTAGGATCACTTCAGTTTTATTATCATTTACCTGCAACTTATTACTTTTTATCCATGACTCAGTTTGTAAATGCACCACTAACTGCCCTGGATGGTAGCTTCAAATTGGACAGCTAGATTTTTTATATTTGAGTGTTGACTCAATGTACAACTCTTGAGTCACTGAATGTTGATCTATGATACAGAAGCTGAGTGTAGAGAATGAAGAGAATGAGTCGAAAACAGTGCCTTATTTAAAACCAATATATAAATCAAATGGGCTGGAATGTCTTCCTTTAATGGATACAATTTGTGTCCTGTTGACTAAGTAAGACTTGAACCTTGAACCACAGTAAGGCTGTATCATGAATACCAAATGCATGATGGAGATGGTGAAGTAATATATCACAGTCGATTGTGTCAAATGCCAGTCAAAATATCAGTCTGGGGAATCACTTTTAATTGTGTTCAGTTATAATTTGAGAAGAATCAATTCACTGCAATTACAAAGTGCTCTTTGATGTTTTGGGCAAAAACACTACTTTTGCATTACTGAGGACTCATTCAAAGCCATTCTGAATTATATTACAATGATACATCAAGACTATTGGTTCATCAACTCACTCAAGACTACTGGTACATATTCAGCAAATCCAAGACTATTGGAGTTCATTCAGAATATTATATACTTTTGGACTTGTTTTAGAAAATTTTGGATTGTTTGGGATTTAATTCCTAATACTATAAATTACTTTTGAATTTTTATTCAAAGAAAATAAATTGTTTATTGAAATTTACAAAACTTTTTGAATTTGTTTCTTTCTCTTATATAGTTCAATACCTCAGAGTCAAAACAACATGCCATTTTATATCATTTCTTCATACATATACTATTTTAAAATCAACTTTGCATGAAACACACAATGCAAACTGGAGACCATTGCTACTTGACTGAACCCAATTAAACCATGATTTCCAAGCATTGTTAAACATATTGCAAAATGACTTAGCCAGTATTTCTTTTTAAATAGCATTTTAGCATTAGCACATGTTTCAGTATTTTGACATGAACTGACCAAAAAAAAAAGATAAGAGCTGCCCCTAAATATTCCTATCAAAATATCTTGAAAAAAAACACAATAATAAATATTTAAACAAGACTAAAAATCAAAATATGCATATGTTTCTGCATAAATCATATTTTGGTCAGTCTATCCTTTAATCTGACTTCTGTTGCCAATGTTAAATTAAATGCTCACATTCCATCATGGATGACATTCGGGCTATTTATTAATTGTAACGCTAAACAAAAATCCCACCCTTGGACTTAAACAAGAAATTACAACAATGAGGCAATCAATTTACAGTTTGTTTTGTACACATGTAAGCCATTGTGTAAAAATTCATATCTGGAAATACTCAGCATGAAACTGAAAGTTTCACTCATAACATCCCTTTCTTTCATTGCCAAGTACAGGCTCCCACTTTCTGCTTTGGATCCTTCACTTCAGGGATCTGCAGGACCCAGTAAGGGCTTTAAAGTGGTACCTTGTACCTGACTTGATCCAAGCCAGTACAAAGTCCTGTAAGGGCTTTAAAGTGGTACCTTGTACCTAACATGCACCAAGCCAGTACAAAGTCCTGTAAGTGCTTTAAAGTGGTACCTTGTACCTGACATGAACCATGCCAGTACAAAGTCCTGTAAAGGCTTTAAAGTGGTACCTTGTACCTAAAATGAACCAAGCCATCACAAAGTCCTGTAAAGGCTTTAAAGTGGTACCTTGTACCTGACATGAACCAAGCCAGTACAAAGTCCTGTAAGGGCTTTAAAGTGGTAACTTCTACCTAACATGAATCAAGCCAGTACAAAGTCCTGTAAGGGCTTTAAAGTGGTATCTTGTACCTGACATGAACCAGGTCAGTACAAAGTCCTGTAAGTGCTTTAAAGTGGTACCTTGTACCTGACATGAACCAAGCCAGTACAAAGTCCTGTAAGTGCTTTAAAGTGGTACCTTGTACCTGACATGAACCAAGCCAGTACAAAGTCCTGTAAGGACTTTTAAGTGGTACCTTGTACCTGACATGAACCATGCCAGTACAAAGTCCTGTAAAGGCTTTAAAGTGGTACCTAGTATCTGACATGAACCAAGCCAGTACAAAGTCCTGTAAGGGCTATAAAGTGGTACCTTATACCTAACATGAACCAAGCCAGTACAAAGTCCTGTAAGGGCTTTAAAGTGGTAACTTCTACCTAACATGAATCAAGCCAGTACAAAGTCCTGTAAGGGCTTTAAAGTGGTATCTTGTACCTGACATGAACCAGGTCAGTACAAAGTCCTGTAAGGGCTTTAAAGTGGTACCTTGTACCTGACATGAACCAAGCCAGTACAAAGTCCTGTAAGTGCTTTAAAGTGGTACCTTGTACCTGACATGAACCAAGCCAGTACAAAATCCTGTAAGTGCTTTAAAGTGGTACCTTGTACCTGACATGAACCAAGCCAGTACAAAGTCCTGTAAGGGCTTTAAAGTGGTACCTTGTACCTGACATGAACCAAGCCAGTACAAAGTCCTGTAAGGGCTTTAAAGTGGTACCTTGTACCTGACATGAACCAAGCCAGTACAAAGTCCTGTAAGGACTTTTAAGTGGTACCTTGTACCTGACATGAACCATGCCAGTACAAAGTCCTGTAAGGGCTTTAAAGTGGTACCTAGTATCTGACATGAACCAAGCCAGTACAAAGTCCTGTAAGGGCTATAAAGTGGTACCTTATACCTAACATGAACCAAGCCAGTACAAAGTCCTGTAAGGGCTTTAAAGTGGTAACTTCTACCTAACATGAATCAAGCCAGTACAAAGTCCTGTAAGGGCTTTAAAGTGGTATCTTGTACCTGACATGAACCAGGTCAGTACAAAGTCCTGTAAGGGCTTTAAAGTGGTACCTTGTACCTGACATGAACCAAGCCAGTACAAAGTCCTGTAAGGGCTTTAAAGTGGTACCTTGTACCTGACATGAACCAAGCCAGTACAAAATCCTGTAAGGGCTTTAAAGTGGTACCTTGTACCTGACATGAACCAAGCCAGTACAAAGTCCTGTAAGGGCTTTAAAGTGGTACCTTGTACCTGACATGAACCAAGCCAGTACAAAGTCCTGTAAGGACTTTTAAGTGGTACCTTGTACCTGACATGAACCATGCCAGTACAAAGTCCTGTAAAGGCTTTAAAGTGGTACCTAGTATCTGACATGAACCAAGCCAGTACAAAGTCCTGTAAGGGCTATAAAGTGGTACCTTATACCTAACATGAACCAAGCCAGTACAAAGTCCTGTAAGGGCTTTAAAGTGGTAACTTCTACCTAACATGAATCAAGCCAGTACAAAGTCCTGTAAGGGCTTTAAAGTGGTATCTTGTACCTGACATGAACCAGGTCAGTACAAAGTCCTGTAAGGGCTTTAAAGTGGTACCTTGTACCTGACATGAACCAAGCCAGTACAAAATCCTGTAAGTGCTTTAAAGTGGTACCTTGTACCTGACATGAACCAAGCCAGTACAAAGTCCTGTAAGGGCTTTAAAGTGGTACCTTGTACCTGACATGAACCAAGCCAGTACAAAGTCCTGTAAGGACTTTTAAGTGGTACCTTGTACCTGACATGAACCATGCCAGTACAAAGTCCTGTAAGGGCTTTAAAGTGGTACCTAGTATCTGACATGAACCAAGCCAGTACAAAGTCCTGTAAGGGCTATAAAGTGGTACCTTGTACCTAACATGAACCAAGCCAGTACAAAGTTCTACTTTGTACTGGCTTGGTTCATGTCAGGTATAAGGTACCACTTTAAAGTTCTTACAGGGTCCTTTTTCAACCATTGAAGGAAGGAAAGGTCAATACATTAGCTGAGACTCAATCATCCTGGATAAGATGGCTTGTTCACAGATAAAATGCAGAGGATTAGCACAAGAAATTTTGTTTATTATCATTCAGTTCATGAGGTTCATATTCATGAGCATAGCACTCAAGCACAACTCTTCCTTCGGACAATATCAAAACTTGGAGATAAATGTCAAAAAATGACATTGTTTAGCATTTATGTCTGATATCTTTCATCGAAAAGGGCTCATTGTGACATAGAGGTGCCTCAATAGCAGCACAATAGGCTGCCTTTTCAGGTCATTAGGCAGTGTCACACTGATGTGGCCAATTGACTTCTAGATTTGGAGATAGAACATATTTTCCTGTTAGCCATATCTGAGCATACAAAGTCACTACTATAGGCATATATTCCTCAAGATTTTAGACTGCTTCATGTATGCTAGGGGATTAACAGGGCCCTGGGATAAGGAGATGCAACTCTTTCTACCTCTGTCTATTTTCCAAAGGTATCATGGTCATGTGTCATATTTGAAGAAAACACCAATTTTTCAAGTAATATATGTTTCCTTAGCAATACCAAGCCTGATAATATAAGACCAACTGTAACAAACCTTTTGCAGATTATATCTTATTAGCAGAATGTGCATTTCTCTCCAGTAGTAACTGAAGTAAAAATGGGATTCATTGTCAGTCCATCTGTCCTAGGAATGGTCACTCTTGTCTGACACCCACTTATGCAAGCAAAGGTCTTTTAGTATTTTATTGCTTAAAACTAGCTTGAGAGGGCTGGATATTGAGGGAGTGGTCATACGTCTATGATCAGTCATTTTTTTAAAAAAAAAATTTTTCTTGAAAAACTGGTTTCTTTTACAAAGCCTTTAATTGGTTTAGTATTTGTTTTGTATAAATACATCAAAGTGGAATTAATAGTATATTGGAGTTGTATTGTGTTTTGTCAGATATACCCCTTAATATCATGGGTAGAACCATTATTCATTTGATGGAATTCCAGATCATCAGTCAGTATTGATAAAGGAACATAAATACATTATTATAGGAACACAATTATTTGTCCATCTCATAGAAGTATGTTGTAAGGGTGAATTAATATTCAGGAAGACTAGAAATCTTTTTTCTTAAAGATATGAAGTTATTCTTTAATGATTATTGACAGCCTGCAGTTGGGGTACCCTAATTTGTTCCTCTAGCTATCTGTCATTTGTACATACATCCAGCCACTTGCCCATTTTGTACATACATGCAGACTGTTTTGGCTGGCATATTTGTGTGCATATATAGATGGCCTCATTAGAACTTGGAACCTGCTAGCATGATTAAGCAAAGACCATTGTTAGTAGATTCATTCAATTTTAAAGGCTTATTCATTTTCATATGTTGATAACCTGATCAGACTTTCAGACCATTTTAGCAATTACTCTAAAAATATGTTATACATTATTTTAAACTTTCCTTTCAACCTTTGGACAAGAAAAACTAATTTAAAAAAACGTTTAGCTCAGTTAAGGTAAACAAATTAAACTATATCTGATTAGATTCTTGTAATTATATCAGTGTTTATACTTGTTAAGAATTTAAACTTTGTTAGTGTAAAAGTAATCTAGATCTTCCTTAACAGAAGGGAGAGGCAACAAATTAATCTGTTTATTTCCCATTCATGATGTACATTATTTCTATCCCTAGATAAAGAACTGAACCCTTACTCTCGCTATGAGTATGCCATATCAGCAGTGAATAGTGCTGGATCTACACAGAGTAGCTTTACTTCAGCCATGACTCTGCAAGCCCAGCCTCAGGGTTTGGCCCCACCAAAAGCCACAGTGGACCCCACAAAGTTGAATGTTATCTACCTCAGCTGGAAACTCCCTGAGATCTCTAATGGTAAAATCTCTACAATTTGTCTCAGGATTCATATGTTGAAAAACAAATTATGACAGTTCATAGTGTCTCTCATCAGTTCCTTCAGTATGGCATCAATATATCAAGCTTTTTGTTTATAGATATATGTTTCTGTATTAAACAAATGCTGAATGAAATTGGTTCAAGGGATATTGGAATGGGTTCTGTCTGTTACACTATCATTTTAGGAGCATGACTTTGAAGCTGTTCAGAATACCTCTATGAAATGTGGTACATATATTAGACAAGTGATCCAGATCTTGCTTTTTGCTGTTCACCATTCTTTATTTTTACCCTTTTCATACTGAAGTCCAGTCAGACTGGCACTTGTTTAGGAATGGAAATTTTTTCTTTCATTGATATATCAACATTAGAGAATGCAGTGATGTTTTTCAAATACATATAAAGTTATGGACCTTTTTAAAAGCATACAATTTTCTTTAAAGTCATATATTTTTCTTTGAAAATTTTTAGATGTAAAAAGTTCAGTTGAAACAAATATTTGGTAAACAAAAATAAATTTCTTTACTTTTTTAACTTACTTTCAATGCAAGTTTTATACCTGTGATATTCATTTTTCTTCCAACATGTAAATGTATGTATTCTGTGGAATTTTAAGCCATTTAAGATGATGCAAAGAATTAAAATCCACCAAGCATGCCAAAGGTAATTACAATTTTATTAAATTTACTTGCATGAGAATTGCAAGCAGAACAATGGAAAGTCGAGTAAGCTGTTCATTTTGTTTCATTATTTTTATTCCATCATAAATTCTTATGTAGAAATATCAGTTTCATTTGGTCCATTTCCAGGAATATGGTAAAATTTCATATTATGTTGTATCAAAGACTGAAACGGCAGGCATCATGGAATGATGCCGTGAATAACAAACTTTATGCCATCAATCCAACCCCAGGAGAATAGACTCCTTCCTACAAAGCCGTCCATAGGGAGGAGGTTGTCATTGCAAGAATTTGTATACCATACTTATTTAACCCACTCCTTATTTAACCCACTCCTACATACTAAAAGGAGAAGACCCACCAGAGTGCACAGTGTGCAATGAACCATTCAATGTTAAGCACTTTATGCTGGAGTGTTTCGACCTCCAATCTACACATAATCATTATTACAATGTGCAAGACATTAGGGAGCTATTTGATACAGTTAGCATTTCTTATCTTATATACACTTCCTTAAGGAAGTAAACATATATCATAAGTTATAATTTTTATGTTATCATCTTAAACATTTTTATGTGCTATATATGTATGATTGCTAGATTTTAATTACCTTTCATATGTTTTCATTGTCATACATTATTTGCATTCCCCATTGATCAGGAAACTTTATTTTTTATCACTGTTACCATTTTTATTGTTTTACCTTTAGCTATTTGGTTTCGTATCGCTGGCTGATACAGAACCTTTTTACCATTTGTATATAATGAAGGATATAACCTTTTGTATGGTGCTAAATGGCCTCTTTGTGCTGGTGCGCTGTAAAAAATTCAACCAACCTACCAACCATAATATTATGCACATATTTAGATTTTAAAAATTTTATTGCCTAAAAATTGCAAATTGCTTCATATGATTCATCATTAAAAATTATTTGTTTTTGTCTCCAATTGTCATGGATGGGTGACATAAAAGTCATGCAAAGACATAGACCTATGCCTTCATAGTTGGGATATTAATTGGCATCCATTTTGGTGAAGAGGGTGGGGCTTCTGTTCTGTGTTAATATTTATATTTGTAACTAAATGTTCTCAGTCCTATTTTAGATCAAAATAATTACAAGCTAAAGCTTTGTCTGGATTCACTGCCCCTTTATCTTTCGTCAATGAGTAGTGATGTTCTCAAATATCTAGTTAGCTTAAAAACCATGAAAGTTTTGATCACTATTAATATTTGAATCAAAATACCAATTATCTGGTTATCTTTCTCTCATTTCATTTCAGTGTAGTCAAGATTACGATCCCCACTTCTGATAAGATGGATTTCCCACAGAACTTGTTTTATTTTCATCTGAATTGGTATCCAAACAACTGACATCACTTCCCACTTCAGTACTGTCTGCCATTTTGATATCTGCACATTAAAATTCAATTTTAAAATCATATTTTCTACTAACTAGTTATCCTTAACCTTTCTTTATTTTATCAAAGTTAAGATTATGATGTGCACTGTCTAAAGCATCAATTTCCCCATCAAAATTGTCTATATTTCCATCAAATTTGGCATCCACTTCACTTCCAATATTACTGCTTCAGTGCTGTCCACCATATTGATCACTGCACAAATTTTTAAATAACCATGTATCATGAACTAGATACCTTTTGATGAAGTAAAGATAATGATTTCCATTGCCTGAAATTTTATTTTGCACATGTCACAATTGTTAATATTTTCTAAACTGTCAAATTGTTTTTGCTTCAGGTTATTCATAAGCTGTAATGGAGATTTACTGATCTTACCACAAACATACAGTAATTTGGACAAATATTTGCATTGTGGTTTATAGGAATTGATTTAGTTGACTCTGACCAGAAGATCAGCCTTGGTGTTACCAACCATATTGATAATAGATATGGATGTGGTGGGTTTCCTACTGGAGTGAAATCCCTTGTTCCTCTGTGACAATGCTTGACTAGCCATAATTTCTTCCAAATGTCTCTGTGCAATGGGAGGCTAGCTTTTTGTTTTGTTCACAAGCACTGCATCATCTGCAGAAATGTTCCCTGACCAATACATTAAAACATCACAATAAGAATAAAATCAGAACATACTCCAATTATTTGGAATAGTTAATAATCCAAGTCCTATTGTCATTTGCCGGAAAGATTAAAATGTAAGAAGAACATTTAAACTAGAAAACTTTGTTAGTAGCAAAAGTACATGTCTAGTTGATTATCCATGTAAATGATGCCAATCTTACCTGTGTTTGCTATTTCTTTGGAATTGATTCTCATACTGACATGGAATTTTCGCCAGGTAAACTTGTTATAGTATCTAGTTGGTCATAAATGAAAATGATATTGATCTTATGTCCATTATGGCTGCCAGTTGGTTTCAGCACTCAATAGTTACAAAAAAAGGAGTCTTATCTTAATTCCAGAAATTCTTTTTGACCATTATAGTGGTAAGACCTTTTGAGGGACATTTTTTAAAAATTTGTTTCATATTCAGACCATTTGAGATATTGTAAGCATATTTGACTTGTGGCTCATCCTAAATGTTTTTCATAATGTAGAATGTGAATATTGTCCGTGATGTCATTACAGGAGAAATCCTGAGATTTATCCTGACCAGGGATGGCATAGAGCTGTATCGAGGACTAGATATCCAGTTCAGTGATGATACCAACATAATGCCTTTCAGGTCATACACTTATATCTTATCTGCTTGCACTGTGGCTGGATGTGTAACCAGTGAAAAGGTAATTATACCCAGGTGATAAACTTATTGTAGTACAAAAAAATTAACTTGACTTTCTCAGACAGTAATTCTTTAACATTTTGATAAATGATGGTTGAAAACATAAAAATATATAAATCAAAATGTTTCTCTATGCTTTGCATATAATTTCTGTATTTTGCCAATATTGGGAGGAAAAAATGGCAGAAAACAGGTTGTCCTCCCTCCCAAAAAAGGAGCAATACCCTTTCCAAGCTTTAACCATGACAAAGAGTTATGCTTTCCTCCCCCTCCAATGATAGAAGAGCAGCATCCTATCAGAACCCATAACATTATGGCAACAAGCAGATCAAGCCACCTTGAAAGGAGAGAGACCCGAGATTTAGCCCTGTAAAATCTGAGGAGGGATCCTTCCACAAATCAGAGCTGCTTGACTGATCAACAGTTGTCAACAGGACAGTGAGATGTGATGGTCACCAGTAAGCATTCACTGGGTAGTGATAGTTGGAGGCTCTTGGTATGGGGACATGGTCAGATTAAGAACTTCCCTCTTGCAAGACTAATGATAAACCCCATTGGGGACTATAGGTCAGCATCAGATGAGGGAATGATACCAGACTGGTATCCCCCTTCCTTTAATCCCTCTAAATCCCTACTGGGTGTATGAACATCCATGTCAAGAAAGTGACATGTCCATCCCATTTATGCCACCACTTACATCTTAGAATATGGAGTCAAAATGAAAAGAAATTTCTACAGAAAGCATTCCTCTGATCTATCAGCTGTGTTTACATTTGGGTCTTCATACTAAGGCACATATCAATCAAGTGAGAGACTGCTGATCCACATTGGTCTCTTGTTTGATTTGGTTTCAGTATAGTCATAAATGTGAAATGCCCTCTTCTATTTAGATGTAAAATGAGTTCATCAACTGTCAGGATGTCTCTGAGTGTTTCCCTGAGAAGATAAAAACTTTTCTCAGTGGCTACAAGATGGGTTTATATTGACAAATGATGAGAATTTATTGGTCTCTTGGCATGATAATGCAAGTTAATTAATAGATTAATTATCTTAGCTGACTAAAGGTGCCATCATCACTGTAACATCTGTGTAATGTCAGCCTAATTTTTGTTAAAATCAATCATGATAGACGTATCATGTTTTCACTTGAGTTACTCTGGAATTTTTGAAAATTTGCAGTGACATATTTAATTTAAATTAAATTGCAAATTCTGATAAAAAGAACCAATGTTTTTCTTTTCTTCTGCTAGGCTGATTGATTTTCTTTCTTTATTTCATGTGGATGTAGTGTTTTGAGAGTGTGCAACTGGATATGACAGCTGGCTTCCATAACCAACCAATGGAAGACCTAGTTTTTAACTGTTTTTGGAATGACCTTGCCAATTTTGATTAAACTTTCTATGAATATTTTGTAGAGCATGCTCTATTAAATTTGTATCATGGTTGGCAACCTTTACAATGGTGTGACTTCAGTCGCAATCATGAAACTACTTCTCTCCAAAACCTGTGAGACCAAATGTGATAGAGTTTTCCCACGATTACTTTTTAAATTGATATAAAAGACACTAGTGGTCCATGTAGTCGAGCTAATATTAGTCTGAGAAGAAACATGATTAAATAATATTAAATATCACCAATTTCTACCAAATAGTTTGAAATTTTCCTGACAATTATTATTTACTTGCCTTATTATTACATTTGGCTTGGTGACAAATTTATGACAGTTGAGCAATATTGGTCAAAATTTGGCTCATGTGGTTAGTGGTTTTGCCTTAATGCAGCATGCATTGTATGAAAGAACCTTGTGAATAAAATTAGTCCTGCAGTTGGATTACTATTGCATCTCAGTATTATAAATGTAACTGGTTTCATTGTTTCAGTGAAACTTTTCATATGTTATGGCCATCATCTAGAAATGAGCATATTTGTTGTTGAGATATGGGCCTTGTTTTGTCATGCACCTGAATGAGAGGTAGAGGAGGATTTTGTGAATGCATCTAGTTTTTTTTACTTGAATTTTGTATGGATTAAGCTTGATGCACATTATTGTCATCATCTAAAGCTATGCATTTCTGAATCTTGGTGCTTCCATGATTTTGTGAGAGTTTTTGTTGTGTCTGACCTACAACTAGGTGCAATATTTGAGAGAAGTTTGGTGAATGAAACTACTGTCTGTTTTCTATGGATTTCTGTGAAATTAAGTAGATAGTATGGTTATCAGAAGAATATATCCATACTCACCAATCATCATATTTGCACTTTTTTCAGAGCAGCTGTATGCTTTATTGACCTAAAAATCATCTCCATCACCGTGGATGTGTGAGATGTATGAGAGATGGGAGTATGTTGGCATGGGTAAATTACATACCATTCCTCTAGTTTTTTGAGTTAATAATACTGATTTTCTTTTGCCTTTGATTTTCAGGTGCTTGAATTGCAGATTGTATTGATAAGGTGGTAATTGATTCACATATTAAACATTTGTTATATTTTTCTAGATTACTATAGCAACAACACAGGCTCCACCTGAGGATATGCTCCCCCCTAAGCTGGTTGTGATTAATGATACAACCATTCAGGCCTACTGGACTCCACCTGCCAAACCAAATGGAATGATCCAGCTCTACACTTTTCTGATATTTGGTGCTAATCAAAGCAGAGCTTACAATACCACAGGCTTGTCCATTACTCTGACAGGTAACAATGTGTTAATTGACAGATTAATTGTATCAGTCAATTATAATGAAGGAAAGATGCAGACATCAAAGTAGCATCAATGCGTAGTGCTAGTCTAATTTCTTGCTAAAATTAAACACAGACAACGCCAGTATTTTTGCCTTTGGCAAAAATGGGAATTGTTGTTTTAAAATTTAAAAGATATATGAATCATTCTTTAATTGGTGGGTTATATTTAATCTGGATTAGAATGAATCAATGCACATATCACAAAAGCAGAACCAAACCACCAACCAGTATTATAAATGACTGAAACAAATACACAACAGGATATGCATATACTTACCACCAACATTCGAGCATTTTCTTTGCTGTTCATGCCACCTGGCATGCTTGTATTAAATATATTTATGATAGACTGGAAAAAATTAAATTATTTTTAAAAAGTTTTAAATTCAAAAACTGGATTGATTGTCTTTAAACACTATATAAATCTTATATTTTAGTGATCTTTAGCTCTGCCCTTGGTAACTAAAAATCTTCAGGTTTTCTTAATTACCTATCTCATTGAGTGGATCATGACCTTCTCATTGAACTGATCTTTATCCACTGCATTATACCAACATAACCCTCTTATTGAACTGATCTGTATCAACTGTATAAGCCTCCCATTGAACTAATCTGTATACACTGCATAATACCATCATAACCCTCCAAGTTAATTTAATCTGTATCCACTGCATAATACCAACATAACCCTCTCATTGAACTCATCTGTATCCACTGCATAATACCATCATAACCCTCCCATTGAATTAATCTGTATCCACTGCATAATACCATCATAACCTTCCCATTAAACTAATCTGTATCCACTGCATAATACCATCATAACCCTCCCATTGAACTAATCTGTATCCTCTGCATAATACCATCATAACCCTCCCATTGAACTAATCTGTATCCACTGCATAATACCATCATAACCCTCCCATTGAACTAATCTGTATCCACTGCATAATACCATCATAACCCTCCCATTGAACTCATCTGTATCCACTGCATAATACCATCATAACCCTCCCATTGAACTAATCTGTATCCACTGCATAATACCATCATAACCCTCCAAGTTAATTTAATCTGTATCCACTGCATAATACCAACATAACCCTCTCATTGAACTCATCTGTATCCACTGCATAATACCATCATAACCCTCCCATTGAATTAATCTGTATCCACTGCATAATACCATCATAACCTTCCCATTAAACTAATCTGTATCCACTGCATAATACCATCATAACCCTCCCATTGAACTAATCTGTATCCACTGCATAATACCATCATAACCCTCCCATTGAACTCATCTGTATCCTCTGCATAATACCATCATAACCCTCCCATTGAACTAATCTGTATCCACTGCATAATACCATCATAACCCTCCCATTGAACTCATCTGTATCCACTGCATAATACCATCATTACCCTCCTATTGAACTAATCTGTATCCTCTGCATAATACCATCATAACCCTCCCATTGAACTAATCTGTATCCACTGCATAATACCATCATAACCCTCCCATTGAACTCATCTGTATCCACTGCATAATACCATCATTACCCTCCCATTGAACTAATCTGTATCCACTGCATAATACCATCATAACCCACTCATTGAACTGATCTGTATCCACTGCATAATACCATCATAACCCTCTCATTGAACTGATCTGTATTCACTGCATAATACCATCATAACCCTCCCATTGAACTGATCTGTATCTACTACATAATACCATCATAACCCTCTCATTGAACTGATCTGTATCCACTGTATACAACATATAATCCTTCCACTGAACAAATTTATACTGTTACATCTTTGTGGTCATAAAATAACTAACAGCAAGAAGCAAAATCAATAAGCTTTTGTAAAACTTTACAAATGATTTAATTGTCAGTTTAAACATGAAAATTTAAGAGAAACTTAGAGTTATAAATTAAATCCAATAATAAGCCTAAAAAGTTCTACACAAGACCAAAATAATAAAATATTACAGATGAATTCCAGATCCTTGAATGTACTGACATCAGTCAAGTCCTGATGTATCACAATGGCATTGTCCAGAACTCCTTTTAATAAATTCACAATAGTCCCAGAATAATATATATGTTTTGTAGTCCAGTGAGCACTGCATTGCCAATGAATAATCCTCATAAATTTTACCTAAACAAATCATTAAACACAACTGCAGACTGATACTAACACAAGAACATATGAAATGAGAACCCAGAATAGGAATAAATTATTTGCTCAGTTCTCTCCTTATGTACATCTCCAAGAATCTGTTATATCTATATGTCTTAATATATACAATGTGACAGACCTTACTACAGTAAAACCTGTTATGAGAGACCACCCTTTCTGCCAACAAAAAGCGGTTTTACAAGACAGATAGTCTCTCATAGTAGGTTTGTACAAAAAGACCAGTTTCCAAGATCCAGTTTCAGAACAATATCAAGAAAAATAACCACAATAACTGTACATTTTATCACGTCTTTATTAATAGTTCTTGCTAAAATACTGTATGCATTCATCTAAAAACAAAATTATAAAGCAATAAAGATATACTTCATTCATTACACATGAAGTCATAGATACATATGAAGATCACATATTTTAGCATATAAAATTATTTCTGAATTACTCCTTTACTTTTATAACAACCTAAATTTGTTTTAAACTATGTTTTTGCAAGCGGTTAGTTCTTATTCGCTTCTTTCAGTTACAATAATTATTTTCTCCAGCCTTAAAATTTGTCTCTTTTTTGTTGGAGGTTCATCCATTATTATTAAAAAGTTCTAGGTGTTAAAATTATTAGTGCTCATATGTAATATCGCACATAAAGATGGTTTTGACTGGGCTGTGGGAAAATAGGAAAAATCTATACATGTGCATTGCATATGTAACAATTAATGAAATAAAAAGAAACAATCTCATCCAGAAACAGAACCATTTACTAAGAGATAAAAGTCAATGGCTTCATTCAAAGATGACATACATGGATTAACTCTATAAGAAGTATTTAACCTGGTTACACCAACTTGAAGGGAAGACAGCTTTGTGATTGGGATGGAACCACTTAACATCGGGAAGGAAACAACAAATTTCATAAGTCTTGAACACTATCAATCAAATCCCACAAAGGATTACCTCATGCTGGTTTAATAGACAATGACCTTATTCACCCCCAGCAATACAAATTAACTTGAAAGACAAACAATATATTCGACCACTACTTCAACTTTGGCACTACAGTGGCAATTTGAAATGTACATTAGCCTGGTTTATGGACTGTAGCATCTATCACTGGTAGCATCAATCCTGTTTTTTAATATTCCTTTTATGTTTGTTTTTTATCAGAACAATTTTTACTAATCAAGCAGTCATTTTAAAAATTGATTACATATAAGTCACTGGTGTCTGTCTTTTCTTGTGATTTTAGCGAGACACATGTTAATGGTAGGTATGTGTCTCCTTATTTAAGTAATACTAGAATTTACTATTAATTTAAATATACTTATGTTTCAAGCTGTCATAAATTAATGTGTGCTAAAGTATAAATCAAATTATTGCATCTCCTCATGCAGAGACCAATTAGATACCAATCACAGATGACCAAATCAAACAAGAAAGGTAAAGTTCTTGATTTACAAGATTTGTTTAATGAATAAGAAATAGAATTCTTTATTCCCTCTCATTTCAGGTCATCTGGTTCCATTTAATAGTACATATTTTTTGTCCATTGTAGAATCTCCTGTTTACATAATTTGATTATCATTGTCATAATATAATGTTTTACGATGATTTTTAAGACAATGACTGAGACCAGGTGCCAGGCAGGGTTTTGTTTGGTCATATATCCTTGAGGTGTACTTGTTAAATTTCAGTCAACATTGTTGGTTAATGTGGCTGTAGATTTCACTATCCATGGTGCCATATGTTTTTATCTTGGTACTTATGGTTGCAGGATGTAATAAAAAAAAATCATATTCTTGAATCTGATATTATTGAGCCACTAATAAAATACACATCCTTCAGTAATCTTTGTAATAATATATCACACTTCATATCATGCCAGTCTGAGAATTTGATATTCTTTTCAGATCTTCAGCCATATTCCAAGTACAGTACCAAAATACAAGTCTGCAATGACATTGGTTGCACATGGAGTACCGATGTGACCATCCAAACTCCAGAAGGACAGCCTGCAGGTAAGACTTTTGTAAGGTTGTGGGATGGGGATTAAGGGACTGAGATATGACAGAAAATATTTTTAGTCTGAAAGAATCTGAAAGACTTTTATCAATCAGGCATTTCATAAATACCAGTGGCAAATGCTTAAAACTTACTGAAGCATCATAAGTGTGGTTATGTCATAAAAAAATTGTACCAATTTTGCTGAGTCAGTTTTACTTTTTGTACCTACTAAATATGAATATATATATATATATATATATATATATATATATATATATATATATATATATATATATATATATATATATATATCTAATATCTTTCTCAAGTCAGAGTCTGATTTTATAGTTACTTGCTCAGAGAAATGTTCGGAGCGACTATTTATTTACAAAAAGTTAGGACAAATATAGAAATAAAGGGAGGCCACTATTACATTGATGGTTGGGGCCCAGAGTTCCATCATGTTTTGTAATGTACTAAGTCAGTTACTGAAGAAAATGTTACATGTAAATCATCTAAGCAGTGCATGATGAGGGATAGTGTAACTGTATCCTTACCTTAAATATTTACAGCATATTTTCTGTTTCTAATTCTGTATGTGGTGTTTGTTTTTATTTTTGTAATCATATCATTATATATGATTTTTTAAGTGTTTTCAAATGTTGTAACATGCTTAGAGCTTCTAAAGATAAGGCACTATACAAAGTCCTCATTATTATTATAGGAGTTAGTATGAACTGGGGGTATCAATGATGCTGTTATCAAAATTGATACAGATCCATTTCATACAGGATATGATTCCAGTCATACTTTACCTTTTCATAAGGATATGATTCCAGTCATACTTTACTTTACCTTTGTGTTCAGGATATGATTCCAGCCATACTTTACATTTTCATACAGGATATGATTCCAGTCATACTTTACCATTTCATACAGGATATGATTCCAGTCATATTTTAAATTTTCATACAGGATATGATTCCAGTCATACTTTACCTTTTCATATAGGATATGATTCCAGTCATACTTTATCATTTCATACAGGATATGATTCCAGTCATACTTTATCATTTCATACAGGATATGATTCCAGTCATACTTTATCATTTCATACAGGATATGATTCCAGTCATACTTTACCATTTCATACAGGATATGATTCCAGTCATATTTTAAATTTTCATACAGGATATGATTCCAGTCATACTTTACCTTTTCATATAGGATATGATTCCAGTCATACTTTACCTTTTCATAAGGATATGATTCCAGTCATACTTTACTTTACCTTTGTGTTCAGGATATGATTCCAGCCATACTTTACATTTTCATACAGGATATGATTCCAGTCATACTTTACCATTTCATACAGGATATGATTCCAGTCATATTTTAAATTTTCATACAGGATATGATTCCAGTCATACTTTACCTTTTCATATAGGATATGATTCCAGTCATACTTTACCTTTTCATACAGGATATGATTCCAGTCATACTTTACTTTACCTTTTCATACAGGATATGATTCCAGTCATACTTTATCATTTCATACAGGATATGATTCCAGTCATACTTTACCTTTTCATACAGGATATGATTCCAGTCATACTTTACCATTTCATACAGGATATGATTCCAGTCATATTTTAAATTTTCATACAGGATATGATTCCAGTCATACTTTACCTTTTCATATAGGATATGATTCCAGTCATACTTTATCATTTCATACAGGATATGATTCCAGTCATATTTTAAATTTTCATACAGGATATGATTCCAGTCATACTTTACCTTTTCATATAGGATATGATTCCAGTCATACTTTACCTTTTCATAAGGATATGATTCCAGTCATACTTTACTTTACCTTTGTGTTCAGGATATGATTCCAGCCATACTTTACATTTTCATACAGGATATGATTCCAGTCATACTTTACCATTTCATACAGGATATGATTCCAGTCATATTTTAAATTTTCATACAGGATATGATTCCAGTCATACTTTACCTTTTCATATAGGATATGATTCCAGTCATACTTTACCTTTTCATACAGGATATGATTCCAGTCATACTTTACTTTACCTTTTCATACAGGATATGATTCCAGTCATACTTTATCATTTCATACAGGATATGATTCCAGTCATACTTTACCTTTTCATACAGGATATGATTCCAGTCATACTTTACCATTTCATACAGGATATGATTCCAGTCATATTTTAAATTTTCATACAGGATATGATTCCAGTCATACTTTACCTTTTCATATAGGATATGATTCCAGTCATACTTTATCATTTCATACAGGATATGATTCCAGTCATACTTTATCATTTCATATAGCATAAGATTTCAATCATATATTCATTTATTTCATATACCTTTTTGCAGTATTATGCATTTAATCATGCAGTGTCATTATTTTGTGTATAATTAAATTAGATTTCATCTAAATATGTATCCTTAATTACTTGCTAATAAACTTAAACAAATTTGTGCAACACTATATACAAGGCCTTTGAAAATATTTGTATATACCACACATGTCCAATGATACTGATTCTTTTTTCTTCACTAATATTAAAATGCCCAAATCTAACAATAAAATTGTGTACAGCTTTGAAAATTAATAGCTACAGTCAAAAGTTATACACTGTAATTGATATTTTATCTTACTAAAGGTTTACCTTTAAATAGGTGAGAAACTACCCTAGGGAATCTCTATAAACAGTACATTGTCACCACTATATCCAGTTTGGAAATAACCATTAGGATTCATTGCTAAAGAGGGATGTCCAACAAACAGTTATTATCTAAAATAGAGGGACAAATAACTGCAGTGAGTCCTGTATTAATTGAAAAATTATGACACAGCACCAACAGGGAATATCATATTTGAATATAGTAGCAGACCTCTCCACCCCTACAACTCAAACATTTCTGTTCCACATTTATGTGATACATGTAACTTAAAATAGTCATACTCACTGTAATTGACGGAATACAATAAATAATGTTTTATCTTTGTTTGGAATCACACAATTCAGTGAATATAAAGAGAAGAATTATTAGCTTTGCTGATGATGTAATGAAAATCAGATTAACAATTTCAGTTTTTTAAGAGTTGACATTTTTAATCATTGATAAGGTAAGGTCCAATGACATCCCACTGACAAATTTGCTTGTGTGTGTGATTTGGATTTGTAAAATATCTTTAAAAAAAATAAAGTCATATTGCTACAATGTCTGCAGTGCAGCAGCTTACAGTGATGTCAATCACTGGGGCATCATGCTACAGACATGTAGCCTCATGTTCCACCCAGTCACATTATTCTTACACCAGTACTAACACTAACCTCTTAATACTAAGCACCTAGTGAGGGAGCTGCCAGTTCAATTTTTGCAAATCTTTGGTATGCCTCAGCTGATTTTTGAACTCATGGCTTGCTGCATCTGAGGTGGACTCTAAAACCACTTCGGTAAGTAGAGCAATCATATTTGCATTCAACATTCACATCTATATTCATTTAAAGAAAGACAATCTTTTTCTTTCAAGAATATGATACATGTCACCAGATTGATAAATAAAATTCATATTTATGTGGCAAAAAGAATTTATAGTGGTAAGAAAATCACTCTGTAGAATTTGGTGAAGTTTTAAAAAGTCTTCAGAAATGTCACAATTTTGCTACATCTTAATTCATGTTATAGGTGGCTTCCCAGTAGTGGTTGTATTAAGTCTTCAAATTTTATTAGTTTCAACTTTCTATGGGTATGCTTTTAGTGTCAACTCTATTAAAGTCAAGTTATAATTACTAAATGTGCAAAAGATTTTACCAAAATTATAAATATCTTCAAACCTTGAAAATATGAGATCTCAGATATGCCTGTATTTTGAGAAGGTGAATAAATTTAAATTTCATTTAAATGTATAATTTGATGTAGCAGGTGATGGCAAATATAGAAATTCCTTACAAGCCTTCCTTTTTTGGAAGTCATTGCAGATAATTATGCCCAATGCATTGTGCGTAAAAGTAATACAGTGTTTTAATTTTACTAGTTTACCACTGTTATCAATACCACTTTCTATAAAATATAACCTTATACCAATCATGGATCACTTATTGGACTAAAAGTGCAATTCCTCACTTCATAATGCAGTCAGTATGGGCAAAATCATGCATTAGTCTAAGGCCCCCTCCCCCCAGTTTACTGCATTCCTACTGTATAATGTGGGCTAAAGCATGGATTAGTGTACTGCTCCAGCAGCCTAGTGGTTAGAGTGTCTGCCTCAGCTGTAGGAGATTAGGGTGTGGCTTCGAACCCTGGCTGAGTCAGACCAAAGACTTTAAAAATGGTATCAACAGTTGCCTTGCTAGGTGCTCATTAAAAGGTCAGTGTTAGGACTGGTCAGCCTGGTGGAAGGATAATGTGACTGGGTGCAGCATAATGACCCAGTGCCAGACATCACAATAAATTGCCACACTGCAGTCATTGTGGTAATATGACTGAAAATTTTTTAAGCTATGTTGAAAGTACAATGCACACACACACACACACACACACACACATTAATGTAAGCCTACCCTCTCCCCAGTATACTGCAGTTCCTGCTGTGTAATGTGGGCAAGATCATGCATTAGTTTAAGCCCCCTTCCCTAGTGGCTTGAGCATTTGCCTTGGATGCAGGAGGTTGTGAATTTGATCTCCTGCAGAGTCATACCAAAGACATAAAAATGGTACTAACAGCTGCCTCACTTGGTGCTCAGCATTAGGAGGTTAGTGTTAAGACTGTTCAGACTGGTGTCAGGATAATGTGACTGGTTGGGACATCATGCTGCATGTCTGCATCATGATGTCCCATGGCTAACATCACTATAAACTGCCACAATGCAAACATGACTGAAATATTGTTAAAGCTATGTTAAATATCCAAATCACATGCACACGCACATGCGCACACGCGCACACACACACACACACACACACACACACACACACACACGCACAAAACTCCCCCCTCCCCAGTATACTGAAGTTCCCACTGTTTAATGTGGATGAGAGCATGGACTAAATTGACCATAACAGTGCTTGGTCAAACACTGTTGTTGATCCCCTGATGCAGTAATTTTGCTAATTTGTATCATTCAGAAATATATTAAGAAGCTCATATGTGCAAATGAATTTGTTTTCTGTCATGTTTTCCTTTCACTTAGAATATGCTATTACCTCTATATATGTAAACTAATGTAAAGAATAAAGTACACCTTTATAGGAGGAGATTATGCAACACAAATGAAAACAAACAAAACTGTGTATCCACATGAAAATATTTGTTAATTCAATATTTATGTGATTCATTTATGTGAAAAATAAATAGCATCAGTAATTTGTGCACATAATATGATTAATTAATATCCATGGCAAATTTGCCTTTTTTTAATAAAAACCAGAACTAACTGATTATCAGGTACTTTGATATTGATTAATAATATGGTAAATTTTAAAATATTTATTTCAAAAGCAAAATTTATAAAGAATAAGAAATTGCAGAATCATATTAACTATTGCTGCTTGGAACATATTCTTATCTTCCTTTTCAGTAACATTGAATACGAATCTTTTAGAAGTTTGCATTACTCTGTAATTATTTTCTTCTCGTATTATATTTTATTTGTCCAGTGAACTTTATGTGTGGTATTTAGCAATAATTATTCACAGATCACTGTCTGTGCTAAATATGTTTCTTTCCTCACAACCTGAAATAGCATCTAGACAAAAGCAACAACACAGTTGATTAGCTAGAAGGGTCATTCATAAGGTAAATAAGGTACTAGTGCATGGTGAAAGTTTCTTCTATGACAGTTTTTAAATGTTTTAAAAAAATGACCAAGCACTATTACACTCCCTTAAATAGGATTCAGTTTGGTTTTTGTTATTATATTATAGACTTAATTTTAGTCCTTGGTTGAGAAAAAATAATTACAATGTAGATTTATATCCTTAAATGACCTACTGTGGTTGTATGTTTAGTATAAAATCTTTATAATTCATTATAAAGTAGCCTTGCTTATAATGCAATTTACTTTAATGACTTCAATAAGTCACATTATAATTGGGGAGCACTGTGCATAGATATTGGTACATGTTAAACTCCATGTTAAAAATTTATCGTTAAAATCTACTGTACTTCATGATAGTAATGAAAGAAATAGCAAGAACATTTTAAAATGTTCAGTCTACTCTGAAAATGATTATTGCTTATGTTCCCACTACAAGGAGACTACATATTAGATGGTAGGACATATTGTATAGGGTTGTTGTCACTTTTACCATTTGTTTTTTTTTGATGTTTGTTTAAAAGTTTTTTTTTTGAAGCACTTATTTGTGAATGCAAGGAAAAATATGTAAGCTTATAGTTCTTTCCTTTTTATTTTCAGGACTGGATCCTCCTGACATACTAGTTGCCAGTTCCACGTCTGTTGATATATTTTGGTCACCACCTGATAAACCAAATGGAGAGATTCTCTTCTATGGACTCATTCGATCTGACCAAACCAAACAAGATAGAATCTATATGGGAAAGGGGGATAACTTCCACATGTCTGATTATTGGCTTTCCCCAGGTGCCACATACCAATACTTTCTCATCATGGGGAATTCCATAGGAAATATTAGCAGTGGATCTTCTGCTGTAACTATGCCATACAGGTTGCCCAGTAATATTCCACCACCCAAAAATGTGACGGTTTTGAGTGCTACAGAGATATATGTGGAGTGGAACTACTTCTCATCATCAGAGGGGTTTATTGACCAGTACAGAGTGCTGCTGAATCCAGGACGACCAGATCAGATCATCATTGGGGTGGGGCTTAATCTCTCAAAAAAAGTGACAGGACTGACACCATTCACAACATATGATGTTAGGGTACAGGGATGCCTGCAGGATCAGCCACTAGGATGTGGATCAAGTCCAGGTAGAGTGGTTCAGACTTATGAGGCACCACCTTATGGGCTTGCAGGCCCTCATGTGGAGTCTGTAGCCTCAAATATAGTGGACATTTCCTGGGAGCCACCCAAGTTTCCTAATGGAATCATCACCCAATATCTAGTTTACTATAAAACTCCCGGATCACAAATTGAACTGTTGATTAACAGAGTAGATGGAGAGACTTTTCAGGTTAGACATGCAGGTCCAGAGTTAAAACCCTTCTTTGAATATGAATACAAGGTTGTTGGAGGGAACTCCAAAGGAGATGTATCAAGTTCATGGACAAGAGTTAGAACACTTGAGGCTCCACCCACAGGACTTCCCCAACCAGTTGTGACTGTGACAGGGGCATTCAGTATCAATCTTCAGTGGCAGCACCCAGCTCAACCTAATGGTATTATCACCAAGTATACTTTTGTGTACAAGATTGTTGAAAGAGACCCAACTGTGCCCATGGTCAACCTTTCTCTGAGTGTCATAGGCAATACAACAAACACAAGCATCAGTGGGCTAAGACCTTATGCAGATTACCAGCTGCAGCTTCAGGCCTTGAATAGGGCAGGCAGCACAACAACCTCATGGGTCAACTTCAAAACAAATGAATCTTCCCCTTCAGGATTAGGTCTTTTTGACATAGAGAAGATTGACACTGGAACATCAGCAATTCTAAGGTGGGGAGCTCCTGTTCATCCAAATGGAATTATTACTACCTACAGAATTTATGAAGGGGATTCATCAGTGGCAGTATTCCAGGGTCTAAATCAGCAGTTTGAGTTGCGCCGTCTTCAGCCATACACAGATTACACTGTCCAGCTCGAGGCCTGCACCACAGCTGGCTGTACACGCAGTGTTTTGCAAACTTTTCGTTCAGCAGAGATTCCTCCCAGTGATCAGTCCAGTCCCTTGATTGGAGAAGTGACCAGCAACAAAGTAACCCTAACTTGGACCAGGCCAGGAAATGCAAATGGTCTGATCACCATGTATGAAGTTTTACGCAAGTCCAATCCTCGTATCCAGAAGAGGAGTCTGTCAGATCCAGTTGTCATCTACAGAACAATGGACACAGCTACTAGCTCATATCAGTACACAGATACCAATCTCCAGCCCTTCACTGAGTATCAGTATAGCATTAGGGCAGTCAACACTCAGGGTTCCACACAGTCACCATGGCAAACAGCATTCACCCAACAGGCTCCACCAGATGGTGTGGATCCTCCTATAGTCACTTATCTTGACAGTAATGTAAATGCACTGAACATTAAGTGGATTGCTCCCCTCAAACCAAATGGAATCATCCAGAGCTACCAGCTTCAAAGAAATGGAAGTGTTCTATTCAGTTTCTCTCCTCTGGACAAGAAAGAATTCAATGATACTGGTCTGACAGCATACACATGGTACAATTACACAATAACTGTGTGCTCAGGGGGAGGCTGCACCACAAGTGAACCAACACTGTTTAGAACCAAGGAATCTGCACCATTATCTGTGTCTCCACCAACGGTTGTTGCAATAAATTCCACAGCTATACGTGTCACATGGACAATACCTCAAATAACCAATGGAGAAATCAGTATTTATCAGCTTAAAATGGATGGAATAATTGTCTTTAAAGGTCTGCAACTGCTGTATGTTCTTGGGAATCTGCTGCCCTATCATGAGTATAGTTTTAGATTGGTTGCCTGTACAAAAGGAGGATGTGTAGAAAGTGGACAAGTCGTTGGGATTACAGAAGATGATTCACCACAGGGAATGTTGCCTCCAGCACTCCGAATTATGACTGCCACATCTATTGAAGTCAGCTGGCTGCCACCAGAGTTTCCCAATGGAATCATAACCTCATATGATGTGCGCAGAGATGGCAGGTTGATTTACACTCAAAGCATCGGTTCCACTGGTTCACTCAGTACTACATACACGGACTACAATCTAAATCCTGGAACAAAGTACTCCTATGTGGTTACAGCCAGAAATAGGAAGGGCAGTACAGAATCACCTCCCTCTCTAGCCATGACATTTTCCTCCTCCCCTAGTGGCCTGGACCCTCCCACTCTCTATCCCCTTACTGCCACCTCCATCCAAGCAATATGGCAAACCCCTGGAAGCCCCAATGGTGTCATCAAAAATTATACTTTATACAGAGATGGGGAGATGGTCTATGCAGGGGGTCCAGAACAGCTCAGTTATATTGTGCCAGGGCTGCAGTTTTGGACATCGTATTCTTTCCGAGTTCAGGCCTGCACAGACAGAGGATGTCAGCTGAGTACACCAGCATCTGCTAGGACCTTAGAGGCCATACCAGAGGGTCAGAGGTCTCCCCAGCTGAGAGCTCTGGCTGATCAAAATGGTGCTCACACAGGGATCTTAGTCACATGGGAATCTCCTCAGAAGCCAAATGGGATTGTCAAAACATATGAGGTGTACAGACGACAACTGATCAAGGAAGGGATAGGTAAGTGAACTGTTGTGATTTTGAGATTAAATGATTTACATCAACCAGCTGCAGTCCACTTCATGTTTTATCAAATCAAGGTACACATTAGTCACAGTGTTTTGACTACTTGTTTGAAAGATTTTTCATAACTGTTTGAAAAAATAGTTACACTATGTGTGTATTTGAAGTTGTGTTGTCTCAAGAATTAACTTTTCATATGATTATGACCACTCCAGACATGTCCTACAATTGCTGTCATAATTTATTCCTTCAAAATGATGAAAATAATGGGCTAGTTATGATAATAGCCCTAATGTAATAATTAGTACAGGTCTACATGTAAAAGTAATTGAACAGAATTATCACAATTCACAGCTCACCTGACTTTAAGAACAAGTAGCATATACCATGTTTCTATGTTCATTATGTTTAATGCATAATCTAGTGTCTGTCTTTTAACAACCTTTCCTATTTTCAGTTTCTCAAAACAGTTTATAGTACCAATTTAAGCAATAATTTCATCATAGAGACCCTGCTATTTGGTATTTATTTCAAATACTGTATAATATACCAATGACTGACCCACCATCAAATAAGATTGACTCTTCTGAAACAAGGAAAATTATATTAACTTCATCTAAAAAAATTGAGAAACAGAAATTGGCCAAATTTGACAGTATTCTGGCATCAGGTCCTATCCATTTTGTATCTCCCACTCTCTGCAGTAGGGACAGTTTGTGTTGATCCTGTCCATCACTATACCTATCCATCCTTAAAAGCTTGTTGGCAAAACTGTTCAAACATCACACCACACAGACACTTGAGATAGACAAAATAAATTTTCATGCCATCATAGCATTTTTTCTACATTTTTTCAAAACATTTTGGGATCTTGTCTTGTCAAATGGAGAGTGCATACATGTTTTTCAAAATATGATAATATTTGTCACCCATTTCCAGGGGCAAAATTAGCAACACTGCCATTATCAAGATATTTGTTCAGTTTGCCTTTTCATGCAGAGTAATAAGAAAAATGATGATGATGATGATAATAATAATAATAATGATGATCATAATAATAATAATAATAATAATAATAATAATAATAATAATAATAATAATAATAATAATAATAATAATAAATATAATAATAATAATAAAGACTACCCTTATTGCACATAATATATATAAACAAACAGTAGATGTTTATATGGTTATAGGAATCTCTATAGTTACAAGGACAAAGTCCCAGTATGGTTGGGATAGTCACCAGGGTCAAAGTCCCAGTGGGGTTGGGATGGTCCCTATGATCACTGTCATTTACATATAATTTGTCTTCTCATACCTAGTATGTTATAGGGTTGGAACCTCTTTGGATTCAAGTTATGATGCATGGCTAAGAAACGTTTGTATATGATATATTGGGGATCTCATTAATTTATGTTATTACTCATAGTTAGGGAAAGATGCTCTGGGCATTACCCAGAGTTACAATCTTACATTTGTTGACACTTGAGTCTTATATCACAAATGCCAGTTTCAGACATAGAATATATATTCCTAAGACCACTCATAGATACAAGATCAAAATTCCAAAACTGTTTGCACAGTTTACACCCTTAGAGCATCAGTTACACAAGTTTCAATGTCAATCTTTGATTGTGTAAGAAGAGGTCAATGACATTATATATGTATAGATGTTTAAATATCCCTCCACCTGCATCGGTAATAATGTCTAACCAATTTTATTACATGCCCACCATAAGGTACATATTATGCTATGTTGTCGATCTGTTAACAATTTCATTTCCAAGAATAACTGTTGTTAAATATCTACAGTTACCAATGTTTGTGGCTGGCTTACACTTGGACAAAGTAAGAATCATATTAATTTAAGGGTGAAAGGTCAAAGGTCAAGGTTTCTGTGATTGAAAGAAGAGAAATGGTTCCCACAGAAATAACATATTTCTTTTATTACAGACCTGATCAAACTTTGTAGTTGGCCTGGATTTTGAATGAAGAGACTACAGAATTTGGGATTAAAATATCAAAAGTTAGGGTATCCAAATGAATGAAGAAATATGGTTTGTGAACAGAAATCTCAGATATCAACAATGTAACTTCACCAATGTTGCTGGAGGTTATACATGTTTAAGAAAAAAATATTTAATTTTGTATAAACATGTCATTGTTCAATGTCACTGTGACCGAAAGTAGAAAATTTGATTTTTGCATGATAACTTTATTTCTAGACAAAGTACCTCAACCAAAGCATGTGGAAGAGACCTATTGAGTTTGGCAACAGAAGGTCAAGGACAATATTGCTCAAAGACATGGATTATAAACATTGTTATAGAATGAGTTCCTCCAAACTTAATGAATGACTTTCACTTAGATTGAAAAAGAAAAATGTAGATTCTGGGGTTTTAAAGACCATGTCATTAATGGTAAGTATTATGAATCTATGCTCTTAAAATAAGTAACAGAAAGGAGTGAGTAAGTATCTCAGGCTCACTTTGGCCCCTTGTTTGTAATCATCAGGTACAACTTGTTTGTGTTCATATTGAGAAATTGTTCTTTTCTCCCATGAAGGTGTTTCTTATGGTCCAACCAAGCTTGTTTATAATGGGTCTCAACTACAGTACACTGATCAAAGTAATGAACTTCAACCTTTCACGGACTACCAGTACTCTGTGACCTCAGTAAATTCAGTTGGCAAGCTAGCCAGTCTTTGGGAGACAGTGCAGACCAAACAGGCTTCACCTGCTGCAGTGCTGCCACCTATTGTCATGGTATGTATGATTTTGTAACTTAATTGTGCCCTTGTGTGATTTCCCATCCATAATAATCCAAAAAATTTCTGTACTAGTTGGCTCATATGACAATTCAAAATGAAGTGTCATTTATTTGGATAATAAAGAATGATGAACCATGATGTGAATAATTTCCAAGACTTATCCTTTAGATTTCTTTAGAAAAGAGTAAAATATTGCATAACAGCTTCCTTGGTTCATTTAATCTATGCAACAAAAAATATTTGCTTGCCTAACTTATGTAATAATACTTGAAACTGTGCTTGCAATGTGCTTCTTGATTGATCTTTGGAAGACTGTTTGGATGATTTGGGACTTTATATAACAGTGAGGATTTTATATTTGGTCAGGTTTTGTACATTTGAATAATGTTTGCTTCAGAAGATTCTTTCCACTATCTCTGTTTAATCTTGCCCCATTTTTATTTCATCATTGCTTCATGTTTGCTCAACTTAGTTGGGATTTTTTTGTGTTGAGGATTATTCTGTTATCTTGCCTAATCATTTATTTATTCTCATTTTTTTTGAGGTCACTGACATAAAACAAGAAGACAAACACATTTTATCATGCTTACCTTAGCTGTTAGTTAGACATAAGGATAATTGGCAGAAGAGGAGAACAGCAATATTATTATACCTATATTAATTGATATTTAAATAAAAAAATAGGACAAGGAGACAAACACATTCATAACTACATTAGCAGATAGACTAAGGATCTGTGACATGAAAAAAAAAACACATTTTGTCTTACCTGCATCAGCTGGCTGTAGGACACAGGATCTTTGGTAAAAGAGGAGTACAGGAAAACAGCACATTTTGTCTTATTTAATTACCTAATAGTTAGACTAATGGATTCTTGGCAAATAAGCTGGGCAGGAAGATGACACATTTTGTCTTACCTACATTAGCTGTTAGATATAAACATCACTTTTCAGCTATGACAATTTTGGCAACGGTGTAAAAAGCGTCAAAGTATGCTAAGATTTTGTGTTCTTTTTCTGTTATGTTTTTTTTGTAATTTTTCATTCTTGTTCTGTTATGTTGTGAAATGAAGCAATAGAATAACTTGCCTAAGGTTTGTGCCAGTACAGACCTATAGCATACTTTACAAAATGAAGAAGATATAATTAAATATAAATGTGACACATGTTTGAACTTTATGGTGCATGACATAACCACCAAGTATTCAGTACAAGTTTGTGCAAAATTCCTTTTAAAAGCAGACTTTTTTGAAGACAAGTTTTAGTGTTGAATAACAATTGAGTGGTTTGAAACATCTATGGTTTACCAATATTTACCTCATTAAATCTGGAAAATCAGGTATTAACTAATCAGTTTTCTGGCCTTACTTGTATGCAGAATCAACACTAAGTATTCTATTGAAAACAACCAAGTCCATTTGCACAAAAAAATTGAATGAATTTGTTCTAAATGCAAAGAAATCATGGAGGAATAAATAATTCACAATGTAACATATTTTTGTCCTTATTATCTCATGTTGCTTTAATTAAAATGCTAAATTCTGCTGCAGGTCTGCAGGAAACTATTATTACGTACAATTTACATTCCTACAATCATGTGAATGATATACATAGGTCATAAAGAATTAATTTATTGCAGTACCTTAGTCTAAAACAATAACACTCAGTTTTTTTTACTGAAACACAAAAGTTTTTCTTTATTCTTAGGAAACAACTTTGAGTACAATATCTGTGACCATTACACCCCCAGCAGTCCCAAATGGTGTTGTGTATAACTACAATGTGCTGGTAAATGGGACAGTGGTAAGTGTTGAAGTACTTAAAATTTGATTTAGTGATATCTGTATTGTTAACAACTATAATTTACATAATTCAGCTTTATTTTAACCTTAGCAGAAAATGTATATGAGATATCCTGCTCTTCTACACATTGGTTTTCTACACATGGGTCTTTTGCACGTTTCTTTTCTTTACATTAGTCTTCTTCACATTAGTCTTATACACATTGATTTTCTACACATTAGTCTTCTACACAATGCTCTTCTACACATTAGTCTTCTTCACATTGGTCTTCTTCACATTAGTCTTTTTCACATGGGTCTTCTACACACTGTTCTTCTATACATTGATCTTCTACACAATGCTCTTCACATTGGTCTTCTTCCCATAGATCTTCTATAGATTAGTCTTCTACACATGGGTCTTCTACACATTGGTCTCTACACATTAGTCTTCTACACTTTGGTCTTCTACACACTGCTCTTCTATACATTGGTCTTCTACACAATGCTCTTTGTTTTCTACACATTGGTTTTCTTCACATTGATCATCTTCACATTGGTCTTCAACACATGGTGCATTCTCTCAGCAAATCTTTCAGTCAGGATGAAAAATTTAATTCTGTAACTGTGAAATGTTGGTAATGCTCAGCAAAACTATTCTAAGAATTTGAACCAAGCTTTTGGGTGCCATGGCTAAATTAAATATAAGACAGATATTTATTTACATCTTAATAAGTTGAACAGTGTAAATGACCAAAGACAGATAACACTAAATTATTTTCCCCAAATTCCCTAGTAGTGTCAGGGTTGTAGATTATGCCCATTGTCTTCCTGCTGCATGTCATAAGAGGTGACTGAGTGAAGGTAACTCATTTGCTAAAGGTAGCATTCCATGTCATTGAAAAAGAGGATCCTGGTAGTTGAGTCAAGGAGATGCCAATGGTTGCAACTAGAGTACAACAAACAGCCTTGACCTCAACTTCGGCTAGATGGGAGCTCAAAATGGTCTGGTCTGATCAGTTGGCTATGCACACCAAGCTTCAGAGGTTATATTGAAGATATACAGTTGTACTGATTTGCATCTTTTTTCAGAAGTCATGTCTGTGATTAAAGCAGTTTGATGTTGTTCTTCATATGTTAAAAGGATATGGGTTAATTTAGTATAGTATTTTATTTCCTTGAGCATATCACCCATTGTAGCCCTGATATGAGAAGTGCAAACAATGAGTGTAAATCCCATTGTTGGGCTCCAAGGCATGTAGTAAAGTCAAGTGAGAAAATAATAACCTTATGGGAAAACCAACCAAAACTTCAACCAGTAGTGTGAGAATTATGATCTCTAATGGATCAGAAATAATTCAGCTAGCAACTTAGATGAGGAAACATGTCTAACTAGGGAAATTATTGACTCCAAAAGTGAGAGCCAAAAACTAACCAAGCTGTCCCCTTTTTTATAGCAAAAGGACTTCAGGGCTTAGCTGGAGACTCGAGAAACAAAATGTTGGTTCAGGCCAATTACTTGTAGAGTGTAGCTGCAGAGTCATATCGCTATGATGTCTGCAGTGTGGCAGTTTATAGTGATGTCTAGCACTGGGGCATCATGCCGCAGACATGTAGCATGATGTCTCACCCAGGCACATTATCCTGATGACTTGACCGTGGATTGAACCTACGACCTCCTGCATCTGAGGTGGACGCTCTAACCACTAGGCCACTGGAGCGGTTCCAAAAATCAATGTTAGAAATGCTGCAAAATTCTGTGTTCCAAAACCACCACCTTTGCCAACAACACCCCCAAAAATTATATTTGAAAATTGCCAATTCAAAAGTCATCTCATTTTTCAGAGTAAATTTAATGAATCAAGAGTGTTCTGTCACAGTCATACATCCCTTTATACAGGCAGTTCAAAAGATGAAGACAGTTGGAATTGCCATTGCAACACCTCGTGACATTATCTTGTGCTGGTTTCCAGATAAAGCCTCAGATTTTACTGCAGAAATTACAATCATACCTTGAGCATTGAACTAATTGAAACCTCACAAAAACAAATTTCATGTATTTGGATCCCCTTTCCTCATTGAAAGCCATGCAAAATTCATTAATAACCTAGATATTCAAGAATTCAGGGAAAAGTATTCTGTAATGTTGACTGCTGGTATAAAGGTTAATTAAAGGGAGATAAAGCAGCCAATTAAATCTGCCTTGCAGTGGTCTGTTTCTGAATGAAAGATTCCATATAATGACTTAAATTATTGTATAAATCAGCACATTTGTCATACTTGGCAAAGTAAGTTGAATGAAAACTCCACAAACTTCAGAACATTAACCCACTGTTAGAGAGTGACATTTCTTGTAATGAACTAATCACAGACAGGAGGTTGTATTGTGCTGATCACATGACAAACATAAATACCTAACTCGTGCATGGCTCATAAAGGATGAACCTTAATCAGAGTTGTGCCTTAGTTCCCTGGCCCATTGCAGTTGGCATGCTATTGTGAATTGCCCTCATGGACCATCAACCAAGCTTATTTAACAGATGCAGCACCAGTCCAATATGCAACCTCAAACTAGATTTCCTCAATGTGTCATTTGGGTTCATGGCACAGGATGCAGAGTCACAGGTGGAAGCTCTCTAACCCATCTTTCATTGCTACTGAAGGAGGGGAGGGAAAGAAGCCATTGTGATCCAAGTCCTTTTCTAACAATCTCTCTCCCAAACATCTCTGTAGGTGTTCACCTAGGCTTCTTTTCAGAAGTTTGGTAGTATATCATGGACAATGGTTGGATCCTTTCTATAGCCAGGAACAACCCTCCCCACATACACCATGTTCTTTTACCACTCCAGTCTGGTGAAATTGAAGGAGAAGGCACACACACCTTTGCAGAAAGGAACAGTTCAGAGGGTCCTGAATGATCAGTCTCTTCATTCTATTATAATTGATCTCTCCCTTTAAACCATTTTCTTTTGGAGAAACCATTGAATATGGAAACCACCTCCTCATTCAGTAATGTACTTTGTCAGTCAGATTCAGTGGTCTACAACATTCAGGATGCCTATTTGCACATCCCATTAATTCCTCAACACAGCAGAAAGTTTTTCAATTTCAGATTATGCTATTCAGAATCTCTTCTAAACCCAGAATCTTCACTCAGGTTATGATACTATTAGTAGCCTACCTCCGATTAGTTAGAACATTGATTTCAAGTATGGTGAATGGCTGGTCCATAATGTGTATCAGATTCTGGTTGGCACACTCATTTAGAGCTTATGGGCATAATTCTCCAGAGTCTTTGGACTCAACTGAATCATCCATCCACATCAACAGCCTAGAATCTCTTGTATCTAGTGATGCAAGGATGCATCTACAGATTAATGGACAATGTGTCATGGTCTCTTTAGACAACATGTTCATCATAACATATTTGGATGTTGAGAAACACATACCCTTTCTCTTTGTGTTGAGGTCTGGCCACCTTGGGGAACATCACCCTCTAAGTTTGCTACATTTTCAGAAAAACATATTAACAAACAGCCTATTCTGGAAAAACATATCAGCAGACAGCCTGTCCAGGAAAAACATCAGCAGACAGCCTATCCAGGAAAAACATTTTAGCAATCAGCCTGTCCAGGAAAAACATATCAGCAGACAGCCTGTCCAGGAAAAACATATCAGCAGACAGCCTGTCCAGGAAAAACATATTAGCAGACAGCCTGTCCAGGAAATGGCAGAACCATCCTCATGAAACAGTCTCTTCACTGAACCATAACTGAGTCCCTTTTCAAAATTGAGGGGGGAAAACCCCTTTTGGATCAATTTGCAACAATTCTTAAAAATATTCTTCCCTTTTATGTTTCTCCTGTCCCTGCAGTTGATACATTCATCCTCAAGTGGGATCAGCTATCACATATGCCATTCCACCATTCTGTCTGCTACCTTAGGTTCTGCAGAGAGTCAGAACTTCCATTGCTAAGACCATTCACATTGCCACACTGTGGCCCCAGCTATCATGGTTAAGCAATCTTCTAGACATGTCGATCAATTGACCCAGGTCTCTACCTCATAGGTGAAATCTTCTGTCACAACACTGGGGATCCCCACAGATTTTCCCCCTTTTGTGCTTGGCTCATCTCAAGTGATCTTTCTGCCAGAACATGGTTTTGGGCTGAGATGCTAGTTGTATAATTCAAGCCAGGAAAGCTTCAACATCCAAGGTCTATGATGCCAGGTGGAAGATCATCTGTAATTGGTAAGGTAAGAGACACATTGATCCTAGATGTACCTCTATATCTTCTGTTGCTGATTTACTTTTGTTCCTGTTTGAGAACAGAAGATGTTTAATATCCACTATAGAGCTGCCATTTCCAACACAGTAAAATTCTCTCAGGCTACAGTAATTGGTTCTGATTCACACATTGCAGATCTTATTCCAGAGACCTGTCTCCCACTCTCTTATGCCCATACAGAATCTCTCTTGTTCTTTATGGTCTTTCATCAAAACCCCTTATGAATCATATGAATCATTGAGTGAGACCTCCATTCAGTATTTCACACTCAAAACCAATTTTACTCATTCTAAAGTATGTGAGAAGATGGAAGATGCATTGAGATTCATGAGGCATTTCAAAACAGAATCTGTTAGATCATGAGACATTTCAAAACAGAATCTGTTAGATCATGAGACATTTCAAAACAGAATCTGTTAGATCATGAGACATTTCAAAGCAGAATATGTTAGATCATGAGAAATTTCAAAACAATCTTTTAGATCATGTATGTATATATATATATATATATATATATATATATATATATATATATATATATATATATATATATATATATATATATACTTGTATTATGTGTTAACTTTCTTGATTCTAGATTGAAAGGGTCAAATACCAAATAACATTTTAAATACTAATCATTGTAAGTTTGTGTGGTAAGATGACATCATTCTTGTAAACACAGTTCATAGTTTCAAAGATAGTGAGAAGTACTTCTATTGATGACTTTAGCACAGGTCAAGAGATTCACACAAGGGAAATCCAGCTGACCTAATTTTTGATTGGCTAGTTGTTAAACTACTTGACCTTGTTTGCATTTCAGTGTTTTCAGAATGTTAATTAAGCTTAATCCTGCATTTTGTATTGCATCTCAGTTTTATGTGTAAGGGATGGTTCATAGACTTGTTCCTAGCATTATCATCAGCTTTATAAGAGACAATATAGTTGTGATAATTTTAGGGTCTTATTTATTTATTGTGACTGTTGATTTGGATTATATCATTCTGATGCATCAAGACTATTGGCATATAATCACAATAGTGTGAAATTCATTTGGATTAAATCATTCTGATACATCAAGACTATTGGCAAATCAACAGTAGTGTGAAATTCATTTGGATTACTGCTGGAACTCATTTGGATGACTATAATTTTGGATCTGTGATATAACTTTTAAGACTTATTAGGATTCCATTGACCATGCTGTAAGTTATTTTTAATTTTTCACTTTCTATTTTAGTGAAATTCATTGTATTTTGAATTTTACAAAACTTGTTGGTTTTCAGTCATATTTGTTACTTAGATTAAGACCGTAGAGTCATAACAAGATACAATAATGATGTAATAATAATGTAATGATCTTTTGAACCTCAGGGTAGTCAGGGGACCAGTTTAAACCAGACTGTAGGACTGATCCAGCCCCTGACCCCCTATACAGTATACTCACTAGCCACACAAGCCTGCACAGCAGGTGGCTGTACGACCAGCCCATGGGTCATTGGCATGACCAAGACTGACCATCCCACAGGTCAGGAGCCTGTACGAGTCCTTGGCGTGAATAGTACAAGTGTCAAACTGGCCTGGACCCATCCCGCAAGACCAAATGGTCAGATAACAAGGTTTGTTCATGTTTTTTCCATTTTTTTCCCCAGTTCTCAAGACATTGTTGCAAACTACTTCAGATTTTCTCCTGAGTTAAAAAGGAGAAATGGTCTCTTCACTTAGAATTCCCTTCAAGGGTCTTTCGAGGGACTCTTCTTTAAAGAATAATTTTTTTATTGTGTCAGACAGCTTTACAAATTTTGGCATATTCCTCTTAAGAAATGTTAACCTGAAGTAACAAAACAGAAAAATGGCAGTGCAATGAATAAAGATCACCTCACAGTCTCATGTCATGAATGTAGTGCATAGAGGAGGTAATGAATATGTAGGATGCTATATTGCAGAGAAAATTACAGAATCATCCTTGAATGAAGCAGCATTAAAGTAGCAACTCAAGTCAGCATTATCTATTGTCATAATCAGTTTATCTGTAGATTAGTATGCAGAATCTAAGGAAGTAACCTAAGGGAGATTAATTTACAAGGACAGGCTTTTGATTGTAAGAGGTGATTCTGAGTTTTAGACTTCAGACAGTGTTCAGTAATAGGACATTGGCTATCTATAGGTATCGTTTTGTAAGACTTTATTTTGGAAAGATGCTTTTTGGGGGGTTAAAATATATGAATTTATGAGGGCATGAAATGTCAGTTTGGGAATTTTTAATTTCTTGGAAATTGGGAATTATCACATGTGAGACACTGAAACTAGTGTTCCCACTATAATACAAATGTGGACATTATTTTTTTTCCAGTTTTCTATTGTACCAGCGAATAGCCTGTCCTCCTACTAGTCAGCCATTTGATCAGTCCTGTATTACTGGGCAGCCAAAAAAAGTGTATGAGGGATTGTATATTGAGATGGTCATCACCAGCTTGTCTGTATACACAGCATATGAGTTTCAGGTTATGTCAGCAACCTCTGCAGGTGTCTCAGACTTCCCTGTCTGGGTTAGGGTAGAAACAGGACAGACAGGTTTGTATTTCACAAAAAAATATCAGAATTGTTTATTTCAGAGTGTATGGCCAATACATATCAGTTAAATAACCTTACTGTGGAAGAGACATTTAAAATGGCACATGCAAAATGTAATTGTATAATTAACAAAGCATCAGAGTAGAAAAAACATACCTGCATATTAGAATTGCATTTTCTCTAAATAATTTAAAATATAACGCTTACTTTTTAAATATTTTACGAGAGTTGATTTTAATGGAAAAAATACTTAATGGGAAAATGTCACATATGTGGATAAAAATGGTGAAAAAAAACAAACTTGCATATGTACATGTTATATAGGGAATAATTAACCACTGGCAAAAATGATCAATCAACTCTGGAATGATTCACATATATTCTGGCTTGAAATTGGTCAGTAGTTCATTGGAATTTGTAATATGGAACTGTTGACTGGTAGCTGGTAGGTTCACATGATTTGTTTTGATAAGGAAAGTGTGCATCATGACAAAGATTTCTACAGTGTAAATTTTGAATGAAATGTTGCAACATTTTGGAACCACATGTTTTTTAATGTTTGTTCCATAATCTAGGATTAAAGACTGTTTTTATTTTTACATGTATTAATTCTTGGTTAATGTTGAATAATAAATGTTGCACATATTATTTTGCTATGTCAAATGGTGTAAATGTTTCAGCTGACAAACTTCCTGATGCTAATGGCAAGTGAATACCATATACAGTCCTACCTGCTTATGTCAACATCCTCAGGCCCGATGAAATATTGTCAACATAGGCAAATGTTGAGATAAGGAGGAGGGCAGAAAAAAGATACAAGTTAAATTCGTCAGTAAGGGGTAAACTGTCGTCAGTGAGTAGCATTTATACTGTTGAGAAAAGAAACAATTGAAATTTTGAGTACATGAAGAGAAAACCAGTGTGAAAGACATTTGTATATTGACAAATTATGTTTGGTTACCTTTGTGTAATAAAATTCACAATAAAATATTGCATAGGTCACATTCTGATATGAAAAACGTTATGTAACATATATTCAGTGTAGGCATTATCACATAGTTATTAGATGTTTCAAGTACATGTACTTAAATTGGCCTAGATTTTGGGTCAGTCTGTTCTCATCTTATTGAGGCTAATAAGGGGATGGGGATTATTCACTGGGAAATGAAAACCTGTCAACAAGTTGATTTAAACAGTAAATATATTTAGTTACAGAATTCATCATGAAAGTACATAAAAATTAGCAAGTGATATGTGGGTTATATGATTAATGAATGCATAAAATTTTATACATTAACACATGCTTATGAGGTATTAAAAGAAAATGTTTCTTACAATACAATATTGTAACAATGTCAGCTCAAGTGGTATACATTTAAAATATGTTTCAGAGATAATGCGTTATGAATTCTCTTAAAATACAAATACACAGTATGTGTAGCAGTAACAGATTTTAATGACAAATATAATGACCTTTAATTGAGCTTATCTATATCATAATCAATACATAAAATTACAATAAAATTTAATTTAATTTAAATTTAAATTAAATGTTGCTAGCACAAGAAGTGGACATGAGAGATTATGAGAGTGCATGCATCTTTAAACTTCATGCAAGCTTCTTCTGTTTGAGCCTTGATAGTTGTTCTCTCTGGAGAAAACACTGCAACTCTTCCAAGTGACCATGCGCTTCTTCCGATATTGCCAATGAGTTTGATTGTGCAAAAAAACTTGCCAACATAAATGATTACACAGAGGTAAATTAAAGCCTGGCGGCATGATCAGCTAATTGTTGAACTAAGTTTGGGTTGTAAATGGCTGCTGGTCAACATAAATGATTAGATGATTAAATTAAAACCTTTTGGCAAAATCAGCTAATGGTTGAACAAAGTATGGGTCATAAATGGCTGCTGGCCGACATAAAAGATTAGACAGGTAAATTAAAGCCTATGATCCACCAATTGTTAAAGTATGAGTCAAAACTGGCAGCTTGTCGACATAAATGGTTAGAAAACAAATGAATTGTTCAAGCTGGGACCAAGGGATTCTGTTTGTTTATTTTTTATCTCATTGATGACATAAGCATAACAATTTTGGTAGTAATATTAGACCAAGGGATCGGGACTTTGCTTTTTTGTCAACAGAGGCAGCTTGTCAACATAAGTGATGTTGACATAAGTGGGTGGGACTATACAGTCATTTCTAAGTCTAGTCCGAATACAATGTCAGGGTCTGTATTGTGTGGTAAGTTGATTACTTTATTTTACAAACTGCATAGACTGAGATCTGCTATTGCATTATGTGACAGCAGATCTGGGTCTTTGCTGTTTGCAGTTGGACCAGACTTATAGGTGAGTATATATGGCAGCTACTGTGGCAGTTGTGGTATGTACATATCTGACTTAACCCTGCAAAATAAAGGACAATGCACTATGTCAAGTGAGAACTACATAGGTATTCCACATTCAAAAACTGAATCACAGGAACAGCTCCAGCTTAGATGCACTATATAATTATTTACACCTAGCCTGTATTTAAATTGGTGAGCAGTTCATCTGAATTTCTGTTTTATTGGTATCCACCATGCTAGGCAAGGGCCACTTCCATATGATTAGCAAATATCACTTAAGCTCTTTATAATAGAGTAATTAATTTCCTTGGGATTTTGTCATGTCTACTGATCAGAAGAGGTTATATAATAGATAGTTGTCCATCATCAATTTTTGATTGCTTTTACTACTGACTTCAAAATTACTAAACAGACCCAAGAATGCATCCTTTATGCAACTCTCCTCAATAACTCTCACACAACAGCATCCCAAAACAAACTGCAGCAAAACTGAGGGTGCAAGATTCACTGAGGTAACTTTGAAAACTCAAGAAAGGAATGGGCATTGAACTAGAGAACAGGAGATTGTTTAATGGTTGATAGACCCATTTTATAATCAGATTGTGAATAATTGTTAATAAATTTTCTTTTCTTATGAACTTGTTGGCTTTTCTGTATAGTTACAGGAGGAAGGAATACCTTTATTTTCAAGACAATCTTTGATGGATCATTAAAAATATTACTCCAGGAGATTTGAAGATGCAATGTACCACATGTACCAGCAAAAACATGTAGTAATCACTGCTTTTGCATGTGAATGTGGATTTAGAATTCTTTTGTTGTTGTTAAATTCAAAAAAAAAATTTATAAAAGCACATCTATTTTAAAACTCAATTTTCTGTTGTTCTATCAGTACAAAATGTTGGCTGAAATTTTATTCCAGGTAATTCAAAATCACAATGATTCTGCTTGTCTTTGAACAAATTTGAGATAAGGACATACTCAGGAATCTATACTAGACTGCACAGCTAAACTCCCTTTGTAATGCAAAGTTAATGCATGTTCTTTTCAGATGGGGTTATAATAGTTTCTAAGTTATGAATCAAAGTATAGTTACAGGAGGAAGGAATAGATTCAGGGAACAATGCTGGATGTGTAAATTCAGAGAAGATGATATATAGCCTAAGGAAGAAGATGAAATACACCTACATTAAAATACAATGTAGCAACTGTGTGCTCAATGTATTTTTCCTTTCTAGAATTTCAATATGTATAAATTTTTATTCATAAGTTGACATAATGATTAGGTGAGAGATTTTAGTTCTACTTGGACCGTTTGATTTTTTTAAATAAATGTCTCTAGGTAGTTGTGATTGCCTTAAAAATCAGCCGAATACAGTCTGTTTTCTTATCACCTTAATGACCAAATTGTGTTGTTGATTTGAGCCAAACTAATGAGTCAAATGAAGAATCAACTCTACTTGAGAAATGGTAAACAATTGAAACATTTTTTCTCTTATTTGATGAATAATTCTTAATTTGAATTTGTTTTACAACAGTGTTCTTTAAAACAATTTTCCAGACCCTGAATATGTGAAGCTTCCTGTGCTAAACAAGAACAGCAGTATAGCTGTAATTAATTGGTCTGTATCCTTCATGCTGAATGGTCGACTAAAAGAATATATCCTCTTACGGGATGAGCAGGATGTTTTCCATGGAATTTCAACATATTACGAGCTTGACATGAGTAACAAAAATACAGGTCAGTTGTTCCCTTTTAATCTTCCTTGCAATACTCCACAATCATATATTCTTTTTCTCTCAGTTCAGGGAACAGCCTTGTGTTGCCTAATTGCCATTATTAAAACATTATATTTATGCGAAGTATCTTCTGTGTTATCATTGCTTTTAGCCATCTGACTACAGTACTTGTAGTCACAGCTTGATAAGATGGATATAGCATGATCACCTGATCATTTCTCCTGATGTCCTTTATCGTTGTATAAAATATTGGGAGTAAAAATTTACCATGCTTTGAAGATCGTAAGAATTCAGAAAAAATGAAAGTTTGATCATTCAGCATAGTCGAATTGTTCAGGTTTGATGATTCTATCATCAATGTGCCCTAGGGACAGTAAACCATGCATCTGAAGCTGTCTTTCAAATATTTCATCTTTGGTTCAATAATTTTAACTGATACAAAGTAGTCAAAATCTCTAAAACATGTGACACTTCCTATCTCCATCAATAACTTGGTTTGGGTAATAAAACTTACCTAAATCTAGTAATTGAAAACTGTGTAAAAACTACTTGATGGTACTTTCCTAAATCTGTTATTAGAAACTGTGTAAACACAGTTTGATAGTACTTTCCTTAATCTAATCATTAGAAACTGTGTAAACACTGTTTGATGGTACTTTCCTAAATCTAGTCATTAGAAACTATGTAAAAAATTATTTGATGGCACTTCCCTAAATCTGGTCATTAGAAACTATGTAAAAAAAACCTCTTTGATGGTATTTTACTAAATTTAGTCATTAGAAACTGTGTTTAAAAAAACTATTTGATGGTACTTTCATAAATTTAGTCATTAGAAACTGTATGAAAAAAAACATTTGATGGTACTTTCCTAAATCTAGTCATTCAAAACTGTAAAAACTATTTGAGGTACTTTTCTTAATCTAGTCATTAGAAACTGTAAAAAGTAGTTGATGGTACTTTCCTAAATCTTGTCATTAGAAACTGTGAACAAAAACCTATTTGATGGAACTTTCCAACATCTAATATTTATAAACTGTGTCAAGAAGTACCTAATGGTGTTTTCTTAAATCTAGTCATTAGAAACTGTGTAAAAAAGTATTTGATGGTACTTTCCTAAATCTAGTCATTAGAATATGATTGCAACACCATTTTACTTCTTACATTTTCAAAGTCTTTAGAAGCATGAATGTGTTTATATAATCTGCCTGGATTTCTTTAGACAAATAATGTATGACATAATTGCAGTTTCAGAGGTAACAAAAAGAGTACAGGATACTATCCATTTACATGATGTCAAGTCACATGTTTTCTTGTTTCTTCTCTTCATGAATTAGTGATGATGTGCTCTTAGAACTTGTCATCTGTGGAGAAATTTCTTTATGCAATAAATGCAGTTAATCTTAACCTTTTCATCAGTAGATTCAACTCCCATCTGTGGAGAACTTTCCTTATGCAATAAATGCAGTTAATCTTAACCTTTTCATCAGGTAGATTCAACTCCCATCTGTGGAGAAATTTACTTCTGCAATAAATGCAGTTAATATTAAACTTTTAATAAGTAGATTCAATTCCCATCTGTGAGAAATTTCTTAGGCAATTAAATGCAGTTAATCTTAACCTTTTCATCCAGTAGATTCAACTCCCATCAGTGGAGAATTTTGTCATCTGTGGAGAAATTTCTTTATGCAATAAATGCAGTTAATCTTAACCTTTTCATCAGTAGATTCAACTCCCATCTGTGGAGAACTTTCCTTATGCAATAAATGCAGTTAATCTTAACCTTTTCATCAGTAGATTCAACTCCCATCTGTGGAGAAATTTCCTTATGCAATAAATGCAGTTAATCTTAACCTTTTCATCAGTAGATTCAATTCCCATCTGTGGAGAAATTTCCTTATGCAATAAATGCAGTTAATCTTAACCTTTTCATCAGTAGATTCAACTCCCATCTGTGGAGAAATTTCCTTATGCAATAAATGCAGTTATTCTTAACCTTTTCATCAGTAGATTCAACTCCCATCTGTGGAGAAATTTCCTTATGCAATAAATGCAGTTATTCCTAACCTTTTCATCAGTAGATTCAACTCCCATCTGTGGAGAAATTTCCTTATGCAATAAATGCAGTTAATCTTAACCTTTTCATCAGTAGATTCAACTCCCATCTGTGGAGAAATTTCCTTATGCAATAAATGCAGTTAATCTTAACCTTTTCATCAGTAGATTCAACTCCCATCTGTGGAGAAATTTCCTTATGCAATAAATGCAGTTAATCTTAACCTTTTCATCAGTCGATTCAGCTCCCATCTGTGCAGAAGGATTACTACATCTTTTTTTCTGTGTAATTGGAAAGGAAATAAGACACGACATAAAAAGGGAAAACTGGTTGTATGAAGACCAGAGGGGGACAATTAATATTATTTTATTAACAGTATCAAGTATAATCTTATTAATAAATCTGCCTAGAAGTTTAAATGAGGAAATATATATGGCTTGATAACTGACCAACATAGTGAAAAGGCTTCAACATTAAACCCTTGGCTCAGGCATCCAGGTAACAAGATTTGGCTAATTTTTCATGAAGTCTTCAAGATGTAAGATTAATATTATGTAGTAAAAAACTGAGTACAATATGAATGTTTTAACCTCAATAATCCACTCAGAGGCATCCAAAAAATTCTTACAAATACATTTTTTAATGAAAAATAGAAATTGGAACTGTCAATATTTGTTATCTAATACCATTTCCGGACTGACCTTGCTGAATACTCTAAATTCAATGAAGCCATGTCACCTATATTAGTGACGTAAACTTAGGCACAGGTATTATCTGATTGATGAAATCGAATGTAGGCATCATATGAATCATGGAATATGGATCACAGCAGAATACATTGCAGACAGTTGGAAAAAGTTTGACTGATTCCTGGGTTCTTCTTCTGAACATCCACTGTCTAAAGATAATTTGTTAGGTAAAATCCACACCCCACCACAAATAAGGATGCATGTCTATATCCAGAAATTAATAAACCTTGCTATGATATTTTTTTCTTCAAATTTTAGTGGCTGTATTTGTAATTTAACTCACTTTTTTCAAACAGAACTGAATGAGATTTACTTGTCTTGCTCTGTCTCAGGTTCCAAGCTTCTAATTTTCTTTCCCTCAAGTGGTTGATAAAAGACCTTTTGTTAGGGTATTCATCAACATTCCAATGAAAAAGGCAAGTTGCCTTACATGCAAAGAAAAGAAAATCTGGAAAGGTTGGAAAGAAAATCTGACATCGCCACTCGCCACCACACACCCAAAAATTAAATGTTTGTTACAGTCTTCCAATAATTTTCTGTTTGAATGAATATTAAATGCATCAGATAAGACATATATTTTATTTCCTTGTTTTGAGGTTTGAATTTCTAGTCATTTCATATAAACTTACTTGAGAGGGTAACTTGCTCCCAATTGCACATTGTTGCTCCCAGTCATATTATGTTGCTTTTTGGGGTTGTATGCACTGAACCTCATAGTTACCTCAAAACACTTGTTGAGACTCAAAAATCCTCTGGGACTCTGGGAGGTTGTCATGTGTGTTTTCATCCAAATTTTGTTTTCAACATTGTGACTTTGATCATCTTCTTGTCCAAATAAATCCCCACAGTAATCATTTGCCAAATCAACAGCAGAGTTATCAAATTTACAAAAATCATCAAAACTTGTACCATTATACATATTGTCAAAATAGGCATTGGTGCTGCTGCATTTTCAGACATGGGAATAGCACCCTTCATTAACAAACTTTCATCAAATTTTGATTCTGTTACCACACACAGGTTTTCCTAAGTTTAAAATATTTTCCTATGAATGTTCATCCAAGTCAGTAAGACCATGAGCAGAATATGAAGAACACAAAGCTAGTCATTTTGCAAGTTAATAGTTCAGGTTCATAAACCATGGCAGTAGAGTTATGTCCCTTAGACCTAGAACACTGCTGTTAAACAACAGTGATTTTAGTCTAGGTACTGGTTTTTTGTTTTTAATTTTTTCCATTTATTGCATTTTAATTAGTTAGCAAAAACACACTTCCTGGGTTTAGTAAATTTATTGATAAAATCAAAATCGAAGCATGTCTGACTATGAATGATTGCTAATGGATAATTATATTCTGCTTCTGACTATTAATATTTTAGGGTGTTCAAGTACACCACTCCCTCGATAACTCGCGCACAACGGGGTCCAAAAACATCGACCATGTTATAAGTGAGGGCGCGAGTTATCGACGGACCTATAACAAAGAACAAAACAAACAAACGGATCGACGTACACAAGCAAAAGGGGTGGGTGGGTTGGTTTGGCATGTTAGTGTTGAAAACTCAATAATCGTGCTATGATTAACTATGATTAAATATTTCTTCATAGCGGTGTACTTTGTTTACTTTTGTCATCACAGAATAACATTAATTTCAGGATAACTTACACGATATTGAGGAGATCATCAAAACAATAATCCACACGTTTTCCATTGGCTTAACACATGTATGATTTCGCACGTTGTGTACTACGTCACAAATGATTGTGTTAAATTGGATAAATTCATGTTTGATCCAAAGTAGATTTTTTATACACGAGATCGACACCAATTTAAAAAAAACACAATGTCGATCTAACGACAAGTTGATTTGATTGCGGTAGAAGTAAAATGATTTTTTTTTTACAAGAGTTAGCCATTACCGACATAAATTTAATGGGTCTACAAATTTAAAATAATGTAAATTAGAAAACGATAATACTTGCAGTTTGTGACACGGACAAATATCACTTCACATTTTCAAAACATCTGCTCATTTTTTTTTTTACTCTTTGATTTCTCTGCCGCCTCCGTGTATTTGTTCACGAGTGATTTTCTCTCTGAGCAGGTTTGGATAATTACATGCGGCTTCCTGATTTGCTGAGCTTATTTCTCCCGACAATGAATTTTGTTTACTTCTATGTCGGCGCTGGAATCTCCAAAAGTGATAAAAATAATTTAAATATATCACACAAAAATGTGAAACCATTTTTGACTGGTCAAATAAAATGAATTTTGAAAATGGTAATGACCTCAAGAACTTATACTGCTATCGGCATGCTGCCTTTGATTTTTTTATTGTACTTCCCTTGCTTGATTTGATACAAAAGACATATTCAAAGTGATAAAACAACACAGGTGTCTTTTAATTGATTTTTGTTTAATGCAACAAACACATTTTCCGGGTTGTTGATCAAAACAAAGCCGGCATTTATTTAGGTTCTCACAGAAGTACTCACGGGTTTCGATGTGATGGACGATTGACTATTTTCATGTTTTCATAGCAGAGAATATGTTGCAATTCTAGTGTTTACACTAAAGCGAAATTAAGGATTAGAACGTGAATTTCACCTAGCAAGACATTTAAGTGGTGTTTATTTTATTATCTGTTGCTACCTCTTAGCATAATATTTCGTTGATCCTGTTTCGCCAGACTGATTATTTACAGAGTATTAACAACTTTTTCTTTCAAAAATCCCCAAACATAATTTGAGACATCTAATTAGAACTTGAAAATTTCATGACATAGATTTTATCTTTACAGCAATAATCACCATTTCCGATGATATAATGAGCTACCGTATTTCATGTATTTTTTCGTACCTTTTAATTTTTCGTACATAATCCAGTTATCAAAATAATTATTTAAATGTATCATAATTATTCATATAGATGTTTTTGTATTTGAAAAATTGGTTAAGTTATCAGACATAAAATTTCCACTAAGAAGATTTACATTTGCAAAAAAAGATCGAAAATACCGTATTCCCATTTTGTTTTTACAAAAATTAATGATTTATAATTATTTTTTGTGTATGAAAATTTACATAATATACAGTATGTAACAAGTTTCAATATACTAATTCTTATCGCGATTTTTCTTCCCGTTTAACACATTTTAAAATATATTTCCTTTGGAAAAAAAATCAGGAGCCATGCCGGACACCGCATTATAAGCGGGTTCGCGAGTTATCCGGGCGCGAGTTATCGAGGGAGTGGTGTATCATGTTTTTTTTAACCATGTATACTTGCTTCTAAGTTAAATCCAACTGCAAACTGCATAGATCTGCCCCCTCATAATGTGCTGGCAGATCTGGGTCTGTTAAGAGTAATCAGAAGAACAAACAATGTAGATCCAGATCTACCAGCACATTATGTAACAGATCAGGGTCTATGTTGTTTGCAGTTGGACCAGACTTGTATGGAAATATATATTGTTCATGACCAGAGAGATCTAAAATTAGCACTCACTGTATATTTACAATTTTAGACAATAGCTAAGACGTTCATTAGGACTCATCAATAAGTTATACTTGAAAAATAATTGTTATACATGAAGTGACCATAAATTGTTTAATCTATTTTTAGTCATTAAGCTGACCATTAAGGCAATCACAGCCAGTGGGCAGGCAGAATCCCCACTCATCATCTTGGATCCTTCCACAGCTGATTACATAGGCAAGTCATTTCTTTTTATCAGGAAATCCTTTACAAATAAGTGGTCACCAATAATAATCATCCTCTGAATAAATTTTATTTATTAAAGTAAAATATCAATAAAGACATGAACAGATGAAAAAAAACATTATTTATGGACTTAAATCAGTACCTTATTATACTATGAGATATCACACTCAATCCATATTGCAATTTCAGTGATCTATTCTTTACAATGGCTTTAAGTGCAGAATGTGAAGATTTCACCTAAAACATAGGAGAAAGATATGGGGTCAAAATAGCCTTCAAGCAGCAAAATACCCTGAAATAGTATGAGCCACAAAGAGATCCATATATAAGGTCCCTAAGAAGTAAAGGTTACATTATACCAAGGCCAAAGAAGGAATTGTTTTATAAAATGTTTTTGATATACTGGTCCATTGGTATGGAATACCATTCCCAGTAACATATGGCGGGCTTCTAGTGTTTTTTCCTTTTATAATCTGTGCCATAAATGGATGAACTCTTAAGACAATATCAACACTTCTGGTTATATAAATACTGCCAACTTAAATTCTGTACTTTTGCCTCATTTTCACAGTTGAAGTTTTCAGTGCAGGATATTTTATATATGTTTATGTGTTCACAAATGCCTGTAGTTATGTTCCAGGCTTGATACTTTGATTTTGAAAATCACTTAATTATTTGGTGTTAAACCTGAGTCTTTTACATTGTGTTGTATATACTGTACTGTATTATATTGTACATACCTTTTAGAAGGCCTCAAGGTAGATTAGTTCTGTAACTCAATGAATTACGTTTTCTAAATAAAGTTATTATTATTATTATTATTATTATTATTATTATTATTATTATTATTATTATTATTATTATTATTATTATTATTAAGCCCATTAATCTGATAAAGGATTAAGTGTGTATTTCTGATACAAAGTCTATCCAATCTTATCATCTACATGAGTGCAAATTAATTTAGTCTGTAATAGTTTAATACTCCAGCAAATGTTTATAGATACTGTGTGTATATTTTACTGAATCAGATAAGATAAATGAGATGAGACTTGCTTTTTTGTGCAAAATCAGATTAAGCAATATTTGTTTATGCCACAGGAATAACAACCATTTCCTCCCTGCAAGGGATGACTGCAGATCAAGGCCAGAACTTCTACAAGGAGGTTTGGTTTATTGTGTTAATTGTTATTGCTTCTCTTATACTTCTGTTTTCCCTGTGTGCCCTGTGTATGCGACGGGCAGCTGCAAAAAGGCCCTACATCAGGGAGAGACTGCCACTTAAGGAACATCAGAAAAGATCAGAACATCCATTCACATTCTGCTGTGATAACAATGATGGCAGCATATTTACTACAGTAAGTACTATATACATTCAATCTTCATGTATTCTGTGAGTTGATTAAGTGAGAATTCAAGCCAAATGAGCATATTTTCATCTCAAGCAAACTAAAACTTTATTTTCGCATTCTGCAACATAACAATATTCATACATAAGAAGCTAAATTTTATTGTTCCCTCATCTACTTTAATTCATGATTCTGTTCAGTAAAGTGTTATATAATTTATTGTTTTTCAATGGCACAAACAGACTGGTTCCCTCTCTTTTAAAACATTATTAGTGTTAGACCAAGTGGTATGAAACATTTATATGGATATGAAAAAGAAATGACAATATTTAGCCAGAATCTTAAAAGTATGTATTATATTGTACTGATAAATAATTTCCATGTTAAATGCCTCCTGATGTTAAAAAGCACTTTATATCCAGCAGATATTTCACAATTCTTTCAATTTACATAAAATATTTCTTGAGTTTTACCACAGTTAATTTTAATTCATTTTTTTTTACTAGGATTCTTAAAATTTTAGACTTTTATTTTAGAGATAGACCAGAATCAGCATCCTTCAGTACAAAGTTCTTTTAATGTGAAATTTTTTCTTTTCTCTTGTTTAATGTCAAATAATTTATTTTATAAAAAAAAAAATATTTTCTTTTTTTGATTCACTTCTCAATGTGTAATATTCTCATCTGTCTGTAATCATTGTGTCTATATGGGAGTCACAGTAACTCAGTTGATAGAACATTGGACTCATAGTCCAAAGGTCATGGGTTAGGTGTTGATAATATGCCAGTAATCTGCTTAAAGTACCTTTAAAAACAATACAATTTTCTTTTTGTCTGTTTGTTCATAAACATTATTGTTTCTGGAGTGTAATTCAAAAATTGTTGAAGGCATTTCAGCCCAACTTTGTACATATGTCAAGATTTCAGCCCAACTTTGTACATGTCACGATTTCAGCCCGACTTTGCACATATACTGTATAAAGATTTTAGTCCAACTTTGTACATATGTCAAGATTTCAGCCTGACTGTACATTTGTCATGATTTCAACCTGATTTTGTACATGTCATGATTTCAGCCCAACTTTGTACATATATCAAGATTTCAGCCCAACTTTGTACATATATCAAGATTTCAGCCCAACTTTGTACATATGTCAAGATTTCAGCCCAATTTTGTACATATATCAAGATTTCAGTCTGAATTTGTACATTTGTCATGATTTCAACCTGATTTTGTACATGTCATGATTTCAGCCCAACTTTGTACATATATCAAGATTTCAGCCCAACTTTGTACATATATCAAGATTTCAGCCCAACTTTGTACATATGTCAAGATTTCAGCCCAATTTTGTACATATATCAAGATTTCAGTCTGAATTTGTACATATGTCATGATTTCAACCTGACTTTGTACATGTCAAGATTTCAGCCCGACTTTGCACATATATCAAGTTTCCAGTCCAACTTTGTAAAAATGTCAAGATTTCAGCCTGACTTTGTACATTTGTCATGATTTCAACCTGACTTTGTACATGTCAAGATTTTAGCCTGACTTTGCACATATATCTAGATTTCAGCCCAACTTTGTACATATGTAAAAATTTCATCCTGTCTTTGTTCATATGTCATGATTTCAACCTGACTTTGTACATATGTCAAGATTTCAGCCCAACTTTGTACATATATCAAGCTTTCAGCCTAACTTTGTACATATATTAAGTCAGTTGTGTAGTGGTGACTTTTGATAATATTTTGGCGTGCACTATTTCTTTATGTTCCCAGGGAAACAGTGTGTATAAAATTGAAGATGCTTTGCCTTATGTATTCTATAACTTGAGAATGATGTGCCATAAAATTTCATTAGGATCCTTTATAACATCAGGGACTGGGAAGTTATCACTAGAGGACTTTCAGTAGGATTCTTTGTAACATCAGGGACTGGGAAGTTATCACTAGAGGACTTTCAGTAGGATTCTTTGTAACATCAGGGACTGGGAAGTTATCACTAGAGGACTTTCAGTAGGATTCTTTGTAACATCAGGGACTGGGAAGTTATCACTAGAGCACTTTCAGTAGGATTCTTTATAGCATCAGGGACTGGGAAGTTATTACTAGTGGACTTTCAGTAGGATTCTTTGTAACATCAGGGACTGGGAAGTTATCACTAGAGAACTTTTAGTAGGATTCTTTGTAACATCAAGGACTGGGAAGTTATCACTAGAGCACTTTCAGTAGGATTCTTTATAGCATCAGGGACTGGGAAGTTATTACTAGTGGACTTTCAGTAGGATTCTTTGTAACATCAGGGACTGGGAAGTTATCACTAGAGAACTTTTAGTAGGATTCTTTGTAACATCAGGGACTGGGAAGTTATCACTAGAGGACTTTCAGTAGGATCCTTATAACATCAGGGACTGGGAAGTTATCACTAGAGGACTTTCAGTAGGATTCTTTATAACATCAGGGACTGGGAAGTTATCACTAGAGGACTTTCAGTAGGATTCTTTGTAACATCAGGGATTCTTTTTAACATCAGCAACTGGGAAGTTATCACTAGATGAGTTTCAGTAGGATTCTTTATAACATCAGGGACTGGGTAGTTATCTCTATAGCTAGACTTTTAGTAGGATTCTTTATAACATCAGGGACTGGGAAGTTATCACTAGAGTACTTTCTGTAGGATTCTTTATAACGTCAGGGACTGGCTAGTTATCACTATAGCTAGACTTTCAGTAGGATTCTTTATAACATCGGGGACTGGGAAGTTATCACTAGATGAGTTTCAGTAGGCATATTTTTTAGGCTCATTTATAACATCAGGGACTGGGAAGATATGTTATCACTAGATAACCATTGTTTTGTTTTGCCATAAGGGTACAAGTCTTTCTTCCTGGATACCAATATTCACCTCCAATTGATTGTTAGCCAGTCAATAATTACAAATGTAAACTTCCAACTAATATATCTACATTAAGGTCTTTTAAAGTACAAGATTGGCCTGTTCTCCCCATTCTCCTGCTCAGCAATAATAAGACATTTTTTCAATAAAGGGAGATCAATCTAGGAGTGCCTTTGTGAGCAAAGTATTACTAAATTATTCAGATATTATTGATTTTTCATCTACTGTTATAAATATTATCAACATATATTAAAATTTGTTTCATTAAGCACATTTACTGTAATTATCGCTTGGTTTATGCAGGATATGGTTTAATGAATTATAAAGATCATAGACCCACTAAAAATTGCTTAGTTGTATCCAATTTGTTGAATCCCAACAATTAAGTTATGTGTTATGCATCATTATGTATGAGAAATCATTTTGTTGCAACTGTAATCTAACTGTATCATACTAACCATTTTTTTTACTTTGTTGCATCTTAGATAAAGGACATGACCTCAAGAAGTTATTTTACTCCAGTAGCAAAATTACTTACAAAGTCTCACAGTAATTCTCTAAATGGATGCAAATTTCTTTTTCCTCAGGAAAATCAACGTAATGAACATACTGCAATAGAATTTTATGACAACATTGGAGTGGGACATGATGGTTTTGTAAATCCAGCATTTGCAGGTGGCACTCGTATTACCTCAGGGAAACTAGTCGGTTTGGACAAGAGGTCCACCAGTACCTTACAGTTTGATAATGAAAGTGAAAGTGATGATGATGAATTTCTGTGGGAAAAGACAGAAGACAGTGGGCTGGTAAGAAAGTATTAAATGGTAAAACCTGCCTTCGTAATAAAATGTTGAGGAACATTTTTAGAAAGTGTCTTGTGACAATAGGTTTGATATTGTTGCATAGTTCTTGGTTCTCTCAAGCAATATGAATGCTCTACATGCATATACTTTCATGTCCATTCTTAGACAATAGCCAGTGAACTTTCAAAGGCTGCTTTTATTATACATGTATTCAGTTACATAAAAATTAACCACTCATTTTCAAAATGGGGTCATGTTTCATGAACTTTGATTTACTATGGACCTTGACAGCAGAGACTAATAATGGAATCTGTCCAAAGGGCTGTTAAATACACTCCAATTGTAATCACTATATTTTCTATTCAGATTCTGTTTTTTCATAGGTGGAATTTCAGTTTCACATTGATTGGTGTTGGCATCACTGCAGAAAGTATCGGTGCCTTCACATTTTGCAGATTATACTTGTCTGCCTAATATATAGTCACTGTTTCTAATAATAGAAAAAACAATTAAGGCTTGTTCTCAAAAACTGCACAACAAAATATAATATTTGGAAGAAAGAACCCTAGCCTTAAGGTTACTAAAAATTGATACAAATGATAATCTGCTTGCAGATATGGATGTTAATACTATAAGGTACCTTTAAACAAATTTGGTTAAAAATACACTCATTTCCCAAGTCTGACTGTTCGAAAATCATTCAATACCAAAGTCTGACAGAAATAAAAAAATAAAATAAAAAGAAATTTCAGTATTGCATAAGCAATGCAGATCAAATATGGATGTAAAGTACCACACAGAATAACCCTTAAAACATTTGTTTTCATAACATATGCAGTCAACAAAAATTTTACTGAAAGCATCCTACTAATCCAGGTTTATTGATCAACTGTTATTTCATTTGGATATTATGCAGATTTCAGGGAGACAAGTGATCTCATGCATTGGACTCTTTTTAAAAAAGAAATAAAATGATTTAAACAGTAATGTCAGAGCACTTAACATTTTTATAAATGCAGGTAAAATGTTTTATTAATTTCTTTCTTTTTTTCCAGTATGATGATGATATGGACAGCCTACGTACCCCCAGCTACAGTATTGCAAAGGAACAGACAGTATTCACTGACACACCTTTGTGATATTTAGAAGGATAATATGTACTGCATTATTCATTTAATTTCTTGTGATCAATTCCATTGAGCTCTACCTGCTTTTAATTAATGAATGTTCTGTAACAATTTGTCAATTTCTTGTGAATGATCAGTATTTGATTGAATGCTGGATATTGGAGTGAGCTCTTTAAAATTGTCTACTAAGTTACTAATTACTTTTTGCATTTGCTGTAGCAAAAAGATCACATGTTCATACTTCTGTGAATATGTATATTTTATTTAAGTATTTAATCTCTTTTCTTAGACATATTAATCTTTTATATATAAACTATGATTATAAATGCACTTGTACCTGCAAATATTCATTTGGTTGTAATCAGTTTTATCTTTTCTTAACCTGATTATGGTATGGTCCTTTGTCCATCATGCACGGTACATCATCCCCCCACCCCATGACAGCTATTTTTCTTTTTCTGATGCAAAACAACCCAACATGATTTGACCAAATTGAAAGAATGCATCTTGACATTAATGGCATAAGCATCCTGGCATGAATGGCAAAATCCTTAATGGTATGAATGAAAGAAAGTATTTTGGCATAGATGACAAAAGCATCTTGGCATGGATGACAGTAAGCATATTGGCAGGAATGGCAGAAGCTTACTGGCAATAATGACAGCAGGCATCTTGGCATGAATGGCAGAAAGCATCCTGGCAATAATGACAGCAGGCATCTTGGCATGAATGGCAAAAAGCATCTTAACATGAAGCTCTTTCAAATTTATTCAAATGATACCAATTAGCCATCATTATTGCTGCTGTAATCAAAATAGAAAAGGCTTTAAATGACTTCTCAAAATCAAGTCAACAAAATTTGACCAAATTTGAAAGAAAGCATCTTTCTGGTGATTTCAGTCTGCCATTAGTGTTGGATGCCATTTATAAAAGTAGAAAAATGTTTATATGACTTTTCCTCGAAAAAATAATCAACAGAATTTCACCAAATGTGACAGAAAACATCCTGGTATATATGGCTTAATCTTTTTTCTTTACATATAATGCCATTCACCATCAAATTTTGGCTACCATTACTAAAAGTAGAAAAATATTCAAATGGCTTCTTCACGAATACTGCTCAGCATGTGGAAATATTTGATTGAAAGTATCCTGAAATAATGGACTTTATAAATTTTTTACAAATAATGCCAGTCTACCATCAAGTAAAATCAGTACAAACAAAAGGAAATATGAAAGATTATGTAAAATGTAAAACACTTTTCAGGCAGCATTATCAGTAGATTTTAACAAACTGTTACATAAAGCATATTTTGGCATAAACAGTATTTAAGTTTATATGAATGATATTAATCAGCCATCACATGTGGCTGCAGTTACTAAAATTAGAAGGGAACCTAAAGTGGTCTAAAGTGCTCTCCGTTAAAGACCACTGCTATCTCACCTCTGTCTGCATGGGTTCGAGTCTAAGATTTGGCGAATGTGGATATGTGAGAAAGATTGCAAGTAGCTTCTTGTGGGTCGGTGTTTCTTTCCGCGGATTTCCCAGTTTCTCCCTCCACCATTAATACTGGCCATCATGTATAGCCTATCATATGCTGAAAAATGTCATTAAGCCCCTGAACAACAAGAACTAAAATTAGAAAACCTTTGTCAGCTTCTAAATAAAACCCAAAACTTCACAGGCTTTGATCAAATTTGTCAGAATGTGTCCTAGTTTAAATGCTGTTAGATTTATACAAATAATGTTATTCTTGCCATTAGATATGGCTGATGTTAATAAAAGTAAAAATACATCTGCAAACTTTATCTCAAAACTTGGTGTACAGAAGTTGACCACGTTTGAGACAAAAAATTCCTCGTATACGAGTCTTTCTATATTGGACAGATGATGCTAATGTACCATCAGATATGGATGCAGATATAAAACTTGATAAACCTTGAAACATTTATTTGCAGATCGATCTTTCCAGCAGCCCTACTATTTCCTACTTTTTTTGTCTGACTGCCCATTTTTCCCTACTTTTTTCAAAAATTGTCTAGTATTCTGTCTTCATGTCAATTTAATGTTGAACAACCATAGTGAAGCAAATTTAGATAGAGCCTTTGATGTGCTGCTGGGTATTTAAGGTTTATGTGCCCATTTTAACATGCATTTGGGCCATAGGACTCAAACTGAGCACAGCAGAAACTAACATTTTAATTAATTAAAACAAATAGGAGTATCTAGGTTACATTATTGTAATTATGAATAGGTAACAAATATTTGATCAGCAGCCAATAGAACAAGCAATTTTTCTCTAGAATATATGTTAAAAAAAGAGACACTATCCAGTCCAAAATATTTTCAAGGCTATTTGAAACAATCCTATAAATATCCAGATCATATGCACAGATGTTTTTACATCATAATGGTCATAATTCAAACCATAATGGTCATTAATATTATGGGTCAGTAATCTCAACGTTATGACGTTTAAAATAGTAGTTCAAAGCTGAAAGTAAATCTTTTGAACCTTGTCAGTTTTGCATGAAGTTTTGGAATAAAAAACAAAAACAATATTCTAGGAGCAGTTGATTAAATATCTTTACCCAGTTGCTATTATAATAATGTAATCTAGGTACTAGGTTGAAGTTAATTACAATTTATTCAGTTGTGTTGATTTTATCTTATCTGGCCATAATATACCGTGTTAGGACAAAAGGAGAACATAACCTTTAAGAAAATTGAGTTAACATGGACAAAACAGAAACATAGAATGTAAGAGCATGCATTTTTTTAAGCTTAAGAAGTCAAGTCAAGTGGGGGTTTATTTTTCAGTAAGTCACATAAATGTCATACCTTTTCGTTACAAAATATACCTTGCGGACCAATGTTTTCCATACCATTTTATTCTTCTTTTACATACTTTATCTCTGGGTTGCTGGAAATAGGCAGAAAATAATTAAAAACTTAACCATATTGTATTTCTTTAATAATTTAAATCAAGTTTTGACACGTTTGGTTCAATGGAGTGTGACAGTTGCTAATGTTACAATATTAAAGTATTCGAAATGCTTGTTGTTTTTATGTTATAACATACATTGTACATTATTTTAAGGCATTTCATATTTCATATTTAAATTTATATTCTGTATTTTTGTTTAATTAAAAAATTTAATTACTGAAAGCAAAAAAACCACTTAAAAAAAATTCTAAGAAATTTGATAGTTGATCTTGGCTGATAAGATGATGAGAATCAAACAAACAATCGCTGATCACATATCTAAGATCTTAACCACTTTGCCACTACAGCTCCCTTTGGGTACAGATTTAAGTCATTTCCAAGTTATGACTACAGTAGGGTTAGGATTAACTCCAGAATCCAAGCTTACTGCACAGATTTGCAATGCTAAGTAAGTGTATACACTTTATGAATAATGCTATGAACAGTTTATAAGTTGTTGAATTAGAATCAAGTCCCCAGAGAGCAATGATGGTTGTGTTTTTTTATTCAGAGAAAATGACATACAGTTATGGTCTAGGATAGAAGATGAATCACACCAATATTGATAAATTAAATGTAGCTGCTATGCACTCCAAAATGTTGTTTTCCCTGTTATTTCAATATGTGTCCGCATTCACAAGCTGACAGTTGAGTGATATCAGGTCTGCATGGGCCTCTTGTTAAATTAGTGATGCATTCTTTGCTTAAAGGTACCAGGTACATATTATCCACATTTATATAAGCAATAGACACTGGTTTGGAGGCACTTTATAACTTGCAAGTTACATGTATTACATTTTAGGACAATGTTTTAATGTTGAAGATTTCTGAAATATTGTTTCTTACATTCTTATATGTGATTGAAGCACATAGATTCCTTCCTGTAATGAACAACTTAGGATACATAAAAAGCATTCATAATTAGAAATTCATCTTTAGAAACCTATATATTCTGGGGTTTAGGATTCTGAGGTCACACTCGTGATATGTCTGATAGGAAAATAATGGTTTCTGCACATAAAGTTTAGTTAAGACATGTCTTGGCAAACATTTGAGGTCATTGAGACCAGCTGCCATTTGTATAGTCTGTTATGTACTGAAAATGGTGTTAAACCCATGACAACAATTGTCCAAATTCACTCTGAAATTTATCCTTTGTCTTGACTGGCTGGCTAAGAGAAGCTGGACTGTATTGTTTTCATAACTACAGTATCTTCATCCAATTGGATATACTTGATAAAATTTCAAATTTAAAATAGTTCGCTAAAGAAGCTAAAATGAAAAGTCTCTAATTGACCACCTAACATATTGTACTGCTGCATACATATTTTGTCCAAATTTAGGGTGGTAGATTGGTCAAAGGCACTGACCTTTACAGATCAAAGAGATATTGGGTTAGGTCAATGTGGTGATGTGAGAAAGCTTGCCAGTTTGCTGTGGATCTTCTTCCTCCATCAAATTTACTGGTTGCCATATATGGCCTATCATGTGCTGAAAAATGATGTTAAACTTATAATGACAACAACAAATGTCCAAATTCACTCTGAAATGTTTTCCTTGTCTTCACTGGCTGGTTAAGAAAAGTCATACTGTATTTTTCATAACAACAGCATCTTCATCCAGCTGAATATACTTGCAAACATTTGAAATTTAAAAATTTGAATAAGCTAAAATAAAAAGTCTCTTGTTGACAACTAACTTAGTATATTTTTCTGTTGTGTATGTTTTATCCAGATTCACTGTAAATAGTCCTTGAATAGGATTGTTATAATTTTAGTTCTTCAGCCCATAAACCAGAAAAATTTATATGATGGCATGTCATCTGTCCTTATTCTTCAGTTCTGTAACATAAGTTATTACTGCAGATCTTAAACTACTGGAAGGATTGCCAAGAAACTTGATAGTACCCAGGAAGGAGTTTGTTATCCAGCATTACACAACATCATTTACTTACCCCTCATCACCTGTCCCATCATAACATTACCATGGATTGTTGAATTTCAATTATATTCAGTATGCTTCCTTATGTTAACAATGACTCCAGTGTATTTTATTTCTGGCATTCCACAATATCTGCTGATTGCCTGCATTCTTGATGTTGGTTTCTACAGCATTACATTGGCAAGGATTGTACAGTTGTTAAATTCCAATCAATTTGGCAAGTAGCTTTATGTTGATAATGAGTTTTATGTCCAAAGTTCCACATCATCGATAACAGTTTTTAACCCCTGATTTTTCTTCCTTGTAAGTTTCTGCAACATAACTTTACCAAGGAATTTTTCATTTCATTCAAATTTAACAGGTGCACTTACATTAATATGACCTTGAAATAGTTTGAATTTTTCATTCCACAGCCTCATTTACAGGATTTCTGGCCCTCTTAAATGTTATATATTTAGAGCCCTGCCAACAAACTGTACTTATTGGGGCCCTTTATTATGTACCCATGATTAATAGGTCTGGTTTAAATATCCTAATATGTCCATGTGATATTATGTTATTTATCAAATTTACCACTGCCATTTATGTTTATCAGCCATTCTAATATTTAATATGTTTTACATATTTACTGGATTTAAAAATATACACATATATTTATAAAAGTAATTTTATTACTTTTCAGAAAAGTGTAGTCCATCAAAGCATGATTTGCAAGATATATCTTGGATGCTATAATGATCATGGCCAAAACCTTCTGGTTTCTTTCTTTTTTTAAAAAATATTTTTGCCTGCTAGTAATTCAACATAAACAATCTCTTCTTCATCTCAATATTCATTTATACAAAGGTTGTCATGCTTTTTGTTTTTAAATTTGGATGTTTTCTATTTTTTTATTATAGTACCTTACAGTTGTTCCAAAGTTTGTCTATGTTATCACCACCAAGCTACACAGAATTAAAAGTAGCAATTCTGTTCATTGTAATTTTCCACAAATAAGGAAAACATTTAGTCACATTTATTCCTTTTTAAAAGTAGTAATTATATTTTGTAAATCCATAATTGATATTACAACATTTTTTTCACTTGTACATTAAATGTAAAAGTAACACAATTTATTTTGACTTTTGCCAAATATTTGCAATAAATTTATAGTGTATACAATAAAATGTAAACATTTGTTTCTTTGTCATTTAGCTTTATCAAAACAAAATAGTTAACATACAGTGTTAACACTATAGTCTAAAACTAAGTAATAGAAAAGTGTAAAAACCTAAAACAAGTTGAACCACAAATTGTTTTGAGAAGTTTATAAAAGCAATTGTTGATAAATATACAGCAGACATTGGACCATGCCCCAGACTTGCTTGACCTTATGGCCATGCATACTAAAATGTTATTCATTTTATGTAAGGAACTGCACAATAATACATGTAAGAAGCAGAATTCTTTGTTATATCATAGGTGGCTCATTTAGAATACATGTATCTAGTTTCCCTTTAGTCCCTTAACTAATCTATTTGCCAGTGTATCAGAATGCTCTATCTAATTCAGGAATATCAAGTTGCATAATGATAAGTATTTTAGATTGAGGGATACAACAAAAAGCCCAAGTAAGCCTGAAAATAATTGCCTGCATGACCTCTACCTTACAGCCCAATGCATGTACATCTGGGTCAGTGGGATGCTTACTTAAAAGTCTCTTCCAATACATTTAATTGCATTAAAAAAAATAAGTTATAAACAGAACTTTCTCTCTTTTCAGCATCTTATCCACATTTTCTGGCATATCAGTATAAATTTACAATACTGAATAGCCCTTATACTTTTCAGAGTTGGTGAAATTCTGTTTTGCACCTTTTTTATAAGTTGCTTAATGTTTTCATATTTCTAATTATTGGCGACTGCATAATTTATACAAATCTGAAACTGACTTAAAGCTTGGATACTTTTTGTCATATTTAGTCTGATTCATTATAGTCATTTTGGAGCAGCTTTTTTTTAAAAAAATTATAATGGTTACTGTATTTGATGATGAAATGGCATCAATAGTATACAATTGAAAAGCCTTCATATATCTGAGTACTTTCTTTTAAAGTTGGTCAAATTTAGTTACATAGTATTTAAGAAAAAGTTGTCTAAAGGTTTTTCAGTGATGAATCGGCGTGATTTATACAAAGGTGAAAGGTCTTCATATCATGTTGCTTTTAAAATATGATCTTATTCTGATTCAAGGTTTGTGAAGGTATTTATATTGTTAGTAATGTCAGCCATATTTGATAGTATATTTTGATTACTGTATAAAACTGAATGGTCTTTATGTGTTTGGTGTCAAAATCAGTGTCTATCAGGATGGACAAGAAAAGGAACAACTGGTGCCTTTCATTTGAGAAAGATGGCCAGGGATGTTGTCCTAACAGTCCAACCTCCTAATAAAAGAGATATCATTTACATAATTTATTTATATTATTTGCATGAAAAACTAAATAAATAATCATTTTTACATCAAGATTCTCCTCTTTGATGCCTCCCACCATCTCTAATGACACTGGATAAATCAAACTCTACAGCATTACATCCCTGCAATATTATAATTAGTATTTGCAAAGTTTCAGATATTTCTGAAGGGTGCGATGATTTAATTCCTTTTTTTGCCATTTTGGAATCCAATTCTTCATTGGAAGCAATACTGGATTTACCATTGTGCTTAGGAGTGCTTAAGCACAGGGACCCTGTTGGCCAGGGGTCCATCTTCTTAGCAAAAAAAATAAAAATTTAGAATAAATTTTTCAAAAGTCTTTGACTATTTTAACTACTCCTAAATTTTTTGAGTATGTATGCCTGACTAACTGTGTAGGCCTACAGGGCCTACCTCCTTCTGGGCCCAAGTAAGAGGCCTCAATTGTCCTAAATCTGGCACTGATTAGAAGTTTCATTTTGTTTGATATTTCATCTCCATTTGTGTGGGTTTTATCAGCTTGAACATAGGAGGATCATATCTGCAGTACAGTAGTCTCCCTCATATGCCCTTCCCCCTTCTGCACCAGGAATGTGCCATACAAGATGGTGGCCTGTCAAGAGGGGGGCTCTATTTGTGAGAAGTATACATGTATATATTAAGAAAGATACATATAACTTAAAAATAATTAATATCTTCCTTTAAAGGTAACTTTGATTAGTACAAGGTTCTTCTGTTTTAAGAACAGACTTATTTCAAGTGAACATACATTAATAGTTATTGATTCTTAACCATGAAATGTGAGTGGATTATTGCTGTCATGTACACTGCAATACCAGTGAAAACATTATTTAAATCTTGGTACATACATTGCTTAGCATTATAATTCTCTTCTCCTTATCTGTTGTGATGCTATTTATTTGAGTCTTTCAAACATAAAATCTTTTTAAAAGAACTGCTACTGTTACTGATTCAAATAACTTTTACTTTTTCTTCAAAGTATTAATTCTCCATTTATGTGAGGACATGTCAAAGTTTGTAACAATGTATTCCTGTGTTGCTAACTGTACAATGCAATTATGAAAACAAAATGTTTAGAAAATAGACAAAATGCCTAATTTTATTTTTTGTCTTTGCCTTGTATCTAGTTTTGCTCAAACTTAATTTATCTGTGTGTTAATCCACAAAATCTATTAAAGCCAATGCTGGCCATGTTATTATCTTGAAGATTACATCTGGTCATAATCATCAAAGAGAAGAACTCAACTGCTGTGTGAAGCCTAAAACTTTATCACAACATTGTTGACTCCATTTCATGTAAACATCATCCTTTATGGATAAAGATATATTAATCTTATTGGTACATGTACTTTAGCCAACACATCTTTCAGTAAAAAAATCTGACATCAAACATCAGTAAAGATAATAAGATTACCTACCCTACTGTATAATTGAAATATTGGTTCTGGATTCATATTAAACTAAAAAGTGGCTGCTTGTGAGGAAACATTTTACATTTTTGTTACTAATATGCTGGTTGAAATCGGTGGCTGCTGGTAAGGGGGCTGTTCCTGAGAAGGCCCACTGTATAATGCTTTATTGATTTGATGGTGATACTGGTTAAAGAAATCAGTCACATATCATTACATATCAACCTCTTTGTAAAAACTGCCAACAAATGATAAATGGCACCGCATCAAGGGCACATCATGTGAATGGAAGCATGTACTTAAAAGAATCACAAAAAGCAAACATTTTTCTTTTAGTTGCCAATGTTAATAAAACGGGAATGGAAGTTATCTCAATACATTACTTGAATTTATTTCATATTTTTCATCACAATTTGGTCACATGTAAATCTTACTCTTAAGGACTCTACAAAGAAATAATATGGGATAAACCGAGTATAAAGTTTTTTCTGGACAAACCTTTGCTTTTCCATTTATGGGATTAAGCAAGTAGGCGAAAAGAAATAGTCTCAATGTAGCAACTAGTGCAACTGGAAAAGATTGCTTAATGGATTTTGTTCATTTTTCTTACAAACTATCAGTGAGCAACTTTGTGTGAATCACACAGTAGGCATCCTGTCTGAGAATTTGAAAATAGCAATTGTGGACATATAAAGGGATGAAACATCAACTCACTTGACCTAGGAGTTTGGTAAATTAAAAATTACCCACAAATGTAAACTTTCCAAGCCTGTACAAGCATATGTACTAAAAATGTACACTGAAGTAGGTCACTATGAAGATGTTATATCTAGCATTTAGTAATTAACTACATCATGAGGCTTTACACATGCACATGTGGTAACAAGACGTGAACATATTGAAAAAGCTGTTTAAAATATTGTGTGAGCAGAATGTTTGATGCAACTATAGGTGCTTGTGAAATACCAGTTGTCATAAAATGCCAATAAAGACAAACAAGCTTTTTATTTCTTCTTTAGAAATTATTCAAAAAGAGAAGAAAAGCACAAAATACTGCAATTAAATAAAATGATTTTATCTGATTATGTTTTTTATTACTATGGCCTGTATAAATATTTTCTGCCCATATAGCAGAAATATAGCATATAGCATATATGTTGACATCTAGTATTACAATACAGAATGTAGTCATGAATAAGTTGTATCTTCATTCATGCAAAGCTTACCCCGTAAAGCCAATTTAAGGCCAATGATCCTTAGCTGCAAATACTAAAAACATCCAAATTGTCCCAAATGATTTTTGTTCACTATCTATGCTGAATCACTATATCATCTGTTGTGACTTTCACCTATCACTTGCATGTTTAAATAACACATTTTAAAGGACATATTACAATGGATCAAAAGGGTAGTCACACCAACTACATAGTTTAAATGACACATTTTAAAGGACATATTACAATGGATCAAAAGGGTAGTCACACCAACTACATAGTTTAAATGACACATTATAAAGGATCAAAAGTGTAGTCACAATGACTAATTAGTTATAATGACATGTTACAATGGATCAAGAATAAGTGTAGTCACACCAACTAATTAGTTTAAATGTCATGTTATAATGGATCAAAAGTGTAGTTACACCAACTAATTAGTTTTAATTTCATGTTACAATGGATCAAGAGTAAGTGAAGTCACACAAATTAGTTTAAATGACATTTTACAATGGATCAAGAGTAAGTGTAGTCGCTCTATTTAGTTTTAATGTCATGTTACAATGAATCAAACATAAGTGTAGTCACACCAACTAATTAGTTTAAATGACATGTTATAATGGATCAAGATTAAGTGTCATAAGAACTAAAAGTTTAAATGACATTAAAATGGATCAAAAGTAAATGTAGTCATACCAACTACTAACTTTTCTCAAAGAATAATGTAATATTTAGAATCAAACAGAAAACTTGGGCTGATGATGTAACAAATTATTTTATTCAACAAAACCTTACTTTTATAAATGCATAATTATATTACAAAGTCATCTATTTCGTCATATTTCAGAAAGCAACTTACATTTTATTTCAATGTAAAAAAAACAACATACAATGCCTACGAAAATTATGATTGGGAGCTGTCTTACAGCAGATGGCTAATATATAGGTAATTAATTTAATAATCTGTCACAAATCTAATGTGTGCAGAAATGGATGTTTATTTTCATTTGACAGAGTTATGTTTCCTTTCTTTTAAATTTATGAGATTTTACACATAATTTTGTGTTTATATATGTTACCATATATACCATAGAACCTGTCTTAAAAGACAACCACTTTTGCCAAAAAATTATGGTCTCTCAAGACAGGTGGTCTCTCATAACAGATTACAATGCTATATAATCAATAAATTTGTGCACTGAGAATGTGGTCTCTCAAGACAGTTGGTCTCACATAGCAGTGGTCTTTCAAGACAGGTTTTACTGTAAACTGCACAGACCCAGATCTGCGGTTACATAATGGGATTGCAGATCTGGATTTATACAGTTAGCTAGGAATAATCTGAAGACCAAACAATAAAGAGTTTCATAGGAGTAATCAGTAGAGCAAACAACTGCCTGATCTGCCAACACATTATTTAATGACAGATGGGGGTCTATGTTGTTTGCAGATCGACTCAGTTTAAACATTAGCACATACAATGATCTAATCAAAGATTAGACCAAACAATTTCATATTCTAAATCTTTTTGAATAAAGTGTGTGATTTGTTTATACACATATAAGTCCACATCTGTGTCTCCTTTTTATCTCTATTCTTTTTTCCCTTATAATTTAATAATTAATCAAAGCCTATAAAATGTTGTCATTGGATTATATAAAAGGTATCATTGATAACATAAGGTATATGTATGTGATTAATTAACAGAAATGGTATTCTCTGACATGCTTAAAGGACCCAAATATAGGCATTATTTAAATCTGGGAGCAATAAAAAAAAAACAGTACTGTTCATTTATAAATAGTCAAAATTTGCCTTCAGTATTGCATACTCTTGTACAAAGTAGATGTATCCCTGACCCATCAAGTAGAAAATGTACTAATTCCATTGCTGAATAAGAAACAAATGATACTGATTTACAAAGGACACTGAATTAAATTATTGGTATAATCTGATCCAAACTCTTTATAGATCCAACTGCCTTTGGTTGGTTCAGTCAATAGGAATGCTGCCATAGAAGTAGAGTTTGTTCTGGAGCCCCATTATCATGCCACTGTTTCCAGATCTGTTGCCCCATCTCATAGAGAAATGAATGGCTGGAATGTTATCTTTTGATACTGCCACTGGTGGAGGAATTGTGTTCAGAAGTTCCCCTGATCTCAAGCACCAGAATCGTACATATCCATCTTGCCCAGCTGTCAAAGAAAAGGCAATTTACATAAAAAAAAAATTAAACTACTGTTTCAATGCATATGTTTTTATAAAATGAATATTTCTCAATTGCTTTAATGGCCTATACATCTAACGAGGTAATCAGGTTATATAAAGTTGAATCTACACATTATTTACAAATCAAATTATAATTTCCATCTCTTGACTTGGGAGTAATACAATGAGTAATTACAATGAGTAATTCTAGTTTTACACTTGAAACTTGAAATGTTTATTAGTTTTGAATGGGAAAAAAATCAATATGATATAATACATCTAATGAAATCTTTTGACATCATTGTGCATTCACCATTATATCCATATCCATACATGCCAACCCCTGGCGAGGAAAAAAAGCGTATCCAAGTTGACAAAAGGAGTAATCTGAGCAGAAAAAGTGTAGTCAACATATAACATAATAAAATTCAATGTGCACATGTACAAAACACATGCATATTTTCCGAAATTTTGGTGTCAGAAAGCATCTGTTTGAACAAAGGACCAAACATGTATTAAACACTAGTTTTTGTCTGTATTTTATTAAAAGCTCAGTAAATAGCACCCCTGCATTTATAAAATTCATTTCCACAATTTAGTTTTACAGTAAAAAAGAAGTTACTATAGCACTGGAGTTTGCAAAACGAGCTATTTCAAGGCGTCTTTCTTTTACACTATGACCAATATTAAAATCCTTTCCACACAAACTGCAATGTGAGTGACTATTCAGAATAGCACTGTATTGTTTTATTCATGTATTCATCTCTGGGTCGTTTTTTCCGTTTTGTATTCTTTCTAATCCATCTGTGAAATCATTTCAGAAACATTTTGCTGTAACATATGCATCAACTAGAATAAATAGGACAACTTTTACTGCCAAATTTCTACAGAATGGTTCTGTTCCTCACATTATTTTTAACTAAGAATATGGGAGAAAAGATTAAAAATTAGAAAACCAGTCTGTTATGTCCTAAGCCGAACAGCTGTTATAAATAGAAACAAGTCTTCTTGAAAATAGGGCAGCTGCTATAAATAGAACATAACACTAAGGAAAGCCACAGATAGTTTACAGACAAGTGTACTTTTATGTCATAGTTACTCGGAAGCCATCTTTTCCAGAATACATTTTGTGCGATTAGTGGGATATTAATAAAAATGAGAAAACAAATTAATTTTTTTGGAAGGATATATCGAAAAAGCATAATCAAAGTACAGTTACATGTAAGACGTAATTTAGTGAAAAAAGCGTAATGATTATGCCAAAAGTATAATGGTTGGCATGTACGCATATCTGATCTCAATGATGGGCTTCACTTTTAGACAATGACAGTCAAAAGGCAGGTTGCACAATTATTCTGATCATGACAGAGGAGCTAAGTTTTCATGACAATTGTCATAAAGGACTTTAAATTATTATACGAGAAGTTTCTGGTAAGTTCATAATAACATTATATATTGCTTGCTGACATAATATATTTCTTGCTGACATTATACATTTATTACTGATATAAGTATTTCTTGCTGATATCAAGTATTTCTTGCTGACATCAAGTATTCCCTGGCTGACATTAAGTATTTCTTGCTGACATCAAGTATTCCCTGGCTGACATTAAGTATTTCTTGCTGACATCAAGTATTCCCTGGCTGACATTAAGTATTTCTTGCTGATATTAGGTATTTATTGCTGACATTAAGTATGTCTTGGTGACAATAAGTATTTCTTGCTGACATTAGGTATTTCTTCCTGACATTAAATATATCTTGCTGACATAATGTATTTCTTCTGATATAATATATTCCTTACTGACATTAAGTATTTCTTCCTGACAATGTATTTCTTGCTGACATAAAGTATTTCTTGCTAACATAAAGTATTTCTTGCTGACATTAAGTATTTATGCTGATATTAGGTATTTCTTGCTGACATCAAGTATTTCTTGCTGACATTAAGTATTTCTTGCTGACATAAAATATTTCTTGCTGAGATAATGAAGTGCCTGCTTAAAAAGATCACTCAGATGAAAATGTTTAGGAGTTTTCTTTTACAAATAATTCTAGTTGCAGTTTGGTGTAGTTTGTTTCTTGTTGTATTGTTACAATTATGTGAAATCTGTTCATGTAATTGTACTTTCACTGGTGATAAATATATAGAGTACAAATATCCCTAGTAACCATTCTTAAATGATATAATTACTTAACTTTCAGTAAACTCTGGGAAAGTTCATGACTGTTGCTAAGGGCTGTTCCATTAAAACATATACCCTGGGAGATGGGGAAGGCACTTTCAAAATTAACTTGACTCCCTTTATTGTCTTCCCTTTAATTTTCTACTGAAGCTGAGAAAATAATGTTGCACACATCGAAAAAGAGGCACACTTCTACTCATTATTGTTGCTATTATACTTCACCATTCCAGCCTGTTCTTATGATCTTGTCCACCCACATATTGTTTGTCTTGTTTATAATATATTTGTCACTTTTCCATAATTATTATACAGTTTGTGAATATGCACATCAATGTGAAATGCAATGGGGAGACTAAATCCATGATAGAAAACCTCTACAGTTCTGGATGTATCTGCTTGGATTCCATGTTTCTTCACAAAACTCAAAAGTTCAAGACTCACTGTACTAATTCAGTTCCAATTATAAATAGACACATCTATGATGACAGCTTTTGTGAAAAGAAAACCATAACAGATGCACCATTTTCTGGACTGACACAAATTGAAATGTGTGCTTTCAATACTACACTGAAGAGTCAGCTGCTAATTTCAGTAATGAGTCTTCCAAACTCTGGTTTGTAAAGTGACAGAAAATAAGTTAATAAAACAATGTCCCTGACATTTATCAGTTACAATTAGGACAAGCTGTCAAAAGATTCTTTTTACAAAAATCTTACTTTCATTATCAACCAATCAGGGAAAGACAAACCATGTATACTCTATTTTATCTTCACTGATTTATAGTATGGTTCTCATTCTCATCTTGCTATACATTTACACATTTGAGTCCGTTTCTTATGCTAAATATCATTTCTTGCACATAGAGAGCATGTACATCATTTGGTAATACATCTGCATGATATGAAGTTAGTCTTGCTATTCTTTTATTGTCATAGTGGTTCTGCCAACTCCAGATCTACACACACTTAATTATGTTGTATGGGGATTCTCTGATGTTCACATGAGCATTAACAGGGCTCAAAATTAGCGGTAGTCCGCTAGCCCGAGGCTGGTAGATTTCCTATTGGACTAGTAACTTTCATAATGTTAATAGTCCGATGGGCAAATAAGTTTTGGTTATCAACAGTCAACGTTTGTTTATGCCATTCCCTAATAAAGACTTGACTTCAGCACAAATCCTGTAGAATCAGAGCAGTAACAATTTGTCAACCGTCATAAAATATTGGCATGAGAAGATGAAGTCAATATCTGCCTCAGAAAGGTGCATTGTGAAAACAATCCATCCGATTTGTGCATTTCGCCTAACAGCGCCAACAATGGAACTATCATTAACAACGAAAGTTTGGTAATTCATCCTAATTATTCTGATAATGAATTAAATGAAAAATGATGTAGTATCACAATTTATTCACTCAACGACAGTAATAAACTACAAAACGGTATACCACACAAAAGAACACTGCAAAAGCTATTCGAAGAAATTAAAGTCTGCATGTTTGTTTAAATAAGGGTTTTTGGGGTGGGGTGGGGTGCTCGTTAGCCAAACATTCCAATGGAAATCTATATATTTTACACTTGCATCAAAATAATTATAAAAATGAGATCAATTTACTACAATAACTTTATTGAAACATCTTTCCATATATTAACTACCTTTTATATGATGATAATAGATTTTATATTTTTCCCTTAGAAGAATGAACATATAATTTAATACACATGGAGATATCAATCAGAATGTTGTACATTTGTTTGGAATTAAAATCTCTGAGCATGGGCATCTAAGATTTGAAAATGTTCCGCCTTATTATTAATTTCAACAATACACTAAGCTCCGATTAATTAGGAACTGTTATATAGAACACGCAGAGTCAGATGGGAACATACCTTTCCTAAGCTGAAACAAACATTATCTTCTGATGCTAATATTTGATAACAGTTTTTAACAATAGCTACTGCTCTGATCCTGCAGAATAACCGCTGAAGTAAAGTATTTATCAGAGAGGCCATTTAATGGGGGGGGCACGTGTTTTGAAACAGCATTTTTTGCCCTGACTTTCTTGCATAAAGGACACTGTGACATTCCTTTTCTTACTTTTAATAATAAAAATCGGCTATACTGTAGCATCTCAAAACAAGACACAATTTGCTCCTTATAAGACAGGCAATATGTGGTATTTTATAGGTGTTCAGCCACTGGAAAAAAGCAAATGTTGAAAAATGACATAAAAGAGAGGAATAATTCTTATCATAGGGAAAAGTGTAATTAAACGTTTCAGAAGACATGATAAAAGACGGAATGGCTGAATTATGATGAAAGAAAGAACGTTATGCAGTATAACTTGTGTACGGAATTTGCAACAAAAAAAAAAGAAACAGAGATGCGATTTTCAATAAAGTGTTTTTTTTTCTGACAACCCCACCAGTAATTTCTCATTTTGTTAACCCAACCCACAACAGAAGTGATTTTCCTAATCAACCTTCCAATGTCAGAATCAAAATAGTTTGAAATACAACCTCCTACAGAAGTTTTTTGAAGTGCTATCCCCAGGGGATATATGTTTTACTGGAACAGCCCTACATTTGTACAAATGGACATCAAGTATTAGACCTTAAGTTGAATAACTTTGTTTCCAGTTTCTAAAACAACCCATATTTAAGCTTGATGATCCTAAAAATTTATCCAACCATAAAAAATGAATACTGACCTTCTGAATGTTGTGGCTGATCTATAATTTATTTCATTCTTTGGCAGTAGCATTAGATATCATATGCATAAAGATGCATACTAATTTTCCCTAAATTTTTAAACGCCTACTTTGCATAGAATAGATCATGGTTTCAACCTTTGTGCACTCTTTGCTAATTGTCAACTTCATTTACTACCTGTTATATCAGATACATGCAAATTATTTATTATTGCTATACACTGTGTATCTTGCCATCATATGAAATCATGCTGCTGAGAAATTCTGACAATATCTTTTCTCAAAGAAATAAAATTAGGTCATGCAACTTAAGCAAATCAGTATAAAAATAAAGCTCTATTTTGGACCAAACAATCCTAATGTTTCATTAATAACATCAGAAACATATATCTTTCTTTTGCCCTTAAGAAACTAATGCATTCACCCTAAAAAAATTATAGTTCTATATCAGACTAGTTGTGTAGCAAATTTCATTTTATTCACCTTGCCATATTTTTCATTTCCTTCTAATCATGTACCAAAGTCCCAGATTGACACTTATTGTCAACATGCATTGTGGATGGGTGACATAATTTGATTTTAAATATAAAACCATTTTGTTGATTACTAGGGTAAGGTGTCAAGGTAAAATATTGTGGAGACAATGTGATGTACCTCCATACACAAGTTTTTCATGTTCATCCACATGCATTGGTAACACTTTATACTCATTCTTGTGACCATGGTACTCTAGCACCACCTTCTGCATGCGCAAGTCCCAGAGACAGACCTGTAAATGAGACAGATATCATAGCAATATATTTGCTCATGTGAAAACAAATTTTTTAGTAATTTATGTTTCTCCTATGATACTTGCCTGATCACATTACATTACATTAGGATAACTTTCTTTGATACTGCTGAATCCAGCCCTCCCAGAAAGACAGAAAATGTCTTTGTGCTATATATTATATATACAGACAAAGGAAAGCCACTCTTAAACTTACATCCACTGCCTACCTGCTAAGTGGCTACCACTGTATTGTTCCAAAGAGTTCTTTTACTAGAGTGAGACTTTAAAGAGCGCTTGCGCAGCAGAAAGGGCATGAGGGATGATTTGTAATGTGACCAGGTAATTATTATTGGAGCAGGATTTACAAAAAAATTTCCATCAAATACCTAATCACATTACAACAGGAAAATATGTAAGATGAGGAAATGCTGAGCATCCTACCTCTACCCTTATCACCCAGCACCCTTATGGAGCATGACTGTTCTACTAATGGAGGAAAATTCCCTAATGTTAGTTTAGTACAATGAGAGACATTAGTTATACAAATGTGAGGAGATCCCTATGGGATTCTGCATTTAACTGGTCTCATCTTTGAAGTTTCTTCCCTGACAAATCCAGCAAAAGTGGCCAATACTGCATGGTTTTAAGGTTGTGCTGTCAAAAGTAGGGAGTGAGAATAATTGAGAATGTGTAAAGCATTGTTAGGAGCTGCGCATCCCTCTACATATTCACTGAGAGGGGGCAAATTGTTTTTTGTTGGTTGATTAGTGACAACAACCTGTTTTAGGGATGAAACCAGGTTGGGTCATCATGACAAATGATCCATCTGGACAGAACTGCATGTAGTTCTGGTCCATGGAGAGGGCATGTAGCTCACTGACCACATGTACTATCAGAACGCATGTCTTATAACTTACTGATGGATGTAGATGACAGGGGCTCAAACCTGGATTAGTTAAGCCATGTCAATACACGAGATTTTTCATTTTGAGAATAATATGAGCATGGCCTAGATAGAAAAAAAAAATTAGAATTTTTTTTTAAGTTGAAAGGTTCTTACCACTACAATGAACAGGTCCCTTATTGGATAAACATTTTACTCTGATGCACAAATGATGTTTTTGATGCATGTTGAAGGGGGACATACAAGACTGAGGTGTGTAAGAAAGTCCATACCAAGATGGATAAATTGTTAAGAAAGAATAAGGTCATATTCCTCCATGTTTATTATCTATTCTAGTTTGTGCAAGAATGTAAGGTTGTTCTTATCTTGGACCAAAATTGAACCTACCCAATGTTACTGAAGAATGTCATCCAGATATGACACACTTACTGTGGAGGGTGTCCTGAAACTTAAAATTACACATTCTAATATTTCTGTGAAGGTGCAACAGGGGTAATGCTACCTGGCAAAAAAGTCGTCTGAGAACTGTAAACTTTTGCCTTCTTCTGTTATGAAAGCTTAAATGACTTCGCCCTCGATTTTTCGGACGTAAAATGGCTGTAGATTATGACTTTTGAGAAGCCCCCTCGGTGAAATGCATCTATAAATAGTAATTTGCTTTTAAAAAATTTGATCGGTGAAGAATGTTTTCTAATGTATTTCTTGTTTTTATAAATGGAGATTTTAACGATTGTATTTGCGTATTTGTTTTTATAAAATCAGTTTGAAACTGTAAAAGAACTTGTAATGGCAGACATCACTATGTATACAATATACCACATCATTAAACTCTGTATTCATAAAAAATTGGGCAAATAGATTCAGGAAAATATATAATAATGAAAACAAAGTTTAAATAGTATGTCATAGTAGATTTAGCCAAAATACATAATTATGTAGTCAAAAACAGTCACTGTATTATGGAATTTGAAACAATGCTGCAAGGTCAAGGTTATTTTCTGACCTACAGTAATTAATGTTTGTGAAATTACAGAAGCGATATATAGTAGTTTAGTAAATACTATTTAACTGATTTATATCATTAATACCAGTAGGTAGACAAATAATTCAACCATAAATGTGCAGTCCTATTAATGAATTTGTTGCAACAAAGCAAGAAAGTGAATAGTTATATTTAGAAATACTCTTTCTAAAAATAGATGCACTCGCTTGGTGCAATACATGTTTTTGAATGTTTCGGTTTTAGGAGAAAAAAGGGTCCAGTTTAGTTATCTATTTACTTTAGTGCTTCTGTGTGTTGTCTATGAAAAGTTACAGTAATGTTTTATTGGGAACAAGGAAATCGGGACAAAGAGTATGTTTTGAAGTCACTTGTGCATTTATTACTGTGTACATGAATTATGGGTTGTTTCAAATAATGCTACAAATCTTTTTTGACTGCAATTTTACACAAAACTTGTGCAAAATAAAATAAAATAAAATAATTAAAAAGTAGTTTATTAAGCATTTTTACTTGAAATTACAAGACTCTAATCTTGTTACTGATTTCAGTTAAAATTAATTACAATGTATAATTTCCGCTGTGCCTTTTAAGTTATGTTTCCAATTTGCCTGTATCTCAATCCAAACACATATACTACAAGTAAGATGATTGGAATGGGAATGAATATAATAATTTGTATAAAACTACAAAATGGGTTGATAATAAATATATGACATATTTTTAAACTTGAAAATAAGGCATTGTTTAAAACTGTTAAAAGCATACTGAGAAATGGAGCACATAAAAAAAATAATGCATATATATATATATATATATATATATATATATATATATATATATATATATATATATATATATATATATATACACATACATACACACACACATAGCTGCATTATCATATATATCTTATATATATTTCGCATTTCTTGCTTTGGTCTCACTTCTCCCAGTTTAGCTTAAACTTCTCCCTGTTTAGCTCCCACTTTTTCATGTTCTGACCAAAAGAAGAAGTTATTTCTCCCTACAATTTAAGTCTAGCTTGAACCCTGGTGTAAGTGCTTAGGTTGAGGCTGAAAGGATAAACATGGAAATGATGTGCTATGCCCCAATAGGTAAAGCAAAGATATTTGCACCTAGTCAGATGGATTGGAATGTGAACATGTGTCATGCCAGTCTAATCTGATTGCATAATCCTTCCATCACCCTGAAAGAAGGAATTATTTTGCCATCTCAATCTGGAATTTTGGGGCTGAAATAAATTGGTTGCACCTGAGCTCAATCACACTCTCAGTTTACTGTTGGATTTCATCACCATAAAATCTGGAGTAGAAGCCATGAGTGTATGGCTTTCATGTAACTTCCACTGCCAATGTTATGAGCAAAAGATTTATCTCCTTCTGCAGTATGTCCACCCTCATGGGATCCCTTAGGGTTTCCATCATGAAGGAGAACATCAAATGACCCTCTGACATGACTTGGATCACCCAGATGTTTTGCAGAAAGACTGATTCAAACCTAAGGAAAATAAACAGCCTGGTACCCATGGATGGGTTGCCAGTGGGTGGTGGAAAATTTAAGTCATTGATGGCTGGCAGAAGGCTTGGAGGAGGAGACATGTTTTCTGTTTTCCTCTCCCTGTCAGACTGGAAGATTTAGGGATGTATGACCTCCAATAAGGTGCCTGACCAGGGCTACTCTGTCTTGTCCCTTCTTTAGGAACAATCCCCGAGTAAGTCTTCCAGTTAAGCAAGTTTGTGCAAACAGTTGTAGTGACAACTCTTGTGCCAAGTCAAATGTTGTGGAAAAAATACAATCATAGTAACTTCAAAAAAATCAATAAATTCACAACAAAAATGCACCATATTGTACCACCGAAAAAATAGTGTGTGATTAAAGATAATGTATGTAATTTGAAGGAATTAACTGGCTGTCTGGAGGATATCATAGCACCTGTAGCGAAAGCGAAAAACTGGTTTCAACCAGATATACCAAGAGCCACCTAGTGGGTAAAAAGGAATAAAAACCTGTAAGAGTTGCATTCCTTTGTCTACATAATATATAGATAAAAAAGCTTTTCATCTTTCCTGGAGGGCTGGATTTGGAGCCCAAAAAAAGTTATCTTAATGTAATCTAATGTGATTAGGCAATGTAGCTGCAAGAGAAACATGCATACAACTATAAGCCATGTAAACATTAATATAACACTGCATGCTGTTCAATCTATTAGAGGTATTCAGTTTTTAAAATTGGAGTCAGAAAGCAAGGCAACATGTGGAATATATGCTTTTAATCAGAAAAGTGTAGGATAATGTTTTTACCAGGCTGTGCCCTTTTGCCTCTTCACACAGCAAAATCTGAAATTGTATATACAGACCAGCAACATTTAGTAAAAAGGTGTACAACAATAATTGTCTACATTTGCATGGACGTGCTCTGTGAGCTGACTATTAGGCAAGTCTTTTGAGTCATGAAAAGACTTGATAATAGCACATGTTCTACATGACAAATTTCTTTTCAATAAAGATTACCTTGTGAGTGATAGAGATAAAAGTGAGCAAATCAATAGGAATTTAATCAATAATAGATTTTGATACAAAAATAAAGTTATTAATGATTGATAGCCTAATATACATGCAACTGGTGACTGCCTGTCTTTAATGTGATTGGAATCAAACAAAAATGACTTGGGGTTAAAATTAAAACAATTCATCAAACTCTGAAATGTCCTTTTAAACATAAAAGCCCTCATAATTTCAAGTAGTACTTTATACAATATGTAAACAATTTCTAATATGTTATACAATGAAAGATTTCAAGCAATCATTGTAAACACAGTTGCCAGCACACTACAATGAACGAATTCAAGTAAACAATTGCTAATACATTATACTGTACAATGAAAGATTTCAAGCAATCATTGTAAACACAGTTGCCAGCACACTACAATGAAAGAATTCAAGTAAACAAATGCTAATACATTATACAGTGGGAGATTTCAAACAGTGAAAATACCACTGCTAGAAAATATTAAACAGATCTTGGGCTGTTTCCTGGCTTGGGTGCACCTTAAACAGAAGTCAGTATGATAACTTGTTATTGACTTGCCAAAGTTGTAATGATTTATCACCAAATCTTATCAAAACCAACAGTATTTTGCCTATGGCACCACTTGAAAGCTAAACACCAATGAATTAAAAAATTACATAAAGATTCCTCTTAGATGACCATATCCAAATCATACTTGTAGTGTGCTAAAATCATTACTTGTGGTATGATAAAATCATTGCTTGTACTGTGCTAAAATCATTAAAGATAGTGTGCTAAAATTATTACTTATAGTGTGCTAAAATCATTACTTGCGGTATGCTAAAATCATTGCTTGTGTAGTGTGCTCAAATTATTACTTGTAGTGTGCTAAAATCATTACTTGTATGCTTAAATCATTGCATGTAGTGTGCTAAAATCATTATATGTAGTATGCTAAAATTATTAAATGTCTGCTAAAATCATTTAATTTAATGTGTTAAAGCTATAACTTGTAGTGTGCTATTATTAAATATAGTGTGCTAAAATTATTTCTTGTAGTACGCTAAAATCATTAATAGTAGTGTGCTACAATTATTAAATATAGTGTGCTAAAATCATCAAGTGTGCTAAAATCAAGTGTGCCAAAATCATCAAGTGTGCTAAAATTATTACTTGTAGTGTGCTAAAATCAATAATAGTAGTGTGCTAAACCATTACTTGTAGTGTACTAAAATCATAGACAGTAGTGTGCTAAAATCATTACATGTAGTGTGCTAAGATCATTATATTTAGTGTTCTAAACTCATTAAATGTAGTGTGCTAAAATAATTACATGTACTGTGCTAAAATCATTAAATGTAGTGTGCTAAAATTATTTTTAGGATGCTAAAATTATTAATAATACTGTGTTGAAATCATTAAATGTAACAACCAGTAGAAATATTAAGCATACAACATTATCATGCCATGCCTCTTTCTTAAAGAAGAAGTCAGAAACCTAGCAACATTGTCACTGAAATGTATTTTGTGCTGCATGGCTATGAATCATGTGAATTTTAAACAACACAGATGAAACAACACAGATGAAACAACACAGATGAAACAACACAGATGAAACAACACAGATGAAACAACACAGATGAAACAACTGCAGATGCAATTAACACTCAGTGATTTAAAACAGTAGTAGGAAAATGGATATTTGCATTAACTACTGTTAAACAACAATTACTTGCATATCATATATTTTTTGCACAATTCACATGTGCAATCTATCTATAAAAATTATTTTTCTCAAGTTCAAGCTATATAGTGCTGGTGTTCCTTGTCAATAAAATAATGACTGAGTAGCAGGACATGTGCACATTTTCATATCTGTGAAAGGCTGGGTAGTTTAATAACAGGAAACCAAAAAGGTTTGCAACTGAAATAAAAGCAGGTTGGCAGTAATGTTTTCAGAGAATACTGTACTACAAGAGTAAGTTTAAAACCTGTCCAGTGTACAAACTGGTAGAGTAATGTACTTGTTTGTTGTGTGTACATTATTGATGTGATAATCAGTTTAAATTCATGTACACTGATCCACATGATTCCAAAGTGCACAAGGATATGTTTGTCCATCAGTACTGATCAAGTCTGCAGCTTCAGTTATCTGTTGTCATGGAGATGATTAGTGAGGCCAATCTGGGCACAGAAGTATCTCCCACATGTGAAGGACACCTGCATTGATATAAAGGTAGAGATGCTGGCAGTTCTAGCTTTGTGAGTGGCAAGTTTTCTCTGAGTGTCAGCAAATTTCTGCTCTTCTGTAGCAATGGCACCACGTAATATTGCTGTGCCACGTAGGCATGTCTCCCATGAGGCACTGTTGATATGCATGTTTTTCAAGGATATCTTCATTGAGACCATGAAGCACTTCCTTTGTCTTTGAACATCATGCTTTCTCTTGCTGAGTTTGTAAAAAAGAGAATATTTTGTAATACATTCCTCAGGCATTTGAATGACGTCTCCTGATCCTCTAACTTGGGCCCACTGCAGCAACATTACGACAGATGGGATGCTGACCTTCATGTGATCCTCAGTAAAAGGAATTTAGTCGTCACATTATCCATATAATCCATCTGAGACTACTCATGCAGAATTGAAAGAAGTCAGGATTTTTGTCTATAGACAGTCCACATCTTAGAATACTGAAGGGTGGTGAGCACTGCAGTTTGGTGGTAAGGCCGATTCCTCTTCAGTCCCACATATTCCAAGGTAGTCTCCTTAAGGCTGAGCTGGCTTTGGCAATTCTGTAGTTGATCTCAATGTCAGTTCTGACTGCTCTTGAGAAGTTGCTGCCCATAAGGCTGATGAAAGCCTGGAGTTTCTGACCCTTGACTGTAAAGCTTGGTCCACAAAATGGCAGGTTGGAACATGGCTTCAGATCTTCTGGTGCTGGCTGTGAGTCTATTGTTGTCACATACCTCAGCAAACCTCTACATGTTGGGCTGCATATCTTCTTCTGAGCTGGCATTGAGGGTGCAGTTGATGATCAGTTAAGAGGAAATCCCTGATGGCCATTTCCTTCACATTTGCAACTGCCTGCAGTAACCTGAGATTAAACAACTTCCTATCAGTTCAGTATTTGACATGAATGCCCTCATCACTCTTTTGGAATGCATCTGTGAGCATGGTAGTGAACATCATGCTGAAGAGTGGGGCACTAGAACACAGCCTTGTTTGATATCATTTATGACTGGGAAGGCTTGAGGGTTTGCTGTTGTCCAATGAGCAGTCCATCAAGCTGTTGTGGATCTGGTGAACAACTGTGATGAACTTGTATGGCAGCTGAATTTTGCTATGATCTTCCAGCGTCCATCTTCTGTGTCAAATGCCTTGGACAAGTCAACAAAGGTTGTGAAGATGTCCCTGTACTGCTCCTGGCATTTCTCCTGGACTTGTTGTGTAGTGAAATAGAAGGTGAATGAGGCAACTGAGCAGGATACAAGAAAGTGTCCTGCCAGTGATTGATAGGGGGGCAGATTCTTTTGTGGTAGTCGCAGAACTGACAGCTCTTTCATCTGTAAAGGTGGACTATGCAGGTGCCTTTAAATTCCTGTGGGACAATTCCTTCATTCCATATTGTTTGGAAGAGGTTGGTAAGCTTCTGCAGCAGAACATGTCCCTCACCTTTGTACACCTTGACAGGTATGGCATCTGATCCTGGAGCTTTTCAAAAGGGCAGCTGACTGATGGTTTTCTTAACCTCTTGCACACTGGGTAGAGTGTCCAGCTAAGCAACAGTTCCCATGCGAGGTAAGCATTCTAGATCTTCATTGTTGATGGATGATGGGCAGTTGAGGACATCACTGAAGTGTTCAGCTCATCAGTTCAGGATTAGATCCTTTTTGGCCATCCATACTGAGGACAGCAGAGGACCCAGAGGACTAGGGGACATGCTCAAGGTACCCTAGACTGTTTGTTGTTTCATTGTATGAAATTTACCACTCCATATCTCTCAATTACCTGTAGTCTTTCCTCATTATTTACTAGTATTGTTTTTTAAATTTCCCATTTTTCTCAAAAATTTTGTTTTCTGAGAACATCAGCCTGATCACATTGTTGGGATAAACTTCCAATACTTCTCAAAATAACAAAAGAATTCATTTTTCCAATCTATATAAAATTAAGACTATAAAAATTATATTTATGGGAAGTAACACTTCCACAATATTGTTATAATTATCTGTCCTTGTTACCACTAGGTGGCTACCAGTGAATTCTCTGTTGAATACATTGTCTGGACACAATATCTTAGGAAAACAGGAAAATGATGGAGAAAAAAACACTACCTTGGTTCCTCTTCATGATGACATGGTGGCATGTATGGGCATATATGGTATGTATGTGCTTGTATAGGCATGTATGGGCATATATGGGTAACCACAACTGGACCAGATTCATTTTCATCTAAATCCCAAAGATTGGAAATAGAGAAAGTCAACTGTGTGAATTCACTGAAAGTTTCAGTAATGTCTCAGATGAAACACTTGTGCTCAGATCAAACAATTGTGCTCAGATCAAACAATTATGCTCAGATCAAACAATTATGTTCAAATGAAAGGCTCACAGTGATGGCACTAATCATGAGCTATATTCATGAAGCATATCTGAACTTGTATGATATCAGAATACACTAAATTTATCACTCACTTGAGCCAAGAGGTAAAAGCTTGGGCAGTAATGTTTTACTTTTCTGCAAGTGAAAAAGTCTTTGTCAGCCACATTAAATGTTGCTAGTGTATATCAAGTAGCAGCTGACTATGAAAACTGGGACCTGGGTTCTCATCATTTGATGAGTCTGGTGACAGAATAAATAAACAATCATGTATGATTGCTAACAGATGGCAAATCAGTTCTAGGCTACAAATTCTGGTTATGTCTTAAGACTCATGAAACCATCTAAGCACAACTAACTATACAAGAATTGTATAAGAAGTACCACTAAGCCAAATGAACCTTTGTAGTGTTCACATAAATAATCAACCAATCTGAAGATTTGCAGCATAATTAAGAATTTGAGGAAACTCTTCACAGAAATCAATATCTACTTGGAGATCACCTGGCAAGCTCAACAATCAATGCAATTTGTAAGGAAGGATAACAAACTAAGCTGAGTCTGTAACAGAGAGATCTGAATTCTTGATGTTAACAAGATTATAGAGGAAGGAGCATTGACCCTGACCTTGTGTTTCTATAAGATGTCATCTAATTGACCCTGACCACGTGTTTCTATAAGATGTCATCTAATTGACCCTGACCACGTGTTTCTATAAGATGTCATCTAATTGACCCTGACCACGTGTTTCTATAAGATGTCATCTAATTGACCCTGACCACGTGTTTCTATAAGATGTCATCTAATTGACCCTGACCATGTGTTTCTATAAGATGTCATCTAATTGACCCTGACCTTGTGTTTCTATAAGATGTCATCTAATTGACCCTGACCTTGTGTTTCTATAAGATGTCATCTAATTGACCCTGACCACGTGTTTCTATAAGATGTCATCTAATTGACCCTGACCACGTGTTTCTATAAGATGTCATCTAATTGACCCTGACCATATGTTTTTATAAGATGTCATCTAATTGACCCTGACCATGTGTTTCTGTCATCTAATTGACCCTGACCATGTGTTTCTATAAGATGTCATCTAATTGACCCTGACCATGTGTTTCTATAAGATGTAATCTAATTGACCCTGACCATGTGTTTCTATAAGATGTCATCTAATTGACCCTGACCATGTGTTTTTATAAGATGTCATCTAATTGACCCTGACCATGTGTTTCTATGTCATCTAATTGACCCTGACCATGTGTTTCTATAAGATGTCATCTAATTGACCCTGACCATGTGTTTCTATAAGATGTCATCTAATTGACCCTGACCATGTGTTTCTATAAGATGTCAGCTTATTGACCCTGACCATGTGTTTTTATAAGATGTAATCTAATTGACCCTGACCATGTGTTTCCATAAGATATCATCTAATTGACCCTGACCATGTGTTTCTATAAGATGTCATCTAATTAATCCTGACCTTGTGTTTCTATAAGATGTCATCTATAGTTACTTTTGCCAAGTTGAAAATGAACTGGGTGATGTTTTAAGGTAACATTCCGGTCAAGTCCCATGGACTCACACAGAGTCCAAGCAGGAATGAACAAAAGAGATATGTGATCCCCTAGAACATGAAATGAATGAACTTACTGTTTGGCAGACAAATTGGGATATGAAAGTAGCATCCGTGAAATCAAGATTGACTGAATATTTGTCTTTCTTTTACAGACCATGCTGTAGCCATTGTAAACTTTGCCACAAACATAAATTTCTTGAGCCAACTTAAGACAATCAACAAATGGAGCTTTCCATTCAGTTTTGCCATGAATACCTGCGGAGAAAAACCAACAGTTTGTTTTATGAATCATCTTCAACACCCACTTGCTGAACAAAGTCTGGATCTCCTTCTGCAAAATTTACCATCCCAGAATTGGCCATGACATTCATTACAGAAGTGGGGGGGACACAAAAGTGAAGGAGGCTGGATGAACAAAACACAACTGAACCAACTAGTGGCTAGTGTGCTTGGCTCATGACCAAAAGGGTGTAGGCTTGATTCCTACCATTGCACCAGCCTGGGTCAGCTACCATGGTGTGTACTTTACTCCAACTGCACTGGCACTAAATAACCTACTTGTGTTGCTGTGCCTAAAACACCAAACCAATCCACATCTAAAAGTGGTTGAACCAATCTTGACCAAAATGATGGATTTTGGTAACAACCAGATAATGTCAGCAGGCTGCAAAAGTAGAGAGTCAATGTTGTCTATTAGAAGGCTTGTGGGATAGGAAAATGAGACTGTTTATGGTACTATGTTTGCTGCCATCCTGAATGCTGTTGTGGGCAAACTGCTGCTGATTAAGGTTCAATCTTTGTCCTTCTGGTAATGGTCGTTTCACACTTTCATAATCAGCACATCAAAAATCTGTTACTCTACTAGTAAGAAGTAACTCTGCACTACAAAAGTTACAGAACAGAACAAGCCTTGAAAATGTTAATACGTAGCTAAATTTGCAGTTTTAATTCAAATTAATTGGCATCTAATCTTTAATGATTTTGGCATTTGATCAAACCAACATAGAATATGAAATTTAAAAGTTTGAAATCAAATATTTTTAAAACAAATAATGTAAATAGAATGAACTGATTCATTGATGTAGATTACTGTTGTAAACATTGCCAACCTTTCCAGTGAAGTCAGCAGCTATGAGATCAACATCATTCTTAAGTAACCTGAGACTGCAAACACCTAAATCTTGCTGCAGGGGACTGGAGCATGGCTTGGTGGAGGAACTACGCATATCATGGGTCAATATTTGTCCTTTTTTCGTTCCACTGAACAAGAAATAACCATGCTGAAAAACAAACCAGCATCTTTAAACTCTTATATTATCGATGAAAAAATACTTGGCCATGAATCTTATAATTATGCTGTTATTTATACTTAATTTGAATTGTTTGTTAGCAAATTTTTTTATTTTTTTTAAAATCTATTATATGTTATGGATAATTGTATTTTGTACTTGACCTTGTCCAATATAAAGTTTCTACCTGACCTGAATCATTGATTTTGTAAACATCTTTCTTTACCTCAATCTGAGTTCAGAAATCTGAAAATTCCCTATGAAATGCAAATTCTATGTTTTTCACATTTTATATTATAAATTTAGTAACAGACATTTCTAATTATAACTAAGAATTTATTTTGCATACATCAGGAACCTTCTAGAATGAAAGTTTCCATTAAGTAAGATTTATTTTTAGAAAATGATAATAATGACTTTAGGTCAAGTAAAATACTATAATCTTCTTTGTCTCTAGGTTATTCATTCATGCTATAGGCTCTGAGTAGAATCAATTATATTATTTTGTTTCCAGTATTTCATTTGGACTAGAATTTATTTATTCAATATATTTAATTCAAATTATTCTTCTCTGGAATTACAAAAATGTTCAAAAATAAATTTTTGAAAAGACAAACCTGGATTTATAGTGAAATTGAAATAAAAATATATTCTTGGAGTGTAATATTGTGATTCAGCAAATGCCTGTTAACACATCACCATGACACAGGCCATCACAAACACATCAACACTTCCAGCATTGGATTTATTTTGGAATATCACTAAAGGTTAATCAAAACTTTTATCACCAGAACTTGTGTTAGAAATTCTATGATTATATGGGTTTTAATTGACAATACTATAAGTAATTTTACATTTTCACTTTGTATTGTAGGGAAATAAATTATTTGTTGAAAATCTGCAAAACTTGCTGGTTTTTGCTCTTTTCTATCACTTAGTTTAAAACCATAGTGTTGTAAAAATACAATGTTCATGGTTTTGTAAATATGAAAAAGGCCATTTTAATGGTTGAAAATTTTATATTTGAGGCACTAAAATAATTCTTGTAAATCCCCCAGTTAGCAAATAACTTTGCAAAGAGTTCCAAAGATGAAGACTTAGAAGCACAAGAAGCAAGAAGAATTTTTTTTTTTTATATCAAGTATGCAGGCAAAGCTAGATTGAAAATCACAAGTGTTCTCCAAATATTGTTGATTTTCTATATTCTTTTACATCAGTATAACTTTGCATGTTATGTATGCATGTGCTGTTTACCCCAGCATCAAACAAAGTCAAATCATTTTTTCATGAACTTTTGTTATTGTTGTATTATTATTATTATTATTATTATTATTATTATTATTATTATTATTATTATTATTATTACTCTTCAGCTAAGTGTTATCAATTTAGTCCAAGTTAATGCCATTACCATAGGGATAACTGTTTGATGGAGAGAGCTATTCTTAATATACATGCTTTGCCAAGTATCAACAACTTCTGGATTTCCGCAATGCTGACTTTTCCTGGGATCAGGTAATTGATCGCCATTCCTTTTTTTTTATCAAAATCACTGCTGATTACTAACATGGTGACTGTTTCCTTGATTTCCATTTCAAAATCTTTTTATTTTTAAATTTTCTAAATTTCTTTATTTTACTTTCACATTTCTGCAGGTAGATACACCAATAATGTAGCAATTGCTTTCAGTTTTTTTAAATATTATTTTTGCCAGCATATGGCATCCAGATGTATGATTAATGGTTTCTTCAAACTGGTTACACAGTTGGCACATTGGAGTTTTAGCATTCATTCAAACTGAGCAAATCTAAGGCTTTGATTTCTACAGCCCTCTGTTTCAGCTTTTACCCCACTGCTGTTGAACCACACATTCGTTTAGTCTTTGTTCATATCTACTCATTTCAACTTTCCAGGATAAACACTGTGTATTGCTTTTTCTTCCAATTCATTTGCCAGTGGTAACTGTAATATTTATTTCCTTTTGTTTGTTTTTCTTGTTTGTCCTGTCACAGACAAAAGTCATGTCCTTTGTGTGGCTTTACACTGAGACTGGAATTTTTCAGCTTCTTTTGAGACTGAAAAGTTATTTTTGCTCCGTTCATGTTTCATGAGAACTTGAAGAAGTTCATAAACTTTTGTCTGAAGGTTCAAGTGACTTCAATTTTTTTTTTTGTATCATTGCCCTCTTTCTATTTGCTTCATAATGTACAGTCAATATAAATAGTTTTTGGGATAGTGCATCATTGACCATTTTTTTGACACTGTCTAGTTTTGGATGTTTAAACTACATGTCACTACGGGGATGTCAAGACAAGCTTGCCTGTATTAATCCTTTCTTATGGTTCCATCTCTTCCATTTATACCTAAAAATTTGTATCATTATTCATCAATATTCATTATTATTCATCATTATTCATCTTCAAGCTCTTTGATAATTATGCCTTTTTTATGTTTGATGTTGTGTTACAGTTTTCCTTGTCTGAATGTAGACGTTGCACATTTTTCAATACCAATTTCCATTTTGACAGCCATTTTGACACTATCTTAGGAAATTCTAGCTGGTCATCAATTTTGCAAAACATATCAAGTCATCCAGATAAATGAGGTGGGATATGGTTTTCTTGTACACCATGTACCCATACTGTTTCACTCAACTGGCATCCTTAATGAGCTAAAGGTAACTGTGTTTCATCCTGGTGGGTGCTTCATAAGTTAATGAAGCACTAAGAAAAACTCTTCCGGAAATAATATAGTCACTACATTCCTTCAGTATAATTAAGAATAAGCTTAGTTTTCCACTCTTCCATCATTTTCTCCATGAAATTTCTTCGTGTTGGTGTTTCAAGTAGGAAAGACTGTCAAAGGTTTTCTGATAATATATCCACGCTGTGCTCAGGTTGTTTCTTTACACATTATATCCTCTATTATCATCTTATTTGTCAAAACATTACCTTCATAGCTGGATGACCCTCTTATGCATCCATTATGTTCTGGTGGTAAAACCTTATTTTGTTCAAAGTATGTGTACTTGCTATCTACAACTATAGCAGTTATTAAATTTTTGGGATTGTTGGGAGGCTGGTGATGCATTGGTAATTGTTTACTTCTGTGTTTTCATACTTTGCAAGGCTGTAAGTAATTCCACTGGTAAACTATTCTGGTGTAGGGGGCCCCAAGTGGCCGAGTGGTCTAAAGCTCTGTCCGTTACGGATCACTGCCATCTCACCTCTGTCTGCATGGGTTCGAGTCTAGGATTCCTCAAATGTGGATATGTGAGAAAGCTTGCCAGTAGCTTCTCGTGGGTCGGTGGTTCTTTCCGGTGATTTCCCCGTTTCTTCCTCCATTAATACTGGCTGCCATAAATAGCCTATCGTGTGCTGAAAAATGGCATTAAGCCCAACAACAACAACAACAACTATTCTGGTGTTCTTTCTTGGTGGTTCATAACAATATTGATCTCCTGAAGGATTTCATTATGGGTGGATACATTTTAATGGCAAATGTCTGCAATTCTGTCAAGTCTTAATATTAAGGGTATTCTTTATTAAGGGTATTCTTTATCCACAGTTCCTGTCTTTCAAGGATACTATTCATATTGCTTTGTTCCCAAATCCATTTAGCCTTTCCATTATGTCATTTCACTTTCTCGCAAACTACACTTCAAATTGTCTCAATCTCTTCTGAATTGAATATTCTTTTTTACCTCAATATTTTTCTTCTCCAGTTCTATGTAAAATTGTTTGGCATTCTCCTGAAATTGCCTACATGAATTGAAATACATCATATTTGGCCTTCGGCTGAAACTTGTCTTCTGAGTTCTTCTTTCTTGGTCTTAGGTCTGACTTTATTTTGTTTTCTGAGCATTCCATCTTTGAGTTTTGATTCTCCATTTCAGTGAACATTGCAATTTCACTTCATTTTTTGTTTATTTTCACTTCCATGCTGGTTCTTTCCTTTTTCTTTTCATATGATTCTCTGATATCTTACCCCTCCCCCCAACATAATTTTTGCTGATTCCCTTTTCCTTTGTCATAAACATCAAAGATAATCTCAAAGCAATCTTACCTTGATTCAGTTATTCATACCTAAGCTTGACATCAGTTTGTACTGATTTTATAGAGTTGGATATCATTGGCTGGAAAGATGTTAACAATATAGTTTAGCTAATTTGTATCACTGGTGTACACAGTAAATTTGTTATGGACACAGCAAGCTCAGTGGGAAATTATGCTGTAGGCGAGTCATGGGTGATTAAAACTGCTTCTCCTGTCTAAATTAAGGTTGGAATTTCTGTGCATCCGAAATTCTGTGCAGCAAAACCAAAGGGTACACATCAACTGAGAACCCTGTTTTTTCATTCACCATACTGAATACCTGCAAATGACTTGCATCTAATTTTAACCATCAGCAAAACGAATATTTTTTTAACCTAGACCAACTGGTGCATTATGCAGCAATATGATGGTCTATGCTTTTTTTGCAGCAATGCTGTACATTACACAGGAGCAAATAAAGCAACTGCTGTTTGCATTTACAGGTAATTTACACTAGAGAAAATATTGTAATTGCTGAATACATGCATGGCTAAAACTTGACACATTCAAAACAACATACATAGTGATTTGCCCATGAATTTAAAAAACATCAGGTAAGTTCACAGCAGCATGAGAACAAGGCTTTTTATACAATAATGCATTAGCATCATAAAAGTAAAAAAAAAACAATAATTAAAAGAAAGCCAACATGTTTACATCGTTTTCTCTTTTCACTAAGTTTTACCATGTTTTTCTTGCTCCTTGCAGTCTTTCAACTTAAATAAAAAATAACATTCTTTTCTTTGCTACCCTACATGTATATCTCATTAATGTCATATTAAAGTGAAAGTCCTTAAGGTAAAGTCCTGCTGTGCCGATGGTTACAAAGTAACTGAACAGCATCATCAATACACTCTTGATCCTATTCATGCTTTAAAAGGACCTATCAGTCTGAGCAAAAAATCATGGAACAAAACTTAATTAACTGACTTAAGAAAAGAAGCTTCTAGCTCAGTGAATGAATATCAAATAGGGTCAAAACTTAAAGAAATAAATTTATTTTTAAAAAATAATGATAAAATAACTGACAAAGCACATATTCCTCTCAATTAAAATCAATATGCTTCTTATGGCTAAATTCCTTCATTGTCAGAAAGCAAAAATATCAGGAGTTTAAAATGTTTCACCTACCTGCTTAGATACAATAAGCAACAGTTACTTACTGTTGGAGAAATATTTCAAATATAAATTAAATGATTAAATAATCCAAAATATTTTCTTTACACGTCTTCAAAAGTGGTAAAATCTGCTGATAAAAGTTTATTCTTATCTTGATAGTCAGATAAATTCCTTGAGTGTCACCCATTTCAGTTTAGATTTTATTTATTTGCTCACTCTGAGCATAATGTGTAAATACAAGTACAAGAGCAACTTGTGCAAATTTCATTCATGAATCAGAACTCATCACATGTATGTTCTAGCAAATAACAACAATCACATCAACATCTACAATAAGAACCACTACAACAACTATAAAATGCAAAATAAAAGATTGGAATAGTGCATCATGAATTTTACCCCCTCTCCTCCCTTACCCCCCTGTTGATAAGTAGATCTAAACCAAAACATATAAATATGGAAGACTTGCCATCCAATCCAATAATTTTCATCCATATATAATTACTTTCATTTATTAGGATCTTTCCTCCATGGGAGAAACCCCTCTATCTGAATCCAAATCCACCAACTCGAAAGCTGACCTTAGGTGGGGGTCCTGAGTGACTGAGTGGTTTAAAGTGTTCACCATTCCAGATCACTGCATGTCAACTTTGTTAATGTGAGTTCGAGTCTAGGCTTAACTAATGTGGGTACGTCAGAAAAATTTGCCAGTAACTACTTATGGGTTGGTGGTTCTTTTCTTGGGTTTTCCAGGGTTCTTCTTCCACTGGCTGCTATGTATAGCCTATTTGGTGCTGAAAAATGGCTTTAAAACCCTACAACAACCATCTTCGGTCAACACTAGTCTTGCTGGGCACTAGGTAAGTTTGCTTTCTTTATGACTGTGGTGTGTATATATTACTCAATGGACACAAAGGATTTTTCTGACTAGACAAGTAATGCATGCCAGACTTACTGATCTGATAGTGAAAACAACTGAAATATATCCAACAAGTAAACTCCATCATCACTGCTATTAACATCAATGTGCAAAGATTGAACCAGCATCAATGGTAACCACAGTGGCAGTTGCATTAAGCCATTAAGTACAAAAGAAAGATCATGGCAATGGAACCAGATAATTATCCTACATACCCAAAAAGCAAAAAAATGTGTCCTTTGAGTGACTCAGCCTGGAAATTGGTGACATCTCTCTCTCTCTCTCTCTCTCTCTCTCTCTCTCTCTCTCTCTCTCTCTCTCTCTATATATATATATATATATATATATATATATATATATAATTTTTAAAGTTAGTGGGAAACGTGAAAGCAATTGAAATTGGTGCATAGCATATCAGCAGCTTCAAAAAGTACCATGGGCTATATTGCTAAGTATATCAGGACACACACACACACACACACACACACACACACACACACACACCCCAAAAAAAAGCCATGGGGAGAACTGACATATATTTCAATGATTTACCTGACTGGTGAAAACCTGAGATAAAGGATCACTTCCATAAGTGTTATATTCCCACATTTTTCTCGTTTCTGGATCAATTACTAACGAACACTTCTCTGTTCCGACGCTAAATTGTCTTAAATGGGCATTCCAGGCACAAGACCATGTTGCTTTTTTTCCTAAGTTTACATCAAAAACAGCACAAGACTGTCCTTCTTGTGGTTCAAAATTTCGAATGAGAGCGACACTGAATGAGTACCCTGTTGGACACATTGTTACATATAAACACATGTTCTGATGATTTTCCTCCGATAACTCTGGAGATGCCCAACACATGTGAGTCACTTTAGAAAGAGACTGAGAAATGAAAGCTCCACAAGGTTTAACTTTAATGCTCAAAGACTCTTTTTCTGAACTTCTCAAGTTTTCTTTTATATCTAACAACTGTATGTGGTGAATCGAAGAATCCTTCAGACACCAGAGTCCTAAAATTTTATCTTGGCTTGGATTCACTTCCATCTGCAGCATATGCTCTACAGAATCCTGTCGGAGCTGTTGAATATTTGACCCATTGAACACCAGCTGTGATTTCAATGCTGTTTTAATAGATGTTGCCTTGTTCTTTATCATCACTGTTGTCAACTGCTCTTTTGTAATATTTCCATAATTTGCATTCATAAATATCCTTGGCAAGCTCTTCTCACAGGAATTTTCTTTCCTCATTATTTCACTAAAGTGAGTCTTACACAAATCTCTCTGCCTCTTTTCTTCCCTTGCCTTCTCTTCTATATTCTCTCTTGTCATTGCCCCTGTTGTGGCATTCTGGCAGGATGTAATTTTGAAGTAACGATTCTTCTCTTTGTCAAAGTAAAACCCTGGAATCTGTCAAATACTGTTAAGGAGAACATCGTCATTTCAATGGCTATGGAATACAAAACGGAGAGAATAATATAAACGAGAAACCCATGTTTTATTGAATAATAATAATTTCAATAAGTGATTATTTTGCATAATGGACTTGCGATGAAAGTGACCCTAATACTAATACAAAACAAAACAAAACACCAAATGACAGTGCAAATGAAAATGATGAGTACTGAAACTTGGTATATATTTAATGCTGACTCCATTTTAATCATAGTAAAGAACTCTGATAACAATGGCATCAGAACCATGAATGTGATAACCAGAGACCTGGGCTGGAGTCAGCAGTTCTCATGTAGAAAAATGGCACATCATTCAGACAGATCTGTAGAATCATATTGATCTGTGGAATCAGATCAATCTCTGGAATCAGATATTACTTTAATACAAGATATCTGCTTGACACGAGCAAATAATGGATATATTTCATCAAGTGGGTTAAAATAATTCAGTTTTTTACCCAAGAAATAAAACATATCCATTAAAAACTTTGAGCAAGCCAATTTTCTTATTATTTTATTCTTAAACATATTGTGTAGCAATACATCCCAAAAATTAATATAGTGGATTTCTAACTGTACCCTATATGATAATGTCAGCAGTTTCCATCCATGTTCTTATTTGTTTTGTGCATATTCACACAGAAAATATCAGTAGCAATATAATCTTCTAACTTCAAGGTAACATAAAAAGAAAATGAAGGAAAAAAGCATTTAAATATTGTGAGATTTAATTTTGGTTGGTCTGCAGGCAAGGCAAATAAACTTACCACTAGACTATGCAAGCATCTAAAGAAATGATCAGATTTCTTTGTCATAATGTTTTCAATGTCTATTGATGGGTCCCAATATTCTGTTGTTAAATTCCAGTAAATTGTCAAAATTGTTTTTCTTGGAAAATCCCCTAAATTCATGTGAGTGCTATAATACATGTAACGCTGAAAAGCAAACTACTTTAACTCAAAATAGAAATACTAATTTGCAGGCTACAGCATCATGAATTTAACCCCACTTGTGTTGAGGGTTGCCATGCTATGCATTAAAATACCATTAATGCTATGCATTAAAATACCATTAATGCTACGCATTAAAATACCATTAATGCTATGCATAAAAATACTATTAATGCAATGCATAAAATACCATTAATGCTATGCATTAAAATACCATTAATGCTACACATTAAAATACCATTAATGCTATGCATTAAAATACCATTAATGCTATGCATTAAAATACCATTAATGCTACGCATTAAAATCCCATTAATGCTATGCATTAAAATACCATTAATGCTATGCATAAAATACCATTAATGCTATGCATTAAAATACCATTAATGCTATGCATTAAAATACCATTAATGCTATGCATTAAAATACCATTAATGCTATGCATTAAAATACCATTAATGCTATGCATTAAAATACCATTAATGCTACACATTAAAATACCATTAATGCTACGCATTAAAATACCATTAATGCTACGCATTAAAATCCCATTAATGCTATGCATTAAAATACCATTAATGCTACACATTAAAATGCCACTAAAGCTATGCATTAAAATACCATTAATGCTATGCATTAAAATGTCACTAAAGCTATGCATTAAAATACCATTAATGCTACACATTAAAATACCATTAATGCTACGCATTAAAATACCATTAATGCTACGCATTAAAATGCCACTAAAGCTATGCATTAAAATACCATTAATGCTACACATTAAAATATCATTAATGCTACGCATTAAAATACCAATAATGCTACACATTAAAATCCCATTAATGCTATGCATTAAAATGCCACTAAAGCTATGCATTAAAATACCATTAATGCTACACATTAAAATACCATTAATGCTACGCATTAAAATACCATTAATGCTACACATTAAAATACCATTAATGCTACGCATTAAAATACCATTAATGCTACGCATTAAAATCCCATTAATGCTACGCATTAAAATGCCATTAATGCTATGCATTAATATACCACAGACAATCCCTATAATGTGGAGAAAACTCAAGAAATGAGTTTGAAAAATGACTCCAAGACAACACAATTCCATACAATGAAATAATAAATACATTAATCAGAATAATCCAATCATTGATCTAATTGAACAATGTTATATTTCATTCATACAAAACTTATTCTACTTGAACAAAATTGATTGTAGACACATTTGGTTCCATATATAACAACTTCAGAACTGGGCTGACATAATTACTGTGCAAGTTCTTGTAGTCAAATGGTAATATATGCACATGTTCTAAAGACATTAGGTAGATATATGCACCAGTCATAATGTTTAGAGAACTATTTGAGCACCACAATAAAAGGTCCCCATGTGAATCAATGGATTCTGAATATATAATGCTGTGGACACGAAATTCAGTACATTGAAATTCAGGCTGTAGCTATGTATTAAAAGGTTTATAATGTTTTATTATCTGTGGGTTATTATTTTCTTCCTGGTGTCTTTGCTGTACACTTAATTATATAAGACAATAAATAGAACATGATTTGGCAGGCACCAGTTATATGCATGACTAATATTTCCATGTCTTAAAGTTTGCAAAATTGTAAAGGTTTGTTTTTGCAGCCTTTGATTATATTTTATTGGTTTTTTTTTTAATAACTTTTATAAAAGTACAAAGAGCTGATTCAAGTAAAGTGATTATGATGATGTAACAAAATGGCACTATAAAACAGCCCAAATTTTTAAAAGTATTGCTCTCATCAACGGCAGCAAAAATTATTATAGCTGATTATGCATGCTAGAAATATTTAATTATTACTGCATTTATACATTTGCATTTGGCTGCTGTAAGATCCTGCTAAGATAAACTTTTATCATAATTTTCTTACTCTAAAGTCTGTCAGTAGCAGAGATACACATACTTGCAGACAAGCTCTATAGCAATCTTTCTACTTATTTACAGCATTTGCCTTCACTTCTAGCAGTTTTTACCCCACCAGTGATTTTAAAAACAAAAAATCAATGATATAAAATGTGCACAAAACTTAGTAATTTATCAGTTTATAATACAAAGCCTAATTGTTGCCTTGGGGCCTAACATCCTCATTTAGTTTGAATTTCAAATCAAACTGAAGACTATCCTTTCCCAATTCCTAGAACAGTCCATTTTCAATAAAATGTGTTATCTTCATTTAATATTTTCAATGTCTAGTTTTATTATTTCTATTTTAAATAACTTCCAGAACAAGATGAAAAGCTGTAACTTTTATATGTGTTTATAGGGCTGAAACTTGCCAATGTTATGGAAATTTATGGAATTATCTGTAGTTTACTTAAGATGGTGAATATTATCACATCTACTGTCTGAGAAAAATTAGACCCACCCATACAAATATGATAACTGTGTTAATAAAGAAACTCCCCATTTGGTTTTAAACATGGACAAGAGGGTACACAAACTGTACAGGGATGTCAGTTTCCTCTGGCCCTTTCTACCCCATTTAGATATACATTAATGTTGTAATATGAAGTCAGAGCCAGCTGCTTGTTTTCCACCACCCTTTGATGGTGGCACAGAACAGCTGTTTACAAGCAGGCCAAGCAAACTTTAACAATGTTAAACCAAGTCATACCTGCATGAAATCAATAGAAGATTTACAATTCTCAGAAAATGTATATTTTTCTTTAATCCACTGACAGATTTAAAAAAACTAGTGCTGATGAAATCTGACTTGGTACTCATCATTAGCATTGCCAATGACATGACTACACAAATCTCACAACCTACATGTTTGTGACATCAGAGATCCAATTGATCATGATATCAATAATAAACCCATTTCCAATGTTGTTATACAAAAACAAAATGCCAAAATATTGAATTAAGAAATCAATGTAAAATAAATGAGAAGATACATCATTCCCAACAAATTTATTTTGAGAATACTGACCAGAATTTTGTTGACGTCACAACAGCCTGGAAAAAGACAGATTCATGAAGCTGACATGTCAACATGGTAGTCGCATGATACCAACATAAAACATTGTTGACATATGATACTGATACTTGCTCACTTGCCATGATCAGATATAGGGTACAACATACAGGGAGATTGTGTAGCATTGAAGAACCAAAGGACTATAGTCCGATGCTACATCCCTGTTTGTTTTTACCCCTCTACCGATTTCAATAACGGAAACATTTAATTTGATAAAAAGTGTAAAAAGCTTAGTCAATTCATACTTTGATTTATATTTTCTAACCTGAACATGAGAAGAATTGCCATAACACCATCATCGCCTGCATGTTTCATGCTTAACGGAAGTTTTCAATGTAATGGACTGACATGCTTGAGAACCATTTCCAGTATCTGGTATAGTCATTTTCAGCAAAGGGGTGCATGCATGACTATAGCTATGATGTCATAGCCTCCACTTGTTTTGTTGTGGTTGAGGCTACGAACTGATCTCATATCATTTAATGGAGCAAAAAAAATCCTCACCTAAGTCAGAAACACAAATAGTTTAGAAATCTATTAAATAAGTTTAATCATTTTGTCAAAGAAGTTTGGCTTATTTTGAATTTATTAAGCCCTTACACTGTAAAATAAATTGGCATAGTTATGCTAACCTCAACGTGTCCACCATGACAGATAACACGAACCTCTCGCCGTGACCCCTTTTCTACATAAGGCTTGCCAGACTATATATGGATATTCTACACTATGGTTTTAGTTGTTGAAAGACATAACACGAGATGGAGAATGGATACTTGCATAAATTGCAGAATACGGTTTTGTTGAGAAAATAATTGCTTCTTGGTGCAATTTCAAAGTCACCAGTAAACCTTATTTACTTTTAATGAATTTCCGACTCAAACCTCACCATATTTTTTTTACTACAATCTGTTTACTTTTCCAAATAAGGCATTAAAGTCCTTATATGGCACACAAACAAACGAGGCTGAGAACGGAAGTAGGCATTATTTGAACTAATATGGCTGACGATCAAAACAAAAATATCAGATAACAAAGGTAAACAAGATTTTACCACTATTTCTACAATGATTTGTGATTATTCCAGTATTAAATAATAGGACTACTCAATTTATTTCATAATATATCAAAAAACATGTTCAGAATTTTGAATATTAAGTTAAAAAAAAGAGTCGGGTGTGAATCACACCCGGCTGCTCCAGTAACACACATAGACTCATGTTGGTACCGTGTCCACAAAAGGACTAAGGTACTAATATTAGTACTAGCATGATAAAGATGTACATACACATGTCGTCTGCTTCCAATATTTACAATGATGAATCAAGCAAAGGAAAAGAATGAAAAAAAATTTGCCTTTCACATGGATAGGTTGGGTCGGCATGACGTCACAAGCTTAGCGACCTACTTTCCGCCATACTGCGGAGGTGAAAACAATTGCTTAGTAACAGTATGGTAGCGTTAGCTATGTTCGATATTCCAAACCGTTTTGGTTTACTTTTATTTTGTTTAATATTTCTGTTTTCTGTTCAGAAGTGCTGCGTAGTCTTCTGTGTGTCTGTCAAATATTTTTATAGATGTAATATATTTTAGGTTGAGAAGGGTGGCAGTGGGGTATACGTGTCACATACGTGTACACGACAATATACGCTAGTTAGTGTCAAGACGCTTTGAAAGCTGTGTTTCTAAAATAGTTTGTATATTGTACACTTTTCATTTATAAAATGGTGAATATAAATGCAATGATCATGACATCAGTTGGCCATTCTTGCAATGCCTTATGGCTACAAAGAGATGCATGATAGCGATGCTAATTCACGATGTTTACAGAAACTTAAAAGTTGTTGAATTTAATGATTGATCTTATAAAGTATTAGCGACTATTTGTGTAAATAAGCCAGCGAAATGACCTGAAGTGACATGGCCTTATGTTTGCAACTATCTTACAGATACATTTGATAATATTTTTTTTAAAAAAAAAAAAACAAAATATTTTGTTCAATGGTATACCTTTTCCTTAAATCTTTTTTTCTTTAACCAAACTGTAACAAAATCTGAAATTTTCAGTCAGTATTACCTGTAATCCTAATATTTTTTTAAGTTCTCATTATTTTATATTTTTCCATTAATATTATGCTTTCACTGTTTTTTAACTCTTGATTAGTAAGCACTAAAAGTTGGCTTATCACACATTATTAACAAAGTAGCTCAGCTTGACCATTTATTTACATACATCATTATATACATGAAAATTGAAACTTATTCTACATACTAAAACAATTGTGACATTGCCTCAAAATGTGTCCATTAATTAAAAAAATTAGGAATGGGACATGTTCTGACAATTTTAACAACACTGACTTAATTGAATTCACAAATCTTGACTTCATGAATCTCTCTCTCTCTCTCAATTCGAACTGATGATAGTTTCAAGATCGTTCTACTCCACGGGCAGAAAGCTTTTTTTTTCTCCTTTGTAAATGCTGGCAAGATCAACTCGGCAGAACATTGAGTTGTTATGTCTTCTTAAAGAATAAAACCCTGTCCGCCAAAATCTGATCCCTGGGTAATTAAATGCTCTGCTGATATTGATATATCCTGATTTAAGTGATATTTCAATATCAGAAACACGTCCTCCCCAGTTCTTGGATAAAACAAACAATTGATCCCAAGGGATTACATGCAACAAAAAACTTCACTGTTGTGTGTGTGGTTTTTTCTTCTTTTCTTGTTTTGTTCTGTGTTGGTTTTCTTTTTTTGTTTTTGTTTTTTTGTAGCCACTGTAGTACTCGGCTTTAGCTTTGTAACCCTTTTGGGATTTCAATGAAGATTTCAAAGCAGTTAATTATATTCATCAAACGCAGAAAGTGCATCTTGAAAACATCGGAAAAAGTTGTAAAAATATTATATATGGTCTGACCAGTGAATCATAAACTTGAAAAACGACAAATTTTCCTTTTGCAAACGATGGTTTGTGCACCCACAAACACTGCAAATCTTAAGCATATCTTAAAATGTTGTTTAACTGTCTCACACATGTTACTCAAGTCACTATAACAATATGGCGGTTGTTTTCACCTCGGCAGTCGTAACTAAGCACTGACGTGGAAAAGTGCCCAGATTCCCGACCCAACCAATTTAACAAGCGGTTTCATTAATATGTTCACATGTGCAAAGGAAAATAATTCCAAAGTCAACATTATGATAATTTACAGAATTATCCTGCAGTTACTGAATATGATGAACTACGTCATCATGTTGTCGGATTGAAATAAACTACCCCATAGTGTATGGAATATGGCGCCGTGTTTAGTATGGAAAATCCAAATCCGTTAAGCATCAAAGATGCAAGGGGATGCCAGTATTAGTGCTATTCTGGTCACAGTCAGGTCAGAAATTATAAATCAATGATTCAATTGACTTAGTTCTATGCACTTTTTATCACATTAAACTTTTTAGTTAATGAAATCGGTAGGGGGGTACAAACAAACGGGGGGGGTAGCATCGGACTATACTAAAGGCTGATGCATTAAAGCTATCAATTTATATGTCAAAATAAAAGGATATCTAGAGTTTTGCTTTCTTTGGGGTTTTCCTCTTTGGACGTCCCAGGGATTGGTTTACTTCCCCAATTCGATTGTCTTCTGTTTTGATTTGGTATTGACATATTACGTTTGTACTTTTTTCTCTGCTTTAGTTTACTCTGATTTGACTGTTTTGGATAGGTTATTTTGCCCCCATCGTGTCTTTTACTACCACCCTCCTCGTCTCCCACAGAATTTCCCGGCTTCATATTGCAATAGTAAATTTCTTTTACAGCTCTATCAGCTAACAGCCCACGGTGTCCTCTGACTTGGAATCTGGGCACTTCACTTAAATTCTATGACTATTGCTACCCTTCCTATTCTTAGTGCAAATTAGCGCACAACAGCAACCGGAAACATTTGCCGTTCGGATATTCTTTGATCTACCTCCGGTAAAATGGCGAACACAAAAACACGTGAAGATAATATTACAACTTCATTGGAGTCAGGATCTGATGCTGATGTTGAAGATGATGGTATATAATATTTTAAAAAGTAGATCAAATTCAATTTCAAGTGGATAAAATGTAAAAAAAGCCCCTGAAATTGCGTCTCTTTTTGTAAAGCATTTACAGTATCATTTGCGGAATGTGTTTTCGTTGTGTAACATGTTTTCGTTATGCCAACCTATGGTGTCAACCATGGGATTCTTATCCACATAAATGACGTAACCCTCAGTTAAAAATGCATGATCCATGGACTAGTCGATGACTGTTTCTATTGTTTTTTTTTTGTTGTTGTTGTTTTTTTTTTTGCTTTGGATGCATCTGAGGTATTCCCTTTAAAGATCTAGACTTGTTGGGGAAAGGGATGATTTTTGTAGCAGAACAAAAGATTAGATCGAAATAGCACAGAATCCAGCAAAGAGGAAACTTCACAAATATCCAAATTAAAAACATTTTTTGTGTAATACCTTAAATAAATGTCCTAATATTTATCCGTAAAAGTTAATAAAAAGGAGTGGGGGGACTGAAAGCACTTTTCCCAATTTTTTTCTGATGCATGGTAATTTGGGATAAATTATTCAAGGTTGCAAGAAGAAGTCACCTCATTTGCATTTACTCAGAAATAAAAGTATAATCCAGCAAAATCAAAAAATCTAAATGCATATTACTATTTATTTTTACAATTTTGTACTTGAAATGTACCTAACTCTTAATTTTGGCTATTGGTTCTATTAAAATTACCTGTCTGGTGATTAAAATGTTATAAAACTGCAATATTGTATGCTGGTTTTTGACCAAGAGTTGACATACTTTTGCATGATAACATTTTTGACCTTGTTAAAATGTTACATACTGGCAATGCATCTTCTATTTTAAATAACAAGCTTGTTAAAATGTTACATACTGGCAATGCATCTTCTGTTTTGAATAACAAGCCTGACCCACTTAATTCAGAACATAATTTCAGACAAGGCACATTAGTTAAAAAATTTGAAAATTATCTTCCAAAGGTTTTAGATGTTTTTTTCAAAAATGTTTGTGGAACACATATTAAGAGGATCATATGCAATTTGGACCATGCACTTTCTTTTACTCACCATGGAATACCAGGGTCTGAAAATGACTGGTCTGAGGTCAAGGACCAGTTTTTGTTAGCTGTGGACCAGTCATGTATGCACCACTAGCCCATCAAACATTTAAAATTTCTTGTTTATTTGTATACAGTAAATTGAAGAAAATGAAGTGGAATAGTTCAGAGGAAAGACAACCAGATGCCAAGTGATGGTTACTTTTGGGGCCACTGACTGTGTATAAATTAATTTTATGTGTTGTTTTCCCATCAGTTTTACTGAATAAACAAGATCACATTATTAGAAAATTTTAAAATGTTAAGCTCAGTAAGATATTTTAATAATTGCAGAAGCAGTAAAGTAGTTGCCTGAATTCTGAGTTTATGTGATTTTTTTTTCTTCAATTTTCTGTCTTTTGTTTATGTTATACACACACACACACACACACACACACACAAACATACATACATATATACATACATACATAGCTTTTGAACCAGTCAATTACTTATGTAAACCTGGACAATTTGGGTCCATCCAGTCCTGGATCAGTGAATTACGATTACATTTTCAGACCTTGAACACATGCTAACATAATAAACAAGATTTAGAATATTTGCATTGCATAAACACCTATAATTTGATGCAAGAAATTTTGCAAAAATATACCTGTTTTGCAAACTATAAAAAATTTTATATTTGGACTCAAAGAGTTTCATTTTCCCTGAGGAGCTTGCTTGAGCATACAGCCTGTAGCTACAGGGTTTCCCATTGATCCACACCACAGGTTTGATGTGTGTATTTCATATTTGACCCAGAATTGAGGTATATAAATTTCCACTCTGTGTCCATATAAATCACAAGAATAATGCCATAATCATGAAACTCTGTAACCAGTACCATATACTAACCTTTAACCTTCTTGCTATTTGAACAACCAATCCTACGCAACTGCCTGACCTACTAATCCTTTAGCATTGTTCTAGGGAGAAGTTGAAAGAGCCCAGTAATTGACATGTAGATGTCAATTTTAATCTTTTTTTTTGAGAAGGTAAAGGGTATGAGTGGCACTTCTTGAGATAAAGAATGTAACACCTTTATCTCTTTATAATCAAAGAGAATTGGCTGTACTAAGTACCACATCTTTTGATGATGCTATAAAATCCACAATAAAAAATTGTTGTGATAATTATTGATTTCAATTTATTTTCTATTTAATTGGTCATGCTACTGGTATATTTGATACTTGATCATTTCTGACATAACTTCTATATCATGTACATCATTTTAAAATTCCTTTTTTTTGGAATTTTTTGTGCAACAGTTTGCATCAAATTTAATTTTATTATTTATATAAATACAATTAGTTAGAAGAATATTTTGATTTATTTCTCAGGAAAATGTCAGCATGAAACTTAAAACCTGTAAATTTTGTTAGGAAGAAGGTACTCCTTAAAACTGCACATGAAAACCAAATCTAGATCATAAATAGATCATGCAGGATTATGCAGATTGATTAGAATAAAAATGAGGATCTAAGTGGGAGTGACTTTACTAAAAAAAAAAAAACTTCATGGGAATTTAATAATAATACATTATAGTTTCAGTGATGAACATCTCAGATCTGTCTAATACAATCAGTAATGGCATCTAAGTATGAAAATTTCTTTCCATGTGTGTAAGAAAAAGGAAGAGGAAAAACGCATTGTTTTGTTTGAAAAATTAATTTGCAGAGAATTAAAAAAAACTTGAATATGTTTAATATTCATATGTTTTACATGTTGCCATTTATTCTCTTTTTGTTGTTGTGTGTACTGTGCATTTTTTTATCATTACTCACAAATAACTGTATATTTTGTACATGTAGCTTTTGATCAATTAAAACATAACCAAGATGTGTTGCTCCTGAAACACTTACAAATTTAACTTCAAAGAGTAGAAAAATCAGTTATCTTAAAAAATTTCAGAGCAATTTCTCACTGCAGTCCTTTTGTTAGGGGATCCCATTGGTTTTCAATTTAAGATGTACAAATCCATGCTGAGTGTACAGATTTACTCCTCTTCCTTGAATTACAAAGTAGGTGAATGCACATTAAGTATGAACAAGTTCTTAGTTTTGAATCTGGGCTTGATAACAAGTGGCTGGGAGAGATGCAAGGACAGTGCTGATCAACTTGTCCATTTTATGCAAAGAAGGTGTTCATATATGCAACATGCAGTACATATCCTTCTGTCCCCACTACAGTTTCAAATCATGTATGACATGCTACCTATACTTGTGAGCAATTTCCTACATGCCAACCATTATGCTTTTTTTCACTAAACTATGACTTACATATAAATGTATGTATATGGATTAAGCATTTTTGGGTATATTCCCCCCTCCCCCAAAAATTCATTTGTTTTCTCATTTTTATTAACATCCCACTAATCGCACAGAACATATTCTAGAAAAGATGATTTTGTGTAACTGTGACATAAACATACACTTGTTTGTAGACTAGCAGGGACTTTCCTAAGGGTTATGTACTATTTATAGCAGCTGCCCTATTTCCAAGAAATATGCTGGTTTGACCTCCGTTTCTATATATAGCAGCTGCCTGGCTTAGGACAGAACAGACTGGTTTTCCAATTTTTAATCTTTGCTCACATATTCTCTGTTAAAAATAATGTGAGGTACAGAACCATTCTGAAGGAATTTTACAGTAAAAGTCATCCTATTTATTCTAGTTGATGCGTATGTTACAGCAAAAATGTTTCTCATATGATTTCACAGATCTATTTATTCTAGTTGATGCGTATGTTACAGCAAAAATGTTTCTCATATGATTTCACAGATGGATTTAAATAAGAAGAAAAAAAAAACAACTCGGAGATGAATACATGAATAACACAATACAGTGCCATTCTAGGGTAGCTTCACGCTCATGTGTGGAAAGGATTTTAATATTGGTCATAGTGTAAAGCAAAGATGCATTGAATTAGCTCATTTTGCTAACTCCAGTACTAAGGTAACTTCTTTTTTACAACAGAACTAAATTGTGGAAACAAATTTTATAGATGCAGGGGTTTTATTTACCGAGTCAAAATTGAAAGAATTGAGAAAAATGTCTCATCAAACAAGTACTTTAATTTTTGTGATACAGGCAAATCTTGAAATTTGTTCCAGTGCTAGCAATATGCAATGTACAGAGTTTTGCAGAATACCCTCTTTAGAACCTGCAATCATCAGTGTTGCAGATGATTTTCATACTGAGCAAGATCTGTTCATATTTAGGAGGTAAATTAAGGAGGTAATCTTTACGTCTGATTAGCTGTTAATAATGTTACCTTATGTTAGTTAATATGAAAAGTCTTATTCCAAAATGTAATTTTATTCATTTTATGTCCGTGGTACTGCATGTCGTCACAACTAATATTAAATATTTTCAATAACCATGGCATAGTGTTTTTAAGTGAAGGACATATACAAACCATAACATAGTCTTCTGTGGTGAAGGTGGTTGGAGAAAATAGAGAAATCACTGACCTTGGATAAGCAAAAATTTTGCCCATGCCATGTTGGAACTAGGAATTAAACCTTGGACTGCAGAGGTGAAATGCAAGTGTTACAACTGCTTCATACTGAGTCCATCTGCTAAATGATTTTATTTCTGCATTTAGAGAAGGAAGATGAAAGTCCAGAGGATGAGGATGCTGGAGATGAAGGAAGCAAGAGTGAGAAAGGAGAAGGCCTGGCAGAGGTCATGTCAATGATCCTGCATCGGAAAGTGCCACAGCATAAACAGATCATCCTATCACGTGGACAGACAGACAGGGAGATCAGGAGGAAAATACAACAAAGAGAAAAGACTGCAAAGGGAAAGACGGATGAGAATGAAGAGGAGTCAGATCAGCTGGCTAGTCGAGAGAAGGTACAGTATATTAATAATATTAATTATTAATGTTAATAATTATTAATATTAACAATATTAATTATTAATATGAACAATCTATTAATTTCTCTTAATAATCAATATTTATTAATATTAGGAATCCATATTGATCATTAATATTAAGGGTTATTAGTGTTAATTGGCAATTTTTATAATAAAAATATATTAACAGTATAAATCGGAGTAGAAGACCTTCTGTTTATGGTCAGGTCCTTTTGTTCCTTTTATCTACACATGTATTCTTTTCTCACAGGATCACCAAACTTGAAAGGATTTTGATTTTCATTCAGTCTATTACTGCAAAACAATAATGTGGACCCATCCTTCGGTCTTTTTAAGCATTTCTTTTCAGTCTTTTATGTTGTTGTTGTAATTTCATAAAATATTTTGGCTTAGTTAATGCCAATATATTTTTATTTTTCTAAATAATTCTTTAAACAGTATTGTAAAATAAACTCACCATGGATATCAGATTAACCTCTTAATTGCATATATGTATGTGAATACACTAGACAAGGGTTTAAGTAGATTAAATATCATGGATTTCAGATTGATTTCTTAATTGTGTGGATATTAACAGGGAGAAAAGGATGAATTAGAGCTGGGTGTCCAGTCAATATTATGGATATCAGATTGACCACTCAGCTGTGACTGCTCTGTTGGCCTACTGGTTAGTGTCTGCCTCGGATTTGGGAGGTCACAGGTTTAATCCCCAGTTGAGTCATACCAAAGACTTATAAATATAAGGTACCAACAGCTGCCCCACTAGGCACTCACCATACCTGAGTCATACTAATGACTTATAAATATTATAAGGTTCTAACAGCTGCCTCACTAGGCACTCAGCATTAAGAGGTTAGTGCTAGGACTGGTTGGCCTTGTGTCAGGATAATGTAACTTGGTAAAAATATCAGTCTTATCACTATGATGTCTTCAGTGTGGCAGTTTATACAGTGGTCTCCCTCTTATATGGACATCATTTCTTCCTCTGGGAAAGTGGCCTTATAAGACAGGTGGTCTTTCCAGAGGGGGGGGCTAAATTTTTTGTGAGAAAAATATCTAATGTATGAAGTAAAAAAGCTACATACTTCAGAGCATTTGATATCATTTAATATCTTCATTTAAAAGTAACATTAATTGTTAAAAAGTTTTTTTTGTTATAATAATAGACTTATTTCAACTGAATATACATGGATAGTTTTTATTCTTGGCATAAGCGTGATATGCGAGCAGGTGTTGTTGTCATGCACATTGTAAAACCATTCAAAACGTCATTTAAATCTTGGTACATACATTGTTCTCTTTCTGTTTGCACCATCTTCCCACTACTGCTGAATAACCTCCTTATCAGTTACAAAGTTGTTTAACACCACTCAACTGTTTGGATATTGACACAGGGGGATAGTTTGCATGTGTGTGATTTGGATTTTTAATGTAGCTTTAAAAAAATATCAGTCTTATCACTATGATGTCTTCAGTGTGGCAGTTTATACAGTGGTCCTGTCTTTTCAACATAAAATTGTTTTATTCGGGTCTTTTCTACATAAAATTGTTTGGCAAGACCCCCTACCAACCTCACCTGATGATGTCGAGTAGAATAACTTTCTTCTAAAATAATATGTCACTTTGTATGTGATAACATGTTAATGTTTGGTAATGATTTGTTTGGATGTTGCTAACTGTATGTGAATTAATTGTGCAGACGAAACTTTTGTAGAGTGGGTGAAATACAATCTTGGTAAAGGAAGCGATAAATGTGTTGTCACATGATTTTTCGGTCTTTGTCTGGTACCCTGTTTTGTTCAAGGTTAATTTCTTTGTGTGTGTACTAATGCACAAAATCTATTTTTAGCCTATGCTGGCCACATTATGATCTAAACAAATATGTCATCAAAGAGAAGAACTCCACAGATGTGTCAAGCCTAAAACTATCATAATTGGGACATTTCCTGTAAATGTCAGCTTTAATAGACAATGATATAATATTAGTCTTAGTGTTACATGTACTTTAGTCAACACTTCTTTGGGTAACGAAAACTTGTCATTGGGAGACATGTATCGATGATAGAGATAATCTGATTGCTTACCTTACATCAGGATATGAATTAATTATTGGATCTGGATACGTTTGCAATAAAAAGTGGCTGCTTGAGAGGGGGAACATTTTACATTTTTGTACTAATATGCTGGACGCTGGTTGTGTTAGAGGGGTGGCCATACATTTAGGGGTACTTTCGAATACAAACTTGTTGGTGCCAATGGATTCTGGCCATAAGAAACAAGTGGCCGCTGGTGGGGAAAGTGCATTCTAAAGGGAGACTACTGTAGTGATGTCTAGCACTGAGGCATCCAGGAGACAAGGAATTAAATAGAACTGGGTGTACACTAAATCTAGGAGGCATCCACTCAGTATCACAGGTCCCACCATGGCTTTTAATGCTGTGCATAGGGTTGAATGCCACCCCTCATTGGTCAGAGTTCTCACTAGAATTTTAAAATTATAGTTGAGGACTCCCATTTTGGTAAAAATAGCAGTCCCACCAGCAAAAGTTGCAGTCCCCACTTAGATAATGTTGCACTTTACAGATTAGAAGAACAGCTGGTTGCCATTAAGTTTAATTCCCGTATTCTTTATAACACTGACATGTACAACCATGTCAGCCTATTCTGCACGTCTGGTAATTCTGCACAATGACACATCATTTCTGTAAACATTGGATCATGTATTGTTTTGGTTGAAAAGCCAGTTTGTATCAAGAAAGAATGATTGTCCTTTAATTAAGAAAAGTGATATTCATAAAGAGCACAAAAATAAGTCTAAATGTGTATAAAAATGATTTATTAAATGTCAACATGAAGACCCAGACTGTGACCTTCTTGAACTTGTAACACAGATAAATCTATTTAATATTTATCTTTTAGAATCATACAAATCAATATATTATCTAAATGATAGAATTGTTTACCTTAGAACAATGCTGTGTCTTAATCCAGTTTTGCAAAAAGTTGTCCCACACCTACTTTATCATCTGCTATCCAGTTTTTTAACTTGCATCTTGGATGCTTCTCAAGAAAATCCCAGGCATATAGACTGTTATCTAAATTTGTTAGTAATTTGTTTGCCCATAAACAAGATGTAAACACATTATATCATATCGTTGTTGTTTCTCATCAACATAATAGCTTATTTTATAAAAAAAATAAAATAAAGAATATTTACTAATTTTTGACAAAATTGATTTAGTTTGCTTAATATCTCTATTGCCATTTAGTGGCATTGTTACATTGAATTTTGTAAAACCAGCATTAAATATGACCTAGATCAATGGCTGAAATGCTGATGAAAAGAGTCTAAAGTAATGTATTTCATTCCCAGAGCCTGATGCATAAACATTTCTTCTTTTCAAAGCCATGTGCAGAATGGGCTACAATATTGTGAGTCATGAAAACAGATAATATCCTGTTTGTCCAAAATTAGTATTATTTTTAACAGACTATTCTAATGACAGTTGCTGCTATTCAATTGGCAAGCATTGCTGAATTTTGTTTTCTTCAATCGGTCGATATGAGTTTTGCGCCAATATTGGTAACCTTCAGGGCACACAATAGCCCAACTCTGGTGTAACTCTTGTTTGTCCTTCAGGGTGAGGCTGAATTGTGTCAATACAAGGAATGGTCATATTCCAAACATTAAGCAAGGCATCACACACTTTCTTGACAACTATCCCATCCAGACTATCAGTTCTAGCAACTTTAGCATTCTTCTGAATCTTATTAAAATCTTTGTCATTTTAACCCCAAATACTTTATCCAAATTTGCAAATGATGTTTTGCCCAAGTCTTAATGTGTCTTGATTTCAAGGTTGCATGCACTATTTATTTGGCTACAATGAGAAATGAACACAATGAAAGTTTTTATAATAACCACATACACCAGTACATCTCTGGGTCTTTCTGCCTCAAAATTTACTCATTGTGAATATCAGCACATTTTCCCACCCAAGCTGCTAGTCCAAGTCTTTGAATTTGCCAACCCAGTTATTGCATAATGTTCTTTTGAGGTACTCTTATAATTACAGCAGGTACATATGGGTGTATTTTCACCACTGAATTCTGTGGTAAATATCAGCACAGCTAAAATGATCAATTAATCAACACATTCTCCAAGTCAGTAGGTGGTAGAAGTAGGACTGGCAAGTCTTTGAATTTGCCACCCAGCTATTTGCATGCATACAGAGGACTCCTGCACGATTGATTTTCTGTGTCCCAGATAAAAAAATTTCGTCCAAATAGGTATAATTAAGCATTTCTGAGACCTCACTCAATCTGGTGGTCAATACATGAAACAAACATGTGAGACAACTCAGTGCTAAAAACAATGGCTAGTGTCAGTTTCATACTTGTACCTGTACAAACTATAGTAAGCCTTTACCTGTACAAACTATAGTAATCCTTTGGTATTTATTATTGGTCTGCAGTACACAGTTTGGATTTCATGCTGTCCATCATGGACTTAGCATAGTCCTGAATGTCAACCTAATTGCTGACATTGGATGGATTACATTATTATATTGACCCTATTGGACATTTACAGAAGTATATTTATGTAATACCGTAGTGTATGACTAATGTATTGCTTGAAACTTACCCGTGGCTATAGTAGACAATGCAGAATGCTGTTTTAAGATGAACACAGTGCTTTTTTTAGTGTACTGGCATACATGTCATTTTAGAGATGACATAATTTTGTGAGCAAAGAATTCCATTAGAATATTTTCATGCTTTACAGAATTTAGAAAGTTTAAAAGTACAAAGATTTTAATGACCTTGGCTTGGAGAGAGAGAAGAAGAGAGAAACTGAGACAGAGAGAGCAGACACTTGACAGTCTTTTACTTAATATTTTTCCAACATAATGAAATACATACCAATACAAGTACCACAGAAACATCCCATACTCCATCTTGTGTGTAGTTGTCACAAATTCCATATAACTGCCAGGAGTCAAGCTAGACTTGAATTTTAGAGAGAAGTGACTTCTGTTGGTCAAAACAGGAAGAAATGAGAAGTGGATTGAAGCAAGAAACATTATATATATGTATGTATATATTGTATATATATGTATGTATGTGTGTGTGTGTGTGTGTATATATATATATATATATATATATATATATATATATATATATATATATATATATATATATATATATATATTGGATTTACACAATATTTTATGTTTAGGTAGAAAATTTTCTGAGTTATTTTGGTCATATGACTCTAAAAGAGAATAATAGAAACTACTTTGTAATACATTTCAGCTGAGTAAGCAGTATATTTTATTGTAATTAGTGGTTATTAAAAATGCTTAATCAACAACCCATAATAAATTGTTTACAATTTTTTTTTTTATACCTTCTTCAAGCTCACAATAATAGCACATTTGAAGATTTTTAAATTTTAAAAACAACCCCAGTACCATGTACATGGGGGCAAATGCACATGTGTCTTCAGATCATATGGTTCATCTTCATTTATTGGTTGCAGATGAAGCATTAATGTAACTATTTATATATAACACACTAAAATGAATAAAATTACAGACATGGCTCCTCTATAGTCAGCATATGAATGAAATCCTTGTTTTCAATTAAATCAACACAGGCGTGAGTGCATCTATTTTTTGAAGGAGTGGTTTTCATAGTGTAATCACTTACTTTATATAGCTTCATTACAACAGCCCAATAATTGGATTGCAAACTTATGTTTTTTTTTAATTTGTCTACATACATGTATTAATTTTAGGCAATGGCTAAATAGTATCTGTTTCACTGCTTTTTTCTGTATTTTCACAAATATGAGTCAAGTCAGAAAACAAATTTGACCTTACAATGCTTCTCACAAATTCCACAACATAGCATTGTCTGACCTACATAATTACATTTTAAAGTTAAATCTTAACTAACATAATATCTAGGCTTTGCATTCTATGAATTGTGCTATATTTTTCATATATTTCCCATTGTTTCCCAGTTACAGGTTTACTTAGAATGTCAAACTAATTTTATGATGAAATATAGTACAAGAGACAGGTAAAACATCCAGATCATGGATTCAGTTCTTAAAACAAACTTCTGTTTACATAACATTGTTAAAGTTCTGAAACACAAGTTTGTAGGTTTTCATCATTGAAGTACAACATGTGGAAATTGGGAAGTGAAAATTGCTGACATGGGAAATGGTCAATCAGCTATCAAAACACTTCTGTGATATCAAAACTAGGCATATTAACTGATGACTTGATAAATATATTTAGCTAGAACACCATACTATAACTAAAATTGCTAAGATGGGGGAGCATCTAATAAAAAGTATGGTCAGTCAATATATCTATAAAAAAAAATCACAGGGTAAAGTCATTTTCACTTCCCTAATATATATATATATATATATATATATATATATATATATATATATACATATATATATATATTTTTATATATATATATATATATATAGTTACTGCATTTGAATGAGAAAATATGAACAAAGTTTTTCGGATGGCTATATTGCACGACCTTGGGAGTGCAGTATATCCACCCGAAAAAAAAACGAGTTCATATTTTGTCATTCAAATGCAGTAACATTTTCATTATATGCTCATTTTTGTTTCATTACCAAAGACGTAATAATAACCAAATATATTTAATAATAAAATGTGTTATTTTGTTATTAATATAATAAAGTTTACAATCGTAGATTCCTTCAATACACAATAATAGTATTCATGCGCATATAGCTCCTCTCACCGACCTTTTGACTTCATAGCATTCAGCGCGCTCGCTCATTTAAAAAAGAAATCCCATTTTGGTCTATCTGAAATTGAAATTTAAAGTCATATTATGAATGACTGCGCCACTGAACAAAGTTCCCAGCTGGTCAGGAATTGAGAGATTTTGTTTCTCTGTCAATACAGCCAAATTCTGATTATCTCCGTCTGTGTGTTTTCCGCACGATGTACATGTGACTTTAGGGACTGACGATGACGACAATCTGCATAACTGTTTCTGTTCTGCCATGGATAGTTTGGAATCGTAAAATGGAAAAATATGAATGTTTTTAAACATAAATTCTTAAGATGCTTGTTTCAATATTGTTTATTTTTTGTGAACAAAAGATTCATTTGTTGCAGAGTTCCGTACAGTCTACTATGGAATGTGATTTCGATTTCAACAATGTAGTCTGGATTCTTTAGGCTTATATATTATAGTACACAGATGTGTAACAGTATTTGAAAATACATAATTCTTATTAGTAGAAAGAGTCCACAAAGTACAAAGTACATTTTGAGGAGACTAAAGAGGCAAAAAGGCAAGTAGATTTATTCTCATTACTATTACCAGTTATATATGACATATTTTTATGCCCAGTCACTTGCATTATCTTTGTTGGAGGGACCCCAATTTTTGACAGGTTTGTCACAGTAGTCTTCCTTACAGAATGATTGGTAATTCTCCCGTGGATTTGTGCCCTTTCGGCTGCTTGTTTCATCAGAGTTCCAAGCTGATTAACCCCCACTGATCTCGGATAATACCTGCAATTTTTAACAATTGCATCGGGAATATGTTATATTTAATTCAATAATCCAATGCACCTGACATAAAAACCAGTTTTCTTATATTTGGCAATGTTGATTACTGTATTTCATTGTGAAAACGGTTTGGTATGTGCAGATTATACAATTCATTACATATTTTCCCCATATTTTTTGTTTTATGTTATATAATTTTATTTTCATTCATTCTTTGCATTGTCTAAAAAAATTGTTACTCCTTTTTTCTTTGTGTATATATTTCATACAGCCATCGCTGAACATTTCTGATATCATGTTCAGTCGCCAGCTTCGTTGAAAATTCCTTCTGTGAATCTATGAATTTATCCACATTCTCAACTTTGGCATCTCTACTTTCAAATGGTTCAAACAGTTGGTTTACTTTATCCACCGACAAACATAATAAAACTAAAGTACTGGCGCCTGCGTCCATTGTTTGTTTACTATAGAAAGTAGTTCTTCATTCACGTGCATCAGTCACCTGGGAGTGCAATATGAAGGTGTTCAATATCGCCTGATATTGAACGATTCTGACAATGTAAAGTTAACGGAGAAAAAAGATGAGCATATAATAAATATATATATATTATCCTGATGCATTGCGAACAGGTCCTAATACTAAACTCTTAATATTGATCACTAATGAGGCAGCTCTTTGTACCATTTTTATAAGTCTGTGCTGTCTGCAGTTGGACTTGTATACATAAGATTGTCTCAGTTTTTAATTAAGTTAACATGTCCTTATTGACAGAAGCGTTTATGGGAGGAGATGGGAAGAGTGAAGCCTGACCCATTAGAAAGAGAGATGGAGAAACGGCTTCAAAGAATTGCTACAAGGTAAAAAAAAGAAAGGGATAATTGCTATTTCAGATTATTTTTGATTCAATGCTTGCAATTAGGCTAGTGAGCCAATTTACATCATGTTGCCATCACATTTATTTTGTAGTTTTGAACACATGCGGAATGAAGTACATTCCACTGAATAAGTACATTCCTTGGATTCAAATCATGGGCATGACAGCACTAAACATTAATGATAATGCCAAAATACAATAATTAAGTTTCAGAAATAATGCTTTGAAAATTATGCTAATACCATAAAAAATGAGTTGTAGTTTGTTTTGATGTAAGTGACCATACATCCTGTTTTACAAAACTATGATAATCATGCTAATAGTTTGGAGTGAAAGGCAATTACATATCAGAATACTGGTATAGTTGCCAATCAAAATTCTCACCCAACCCAAGCCAGTTTCAGAGTTTTAATGATTAATCATCCAGTTAATCTGTCGGAAAGCAAAATTCAAAGGAGATGCCAAAACATCCATCTTTCCATTATGTGAAAAAATTATGATTTTGTTCAGTCAGAACACAAAAGTAAAATAGATTGATGATGATCTTAGTTGATCATTATTCAGAATTTTAACCTTGAATAAGTACCTTGCACAATTGAATGTGTACCTTTTCGGAAAGATTACCTCAATTTGTACCATCACTTATGTCATTGAAAAAGAGTAGCTCATGAGCACTTGGATCAATGTAAATGAAACAGCTATTATCAACTAGCTTAAATGTTATCTGGAAGAATGCAATTTGTTCAAAACCATGAATAAAGCAAAACATCTAATATGTTTGGGAATAAACAAGCATTAAAGTGACGCTAAGCACAATTTGCACTGTGTAAGTACTGTACATTATAGCACAGTCTGGTGTCCTGGGTAAAATAGAACCAACCTTGAATTAGGAACTCTTTATTTACATTTACTTAATTTCTTGTTGGAAAAAATATGAGAAAATATGTGCATACAAAATAATAACAAAAGCAGTCTTAGTAGTCTTTAACATTTTAGTAAGTGTTCACCTAGAATTTATTTACATGGATATACATCTTAAAACAAAGAAAAAAAATGTTTTTAATGTCACAAGATTTATAGCCATTATGGTAGTCAACACATAAAATCATGAAAACTTTAAAGTTGTGACCTTGGCCCACAGAAAAGCCAACCCTTTCTCACCCCCCATACACTTCTTTCCAGCCTTTTTTTTCCCCCTAAATTATTTGGCTTATATGCAAGTATATGGTATATTCCAAATGATCAAGCCATATCAGTTACTGTTTGATGATTTGCCTGATTTTCAAAAGTAACTCAAAACCTGCTCTTCAGTTGGTAAGCCATATACATGGTCTATAACCAAAACAAAATTGTGCATACTGAACACATTAAACACATGTAATTTTCTTGCATCCATTTGGACCTAGTTCTCTTCACTGCTGGTGTGCTACCACTTCATCAATTCTTCAAGCCTGTTAGTCCAAAATATCTCAAAGCAATCTGCATTTTTTCATATCAGTTGTATCTGATTTGATTATGTCAGAATATGCAATAAATTTATTTTCTTGTCTTATTTCAGTCAGTTAGCATAAATCTTCTCATAGCATTGGTCATATTTAGTTTTTATGTAGGGTTTCTTTTTCTTTTTACCATTTTTAGTAAATTCCTTTATTTGGCACCTTATAGCCACTATTGTGCCATGATACTATAAAATGCTACTTCATGCATGCATTAATACCTACCTACCTACATGCGTACATGGATTCATACATTGCATACATACATTCTCAACAGTTCAAGAGTTGTCGCTAATTTTAAAAAATTTGCTGCCCAAAAAATCGTCAACCACAATATTTTGTCGCTAATTGTTAAAAAATGTTGCCATTTTCATAATTCAGTTCTATCTGTTTATCTCGACATCATTGGAACCAATGTAATATTGTTGACATAAGCCGTTATTTGGATATGTAATGGGGAAATCCTAAAAATAAATTGAAATTAAGCAGTTAAGTGAATTTTTTAAGTGACCTGACATTAGTGCCTAGGATTTACACAGAGAAAAAACGAACAATGGAGACTTCTATTAAATGAAGACAAGTAGTCTGAAATACTCATGTATATTGACAACTTACATGTGTGTAGTACACTCCACAATGTATTGAATAAAGTACATGTATATGAAAAACACATGAATTTGAGTATTAGATCATATGTTAGAAAATTCATGTATCAGTCCACTCACATTAGAAAACAACTAATAAACTAATACCTAATTAAAAAATGTCAGTCCTCTTCTGATCTATATCCCATTGTTAACAAACACATTTTATGAAACAATTCACTCTAATATCTTGAAACACAAATTGCTATATATACTTTTTGTTAAAGTTTCAAAACAAATTTGTATGTTTTTATCATCAAAGGATAATGTGTGGAAATCAGGCATTGATAGTTGCTAACTTCAGGAAAGGGTTAATGGTCAATCAGCTATCAAAACATGGCCAGGCTACTGATGGCTTGATGATGTATTCAGTAGTCATAAGGCCAAACATTAGCATATGCAGATTATGATATAACAATGCAGCCTTACAGTGGTTTGTCAATATGAAGAAAGGATTTGTTTCTATAACAATAGTTTCCATAGCAATTTTATATCCAAGTTTGTGGCTTCCTGTCATGGTGCCTTTGAATTTCACCACTCAAACCCCCAAATTGTATATACAATTGCTAACAGCAAAAAATATTGTCATCCAAAGAAATTGCCAGATTGTATATTTTGTTACCAATCAGGAAAAAAAATTCCAATTTACAACATTGGCAAAGCCCAGCGTGATCCTCACAGTTCATGCTGCATGTGTTACAAATATATCTGCAAATTAAGATACAATGAGAATCATGTAGGCAAAAGTACATTTCATTGGCAAACACTTTCTTTAAATCATGTGGAAAGTGAAATCTCCAAAATTTAAGCTGTACCAATGTCACTTTTTGCCGATTATGGGAATATTGCATATAGCTTATTAAAATTGCCATTGCTGATTATGAGACTGATTATTTCATTATTATTTGTTTTATCACAATGACTGGTTCAGAAACATAAACCTATTAGTGTAATGCAAACAGGTATTTTGCTGTGTGAATTATAACAAGGTTTTTTTATGCGGCAAGTGAATTTGAACTTATATATATATATATATACAAAAGCATATTCTGATTGTTCCAATAATCGGCCCAATTATGAGTATGGCTGATTAATCGGTACAGCTTTATCCAAAACCGGGGCCCCAAGTGGCCGAGTGGTCTAAAGTGCTCTCCGTTACGGATCACTGCCATCTCACCTCTGTCTTCGTGTGTTCGAGTCTAGGATTTGGCAAATGTGGATATGTGGGAAAGCTTGCCAGTATCTTCTCGTGGGTCGGTGGTTCTTTCCGGTGATTTCCCGGTTTCTTCCTCCACCATTAATACTGGCCGCCATGAATAGCCTATCGTGTGCTGAAAAATGGCGTTAAGCCCAACAACAACAACAACTTTATCCAAAACCACATTTTGCCTAATTGCATACAACTATTGAGAGTATATTGGATATGTTATTAGCCCATTAACACAAAAAGGACACATTTTTAGAGTCAAACTTATTATGATTTTATGGGCTTTAGCTTCTAGTACATGTTACATGTGGCTTGTAACAGTAAAGCCACATGACCTGATCACAGCCAGTCATGTGACTTCAGTTCTCTTTAGATATTAGGTACCTCATATCCACAGTTTCTGTTGTTTTGTGGGAAGAGTGGACACTTACATGCTGTCAAAAATAAATACATGAAGAAGAGTAGACACATGATGTCAAAAATATGTTTTATTCAACGAATGAATTTAATAATTTTCAGAGGAGTGGTTCAGTTGTTTAATGCTGTACGGAAGCAGCAGAAGCTCTTGGATGAGAAAATGGCTGAGGTTGGACCATCAGAGAGGAAGAAGTCCAGGGTGTTTGAGGGAATGACTCATGGGAAGTTCATGGATTTGTTAAAAGGGACAACTGTGAAACCATCAGAGAACACAAATAAAACAGATAAGGTAAGTTTAATAAAGGACAATTTAACACAATACAATCATACTGTAAGTTTAATGGAAAAGAAATCAGTTATATATTTCTTGAAAACACTCAAATTGGGAGATAAAACATGGCATTATTGAAGATTATGAAAAAGTGGGGTGGATTAATAAGATTTATAAAGTCCAATCTGCAGTTCAATACCATATATACTTGCTTATAAGTCGAGTCCAATTGCAAACTGCTCAGATCCAAATCTGCTATGACATCATGCTTCAGCAGATCTGGAGCTATGAAGTTTGTTAGGAGTAAACAATAAAACAGATTGGACCCTGATCTGCTAGCACATTATGTGAAAACAGATTAGGGTCTGTGTTGTTTATAGTTGGACTCGACTTACAAGTCAGTAATAATGGTACTTTCATTAACATGTTTTGAATGCCATAAAAGTGAAGTTATTTTTACACCTTCACTACAGAAGGTAATAATGCTGTATTTTACAAAACAGTATATACAGTAATCATGAAGGAGAAGTAACCATTACTTGACGAATTCATTCTTTTTTTTTCATTTTGTTATAAACTGCTTAAGCAATGTCATTTAAAATCCATCATTTGTTTAAATACTTGTAAAATTTATAAACTATCATTTGGTTAATTTATATGCTCATATAAAGTACAGTTATGTAAATTTTTGTTGCAAAAATTGACAGTACATTATAAAAAGTCTTCCATTATGATCAAGTTCGCAAAGTTTCATTGGAATCCTTCAACAAGTTTTGTAGCTGCGGTTTTACACAACACTTCACAAAAATGTTTTAATGGCAAAGACAATGCTAACATAGATTTCACCATTGCTATCTTTAATTCACCTACAATGTGAACCCCAGAATTCTCTTTTCCTGTTTGTCTCTCATTCTGTCTCACCTTTTACAATTTATTGAAAGATTAATGAAAATTATGCATCTACATTGATATGAGTTTGGAAAATCAATAAAGTTCTATAGTACAAATATGTGACAACTTGTTTATTTTTAATTTTTAATTTTTTATTTTAATGTTTTCTGTTGGTTATATGCCTTTTCTCCTATTATGTGAAAAATCTGCAATACATACAATCAGAAATTTTAAATCATACATTTAAACATCCAGTATGATCACAACAGCTGCCATTTTGAAAATCTTTATATCACTACTCCTGATAAACATATGGTTATATCAAAATGAGTTTTCACTTAAAGATTCTTTAAGTCAAGAATTCATATGAGGCAATTGTTGTAGGAACTCATTTCTGTCAGATTAAAAAAAATTGTTGACAAGACCCACTATAAAGTAATACAAGGTAACTATCTTGCGTGGCTTGCAGTCAGCCCCCTTCCCCATTCAATGCTAATTATTTCATCCTGTCTGCACGTTCAGACACTGATAACATATCAACACAAAAGAGACATTCGAAACTTGTTTCTTATATATGATTTAGTTCCTTCATTGATCATTTAATAAACAATGTTTATGCAATGCTTCTCTGTTGCTTTGTATCTTGTCTGCTTGGATTGAATTTGAAGGCTAAATTTAAGATATGTCATGCAGTGAAATATGTTACAGTTCTGATTGATTGTTGTTTGTTCAAGGGTAAAACAATTCCATCAGTCACAACTAACTTTTACTTATTCACTGTGTGACACACTGGAAGTATTGCATCAATACTTCATCCAGACAGATACAAAGAAACAGATATGGAAAATGGAACATTAAAACAAAAGAATCGGCAAGAGAGCAGATTCCAAACCATATGACCTATAGTAACCTTGCTAATTTCTAGAAGGTGAGTGGGTGTTGTCAATATTTTCCTTTTCCAATGATAGAAACGGGTGGCTGTGGCAGTTGTTTTGCATATGCAGTAAGTACAATATAATGAATTTGGTTGTTAGTCTTCTCTGCTCCAACACTGTGACTTGTTCTGGTTTTGATTTTCCCTGCTGTTTCTATTGTTTTGAAGATAAGGTAGCTAAGCTTTCCAAATTTATGTGAATGTTTTCAAAGCATTCATGCAATGCAAAACAAAGGGCATGGTGATCAAGGTGAGCCCTTCATCTTATCAGATGGTACAGGCTGAAATCACTTAAAAGGATGAATTAAAACCTCTGACTTCAAGCAGTCGGTTTAGAAGTATTTTTTAATCTTGTCAAGGATGAGATAGGCACATGTGGCCAGCTTCATAGTGCATTCTTCTGTTTGACCCCTTAACACTGGCATCAAAATTGGGAATTTCTACAGGGACTTTGACTTGCCTTGAAGTTAGATGCTGGAGGCACTGGAACTTAAGTCTAGGATGTTTATCACTGTTGCCTTGCTTGTCAGTCATTTTTTTTTTTTGCCAACCTTCTTCAATCTTCTGAGAAAGGACCCCTTATCACCAGCTGCACTACAGCATGAAAGGAGGTGGTTGCTTAGGTTTGATGCATGACTGTCCACGACACATGCCTTATTTGCAGAATCGCTCCACTTCCAGAGGACATGTCAAAGGTCCTTATGGACCACAATAAGAACATTCTTAGTGTTGCTGCTTTGAATGCAAAGATGATGTTCAGAGGTCTGATTACCTTTTCTGAACCATCTGTCAGATGGTACTCCCACCCCAATAGCCCCATGGTCCTTCTGCCAAACAAAATCTTTATAAATATGCAGCCACAATGATCCAAGAAGTAGACCACATTCAAGCCTCCTTCTTGACTGTCATTAGGTAGATGAGGCAGCTGGAGGTCCCCAAGATCCACTACTTCTTGCATAAGGAATGAGATGAGAAGAGTGGCCTAAAGGACTTGCTCTCTCTCTTGGCATGCATCCCTTCTCAGGTTCCCCATGGATGCTTGGCTAGCCTTTTCAGAAGCTTCTTCAGGAAACATGGAAGATACATGCGTCTTTTCCATTATGAAAGAAAACTACAGGCAGAAAGGTTATTGTGAAACATTCAGTCTTAATCAAGTTTCTTCTGGAGAGCCATTCAAGATGAAGATTATCACCTCAGTCAGGAGTACCGCAAGGCATGGTAACTGGGCAGTCTCCATCAATCTTACTAACACACATTTTCACATTCCAATTTTTCATTCTTACAGGAAATGTTCTTGTTTTTCATGTACTGAATGGTTTTCCAATTTCAGACCATGCCATTTGACCTAGCCCCCATTTTTCAGGACTTTTACCAGGGTGATGGGTTACCCTCCACCTGAAGGCTCCATGGATCCCCATCTTCCAGTATTTTTTTTAAATGATTGATTATTGTACAAGAGCCTGAAAAAGAGTCATTGCAGAATTTGTCCTACTGCTGGTTAACTGTGATCCAGCTAGGACTTAGTCTGAACCTAGAGAAATCAGAGTTAATCCTTTTTTAAGATTTCATTTACCATCAGGTGGGGATAAACTTCTTTACAAATCAAGCATAGGTTTATGTTCCACTGGACAGGATAGCCCCAGTCCTGTCTCTTTTGGGGCTTTTCAAGCCAAGACCTCATCAACTGACATTTACCTATCCCAATACAACTCTCCAAACCTATGTGTAGACCAGTGCATCTGATTTAGGTTGGGGAACTCAAAAGTCAGAAGGGCTTAAGTTCTTTAGGGCTTGTAGTCCCAGGAAATAGTTACCCTTCATATAAACTATCTGGAAATAAGGGCAGTAGTCTAGTCCTATTGAGGTGTGTAAACCAAATAAGGAGTCATTGTGAGATGGTTTTCTTCAGCAATTTGTCTGTAGTAGTATAGCTCAGGAAACAAAGAAACACACTTGCTCCTTTTCTTTTTCCATGGAGGTTTGGTACATGCTACACCATGCTTCACCATACTACACTATGCTACACCATGCTACACCAAGACAGCTGTAGAGTACTAGAGAGGATTACCCTCCATGTTCTGAGCAAGAAAATATTCATGGCTGACAGCTTGTCTATAAAAAGCGAGATAGTCTTCCAAGTGGTCTCTACACACAGTCCATAGAAGTATACCTGATCAGACCGTGTGGGAGTCCTTTAGTGGACTTCTTAGTGATGAGACTGAACATGTTCCCCTTTTATGTCTCCTCAGTGCCAGATTAGAGGGCTTGGGTAGTATGCTATCATTTTCAGAGGGATTGTCTTTTCTCATGTGCCTTTCCAACCTTCAAAATGATTGTACAAGTGCTTCAAGAAAGTCAGGACCTCCACTGTAGCAGACGGCTCTTTTGTGGCAGCAATGACTATCCTTTTTCAACCTACTTGACCTGTTGATAAATCTTACCATGACATCAAGTTATTGAGTATCCTATTGTTGCAGCACAGGGAGTCTTCTTCATAGCATCCCACAGATTTCCCACCTTCATGCTTGGCTCATCCCAGGTGATCAGTCTGCCAGATTTTGAGTCAAGTTGCTATGACAACATCCATATCCAATGTCTACAATGCAGAGTGAAGAATCTTATGTGATTGGTGCATATCTGCACTGGCGATGGTTAAGATAGACTTCTATACCTGGTTAGGGCTTTATGGTCATATTTAGCCACTTCAGACAGGAAAAAAGGGTAGGACATATCTTTGCCTGCCATTTTAGAGCTTCACTGATATTTTGCTATCCACCATTTTCTGGTGGATTGTCCTCACTATCAAGAGGGTTTATAAAATACTGAGAGGGATTATTCCTTGATGGGAATTAAAGACCATAAAGCTGTGATATTTCATCGACCTATCATTGATTATTGAAGAGTGTTATGAGAGTCATATTTTAGAAGTCACATAATGTTTTCTTGCCCTTACTTTGGTCTTTGGCACACTGAAGACATATTTAGAAAGATCCATCTTTTAGGGCACAAAAAGTGGCCCAATCTGCCGCCATTGTACAGTATGGAACTCTTCTTCTGTGAGGGTGAGTTTGTCATTTTTGTACCAGTTATTGAGGCGATCAGTCTTCCATCAACCTGGGAATTTTAGTATGACAAGAGTGACACAGAGTATTACAGTTTTGAAAAGCTAGTGGGGTTTGTAAACTAATTTGTATGATGTAATACTTACCTGACACTATTGCAAGATTTCCTCCTTCCACCGAATCTGATGTTCAACAAATAGACTGGATCCATGTACAAGATGATTACAGTGCATGGGCCTATGATGTGTAGCTCAGTCTGGGTTCATGTTCTTTCTGTTCTAGATGGCCTATGATGTGTAGCTCAGTCTGAGTTCATGTTCTTTCTGTTCTAGATGGCCTATGATGTGTGGCTCAGTCTGGGTCCATGTTCTTTCTGAAACTTTCCATCTAATGGGAGAATAGAATTTTCAAATTTGGACATATACACACACAAAAATTTTTAAAAATGTTTTTACACCTTTTGGTAAACTCTTGCAGCAACCAGTATAAATTGGTTTGAAGCTTATTAATTTACTATAAACTGTGGCAATGTTAAATCAGTAAATTTGGCAGATTTTTGTGATGTATTTGTTTATATTTCTATAATTCCAGACCAAGCCATCCAATGACTCTTGTGGCAGCAGTACAGATGACAGTAAGAAATGGAGCATTCTCAGGGAGGACTTCATGATGGGAGATGGTAAGATGAAGGACTGGGACAAAGAGGACACCAGTGGGGAGGAGCCAGAACTTCAAGAGCAGGAGCCAGCAGATTTATCTGACAGTGATTGACATCTTGTGAAATTTGTCCCATCCATGGTTTGGCTATGCCAATAACTTTAAATGCAGCATTCTGTGATATCAGTAACTTTTCAAGCTGGCAAAAACAATTTGTGATTTCCAAACCATTCATTCATATTTGGCTTGGGATAGATAATTGCCACACAGTTCATTCTGATTTACATTTTAAAAAGACCAGAGATAAATGCCATGCATTTTACATCATCCTTTACTCATATCAGTTAACAAATGCTCAGCAGATTTCAATTTGCATCACATCAGAGAAGCTGGAAACTTGTATCTATAAATTGTCTAATTCAGGTTGAAATTTCTCCAGTTGGCGTATTAAGCAGATATACAACCTGCATTCTTGGAGTAATAAGGTTGATAATTGCAGACACATGACTGACATTTTTCAGTAACTGTTAGGTTGACTAAACCCATGGTTACTAGAGAGGATGAAACAACAGCTGTTGCAAAAAGATAAATATTGACAGCCGTCAGTACTAGTTTTAGGGTTTTCATGGTTTATCTACAGCTTTGTTAATATAAGAATGTTTTCCATTGATAATATGTTGTCAGATTTCATTGTCATTGTGGCTAAAGAAATGCTACTTTGATTGGAGTGTGCTACATGTCTTTTTGATAAAATTGATGGACAGTATTTGTATTCAATATGATTAATGGTCAACTCCGTGACAGTGTTAACAGACAAGAAGAGTGTGGTTTGTACCTTTAAAGAGAATTATCATACAAGATTCAGACAATAGGAGTCATTCATTAGCCAGATTGAAAACTGTCATTAACTACAGGAGAGTCCTTTTGCACATAGAATTTTCATCACTAACAGGTCAAGTTTTGAAATTATATTATTGAACATGTATCAACGACATAAAATGGGTATTATACACAGATTAACAGTTGTCATCAATATTGAAAAAATATGCGTAATGAATAATCTTGCAATTTTAAAAATCGCTTGCTCATGTAAAAATCTACATGTCCAAAATAGCTTATTTGTACTATATAATAAATTCAACAGGTCCCAGTGGTAGATAGCATGTAGAGAAAGAGGGGCCCATGTAAGATTTAGACAGTCACTGCCATGGAGTTATCCCATTTATTTTACCTTACTATCATGAAGTTCTTTCTATCCAAACTGTCAACTTGCAGGTCATGGAGTTACGGTGATAAGAGTGTCCTTCCATCTGTACATATAACTTTTGTTTGCTGTGGCCTTTTCTTCACAAATCTCTTTATGTGACTCATCCATGAGTAGAGGGAGGCAGAAGCCTATTTAGCACAGCTAGGTTCAAAGTCAAAGGCCCTAGAGGTTAAAATATGATTTTCCTTTCTGTATGACAAGCAAAATTTTCTTGACTAATGTTTTAGCTCATTTCTATAAAGTAGAGGAGGGCAATCGTACTAGTACAACTCACAATATCTGCACAGACATAACCTTGTATGTATGTTCAGCATCACCGCATTCTTTGTTTTTTGGTCCCAGGCAATTTGGATTGGATTTCACAGCACCTGCCCTTTGGCAGGTGACTAATGGAGCAAATCTTGTACATGTACATTGGTGGAACATTCCATGTTAATTTGATTGCATTTAGCTCAAATTTCTTTCACTTTGTGTACATTACTGGTATATTTGTAATCATAAAGCTAAAACATGGTGAGGTGATGAATCTTGACAAGTACTAAACCTTCACTTCAAAAGTAGGTGACTTACCCCACATTTCACACTTCATTGACAGAGTACATGACTCTATATATCTTTGTTAGTATCAGAACTGTTCAAGAAATGGTCACTGTGCCATAGATTTCAGATTTTACTGACTTAGGTTAAGATTTTGCATTTTGCTAATGAGCAGATGCATTCTTTCCATGTTGCAGGATACAGAGTTACGTCTATAAATGAATTTCATCATTTTAAATTAACCATGATTGGGAAAAGATGTAAAATTACCTTGTTGTCCCTTGTACTGTGTCCAAGAATAATAAAACAGACTGTGATAGATGTTGTTATTTTGAACCTGTGCTTACAAGATACTGGTTTTGCATATAATCTGCTGATTTAACCTTGAAATACCTTCCTCTTGCCTGGTCAGTGTTATTATGTACTAGTAAGACAAACATATTCATTTATTTGCAGTAATACTTCCATAGTAAAATGTGCAACTCTGTTTGATTTTGTCAGACTGAAATCCCCAAATGTGTCTACTGTATATCTTTCCTCTCACAGGTTACATCCATTTCCTTTTTCTAGTTGAGACTCACATTCATTTCTGTTTATTTTTCCACTGGAAATATCTTCACTTATGCCATGGTTGATTTTAAAAATTGTTATGACACTGCCTATGTTGTTCATCTGCAATATTGTGTTCTTTAACTCTGAAGTTTTTGGACTTTTTTTTTCACCTGTTTTGGCAATCAGTATGACATGCATGTTGTTTTTTAAAATACCAGTTTTGCAACATCTGTCGCCTTCTGGAAATTTGTTACCTTTGATAGATTTTAATGTTTTGAGGCTTTTTGATACTGTTGTGTACTTTGATTCCACCACTTATTTTAACTTAATAGTGTTTCAGCTATTAAATGATTGATTGTATCCTTTCCAGTGATTGATTGTATTCTTTTCAGTGATTGATTGTATCCTTTCCAGTGATTGATTGTATCCTTTCCAGTGATTGATTGTATCCTTTCCAGTGATTGATTGTATCCTTTCCAGTGCATGTTGTTTTCCTTTCATGGTCTTTAACCTCTTCTCAACTTTGTACACATCATCCTGTGTTTTGTCATATAGATATTGTATGTATTGTCATAAAACATGTTCCCAATATCCTCTCCATTCAATCTGTAAAACAAGATAACTGTTATAACCTGTATGATTTTAAATATTTCCTGTGTGAAGTTAGGGAGTTGATCATTTGGAAATATTGTTTGTATTTTGAAATTCTGTTTCACCAATTTTGAATGTAGCAGTTGTCAAATAACCAAATAAACTGATCCATTCTTTTAAGTTATTTTTTTTTCCCACTTCAATCAGGGTCATGGATATTGATGTGTGATATGTGGCTTTTTTTATCCATCAAGTAGCTCGAGTAAAACATCAGCCTGGGTCAGGTTTCATTTAAATAAAATACTTCCACATTGTAGTTTTTATATAGTGTTTTCTTTTTGCAGCAAATCCTTAACTTTTTTGTTGTAGAACTCTTCCTCTCATCAAACTATCTTTTTAGGCATTTTCTATTTCCAAATTGATTAGTTTGCTTGTATTATGAAAGACATTTGTTGTGTTATGGGTTTCACACAATTTCTCAGCATACAATAGGCTGTACATAGAAGAACTTTGGTGATCACAACCTACCCTTCGGAAGCTACTGGCAAGTTTTCTCATATATCCACATTGGCCAAGTCGAAGATTCAAACTCGCGCAGACAAAGACATCTATCATTATCAAGACTTATTTGTAACTATTGTATTGTTTCATTTGTTTGTCAACAATGTCCTTTGGTCATTCACATAAGTAATATAGACTCCCTGAATGGTAATATTTTTCTTGATTGATTGTGTAATGTATAGGTAATTTGTTTTTTAACCATTCTTTCAGTTCAGCATATTTTCATTTCACTTTTATTGTATTTGATTTATATATCTGTAAATAATTGTGCTTTAAAGTCCATAAGAAAGAGGAGGCCCCGAGTGGCCGAGTGGTCTAAAGCTCTGTCCGTTACGGATCACTGCCATCTCACCTCTGTCTGCGTGAGTTCTAGGATTTGGCAAATGTGGATATGTGAGAAAGCTTGCCAGTAGCTTCTCGTGGGTCTGTGGTTCTTTCCGGTGATTTCCCGGTTTCTTCCTCCACCATTAATACTGGCCGCCATGAATAGCCTATTGTGTGCTGAAAAATGGCGTTAAGCCCAACAACAACCATAAGAAAGATACTTTTATCACTCTACTCCCTCTACCATTTAAAATGGTGTCAAACATCCACACAATACATTACACTTGACAAATTGTCTTTAGGTATATTCGATTAACCAACTAAATACAACTAGAACTTTAATTTGTTGCAAAATTTTAAAAATTCTTCATATGTATGAACGATTTAAAATTGATGATTTTCATTCCTAGATTTTATTCAGAAAGAGTTTTGGTCAACTCATTGTGGATCGGTCTTGTAGAGTTGAAGAGGTCTATGATTTGTACTGTAAACTAAACTGAATAGAAAGTGGAATATTTGTCTACATCAAATTAATCATTTTATTCTTCCTCATACTTTACAGTTTTTGATCATCTTATTAATAGAATTGTTGTAAGAGAGATTATTGTATAAAAGTCGATGCAATTGTCAGGGAACACATTCTGTAAATCTTTTATTTTTATCAGGAATTTTATGGTTGAAATTAAACACTGTCTCTTCATACTAAGACTGAACATATTTTAAATTTAATGAAAAAAAATTAATCCATACTTTTTCAATGCAGCTTCAAAAGAGAACATTAATTTGGTCTTAATTAATACATGATATTGGCACTCAGCATTAAAATGTTAGTGTTAGGACTGGTCAGCCTGGTGTCAAGATAATGTGACTGGGTGGGGACATCATGCCATATATCTGTAGCATGATGCACCAGTGCAAAACATCACTATAAACTGTCACTCTGCAGACATTGTACCGATATGACTGAAAAATTGTTAAAGCTACATTAAAAAATCTAAATCACATGATATTTTACGAAAGTATTGGGATATAATTTTTTTAAATTTTTAATATTTGTTTCTTTTGTGAAGACACACATTTCTCATCCAGGGTTCTCCAGAGGATATTTAAACTTGCAGTCCACAACTGCTTCCTTGCAAAAAGTTGCAGTTCTAGCACTAAAACTTGCAACCCCAGTAATGATATTTGTTTCGAAATAATTCAGAAAATTATGAGTGCATTTATGTGTCACCACTATATGTCATCTGTTATGTATATGTGATTAAATTGCTTGTGTTTAAGGTTTAAAATTTATATTTCTTTCATTGTATTTAATTGCAATGAATATTTTTTATTGGATTCGAGGTTCTATTTTTAGTAGTGAGATATTTTTAGCACAAAGTTTGTTTATTCAAGTAAAAGATGTATTACGTGAGAATTAACATTCAGTTCATCTTACCCTGGTAACAATATCAACAGGAAGTTAAAATCATTGGTCAGTATCATGATCATACTTTCTTCGCGTGATCACTGTTTGTAAACAACCTTTTTATGATTGATTTTTAAGTGGAGTGACATTGGCCTACGTGTGAAAATTAGCGTAGTAAGAGACCACATGATAAATCTTGCGAGACTTAAAATGATTCTGGGGTTCTAAATATGCATTCCATCTATTTTTCAGACATAGCCATTCAAAGTATTGAAGGAACAAGGTGTATTACTTTTAATTTGTTGCCAGAATATTTTATTCTTCATCTGATTTTTGGATTCAATAATTTATTCTCCTTGACACTCAAGAAGTTGACTTTCTTATAAAAAAAAAATTCTAAAAGATATTCATGGAAATTTATTCTGGAATTATTCGGAAACAAAGACTGTGATTCAAGTAAGGAATTAATGTTATTCATACATTGGACCACATCTGACGTAATTGCATTCTATATTTGTATGTCGTCGAGACTCAAACTTGGATTCTTCTAGGACTATTTAGTGATAAGACTTGTATTTTCTTTCTTAGGATCAAATTTTGTATTATATTTACAGATGGTAAGTCCTATTTATCAATTTTTATATTGGTGTCTAGGGAAATAAATTGTTTTGTTAAAATATACAAAGCTTGTTGGCTTTCACTCTTTTCTTTGTTACTGAGCCCTTGTCACGTAACACATCAGACTACTAAAAGTAATGTGTTATGAATCAATGAATGAAAATTTTAAAGGATGTAATAACCTTGATGATTGTGATATTACAGCTAGAACAATTTTCAGAGCCTTTACCAAGTCATTCCTTAATTTTGTGTGCACTTAGAAGGAATCAAGAAAGAAATTACTCTTTCTTTTCTATATTTAATTAGCTTAAATTCATTTTAAATGATTACGACAATGGGAAAAATAGAAATTACCAGATTTTTCACTTTTTTTCATTTCATTTTAAGCAAGATAGGATACCACATTAACCATTTTCTTAAACAATCTTAGACACAATTCTCCACAGCAGGCTTAAAATCCAAATTCTTTTTCTGTACCAGGTGTACCTTGGGTTACCATTGCATTTTTCTTTCCACGTACTCCCCACCCCCACAACACCAACTGGGGAATGAGCTGACAGAATTTTTCATACAGCCAAAATGAAAAGTATGCATACTTTTACACCAATTTTGGCATCCTGAAGAACCTTGGTAATCAATGCACCATTTAACTTTTTGGCAAGCAATTGTCAACATATTTTTGCAGTATGGAATATTTAATATAAAATCACTAGAAGGTAGTGTTAGAGGTCAACAGTCAGTGTTTTAAGATTTCATCACACTCATTTCCAATCTACAACTTGAAAAACAGTTTGAAGTAACTTGATACAACTTGGCATGCTTAGAATATCTTTAGTAGAAGGTATATACCATACTACTTCTAAGGTTTATTACTGTTGGTATCAGTCGCTCTTTGTGGACTTTAAAACAGGGGTTGAAATAAAACTTCTTTTCAATCGATCCAAATTGTGTGTCTTTTTCATACCCGGTACTCGTACTCGTAGGTTGTCCCTTTCTTCGCTGATTCCCCTTGATGTGATTCGTCAGGACTAATTTCGTGGCTCTGCACTATCACAGAGAGGTAAAATGTCAGAGAAAGGTCCATGTCAAAGATCGTTAAAGAGAATAGGTAGGGTAGAGGGGGGGCAAAACGCCTCCATGGGGTAAAACGCCCCCAAGCTGTCCTGACGTCCCTATGCTAGAAAATGGACCGGTCTTTATTCAGCAAGCTTGCCTAGGATACACAGGTCTTGTAAAGGGCGGCCATTGTTGGATGCAGCCGCACGCATGATATTTATGCAAGAATATTACTTTTTTTGCATCTTATAAAAGTGGTCGAACCAATTGTTTGCAGTATTTTTGACCGGGACTACCTAAAAAAAAACAGGGTATGTATGCTTTTAAACATCATAGTATAGAGATGCATCATGTATAATATTTCGTGATTCGAGGCAGTTGTTAATACCGCCTATTGTTAAATTGTCAATGCTGTACGATAGGGGCAAAACGCCCCTTACAGGGGGTGTGTTGCCCTATAACTGTTTAAATGTTTTACACTTTTTAACTAACCGTTCATATGCCTAAAATTATTCTATACTTATTTGCAGATGGTACGAACTTACAGAAGGAAAACAGATCGAGGAAATTATGGGACACCAGCTCTAAATGCGGCTCTTGAAGCAATTCGTTCTGGAACTCCATTGAAAGCTGCTGCCAGGAATTATGGAATTCCAGCTAAAACTTTACGCAGACATAGAGATTTGAAGGTTTTGCAACCTGGAGTGTCAAAACTAGGAAGTAAAACTACTGTTTTCAAGCCTGAATATGAGTTACTTCTAGTCGAGCACATCCAGTCCATGGAAAAGGCATTATTTGGACTTGCCACTATTGATGTACGGCGTTTGGCATACGACTTAGCAGTTCATCTTAATATTAGAAACCACCCATTTCAAGGCAATGCAGCAGGTATTGATTGGTTGAAAGGCTTTATGAAAAGGCATCCAAATCTAGCTATTAGAGCTCCAGAGGCAACCAGTATCAGCAGAGTCGTGGGCTTTAACAAGCCACAGGTAGTTAATAATTTTTACCAAGTTTATAAGGAATCTCTTGACGCAACACTTGCTGATGGTCTCAGAATATGGAACATGGATGAAACAGGCATTAGTTCTGTCCACAAGCCTGTAAACATCATTGCATCCAAAGGTGTTAGATCGGTTGGTAAAGTTACAAGCGTTGAACGTGGTCAAACTATTACTGTAATATGTGCCATGAATGGGGCTGGTACAATTGCACCACCAGCATTTATCTATTCACGCAAACAAATGGTTCCATTACTGATGAATGGAGCACCAGCCGGAGCACTGGGCTTGTGTAGCCCAAGTGGATGGACAGACAGTCATATTTTTTTGCAATGGCTGGAACATTTCTCTTTTTTTGTGAAAGGTACAATGGACTCTCCACGCATTCTTCTTCTTGATGGGCACCATAGCCACAAAACGTTGGAAGCTGTTCTCTATGCACGCGAGAAAGGGATTGTGTTGATAACCTTTCCTCCCCATTGCACACATCGGCTCCAGCCTCTTGATGTCACATTTTTCAAAGCACTAAAAAGTGCTTTCAATTTGGAATCTGGAAACTGGATGACAAGCAATACAGGAAGACGAATAAGCGCATTTGAAGTTGCGGTAATTTTTTCTGCAGCATATAACCGATCTGCGAGTTTACAGAAAGCTGTCACCGATTTTGAAGCCTGCGGACTTTGGCCTTTTAATCCAAATAAGTTTACAGATGATGATTTCGCTCCTTCTATGATAACTGATGAACCTCAGCCAGTTTCAGATGGGCCTAATGCAAATCAACAAGCACTACCTGTGATGTCACAACTGATTGAATCAAATAAGACAGCTGATTACATGTCGTTTACCGGCTGCACAGACATGTTTGAGGGGTTGGGTGATGCAGAACCATCTGTTCAAGAAGTCAAGACAGCTGACAAACAATTAGTTGGTACTCCTACAGTTATTGGAGGTGGGGCAGGCGATACAGAAAAATCAAATGAGGGAAATAGGTCAGTTAATGATCAATCGCTTAGTAACGTTATGATCACTTCTGGAAACGCAGAAACATTAAATGAACCAAGCAAAACGGTTGAATTTATGCTAACTGTTAGTTCTACAGCCACTGTGGATGGGTCCGGTAATCCAGAGATAGATGAAACAATTTATACTCAGTAACCTGATAATCAACAAACACATCACTGTGCGATCACCGTCGAGGAGACAGGCAATCGGAAAATGCTTGACGAAGCTATTCTTGCTGAACGAACGGAAAGTGCTACCTTCGAGGTATCTCATAAAGAATGCAGAAATGCAGACGATTCAGCATTTGTGAACATGTTGCTTAAACTTTCTCCAAAGCCTAGAATATCCAGTCAGCGCACAAGAAAGCGAAAGACAGAATCAGCTATGAACTTAACATCATCACCGGATAAAAAGATGCTTATAGAAAAAAAAGAAAGACGATGACAGATACAAAAGGCAAATGTCAAAGAACTGTACAGGCAAGTGGGAGCAAACTGAATGAAACCAAAGTTTCGAAGCAGAAAGAAATGCAAAAGAGAAAGAAGCAGACACATAGAGGGGACAAAAAGATAGGTAGAAAACCATCTAAGATTATGAAGACAGCTTGTATACAGGACCACGAAAAGGGAGAAAAGGCTTCGCGACCAAAGTCTGTTGCTAAGCACGATCTTGCTCTGTCAGCAGACACAACACTTAATAAAGACAACATTTGTGGAAACTGCGATTTTGAATATGGAGGAAGTGATGATCCTTTAATAGAAGATTCCTGGTCACAGTGCAAAGAATGTACCAGGTGGTGCCATGAATCCTGTGGCACCACCCTCAATATGCAATATTGCTGTGCTAAGTGTGAGTAATAAAGAATATAAGTTTAAAGTAGCTTACACAGTGAGCGTGGCTTATTCATTTTCGTAGTTTTCTTTTTATCTTAATTGTTATCGTTTACAAAATTTGAGCGAAGCAAAACACTTTACAAAATAAAAAAAACAAAGATAATGTTTTTTTTAAAAAAAAAAACAACAAAGAAAACTTTATCAGTAAATAAAAACAGACAAAATGCAAGGTTAACAGGGTTATATCCCTTCAAAATGTAAGGAAAACGGATAGAGTTTATCGATATTTTAAAGAATTTCATCGCCTGTGATTGAAACTTCAACATTAGCTATCAGAAATAATTCATTATCATATTTATACAAATAAAATTTATTTTTTCCGCTTACTTTTCGATGGGATTAGAATAACTCTCATTGCTACTCTGGTCAGAATATACTTACCAACTTTTGCAAAAACTTTGTCAGGTTTATTTTGATTTATTTTTGGTATATTTGCTCTCATTTTATCAGATAATAAAGATTATCGTATTTCAGCCTAATCTCATCTCTCAAATTTTCAAGATAAAATATTTGCTGTTATCTGATTTAATGAGCAAGAGTTTCATCCTATAAATTTAGTAAAACAATTACCTTAAATTTCACCATGGTAATTAATCATTATTTTTTAATTTTGATAAAATTACATAGTGTCCAGTAGCTAACATAATAATTTCGTCCTTGCAATATCTCTTGTCATCAAAATTACTTAGTCCACATTTTATTATTGTATGTTTTTCAAATTTGCAATGATTTGTTTTGATCACATTTGTTTTAACAAAATTAGTCAGGTGTTTAGCACTACAATCAAATCATCAAATTTCATACGCTTTTTCAAATGCCCACGGGGAATAACTTTTGGGTTTTTGCCAGTTTATTGTGGTCTAAAATTACTGCGTACAATTTACTTCTTAGTCCAACAAATTCCCTAACGGGCGCAAACATAAATTCATCTTAAATCTTGCCGATGACGCTTTATTTGCATCATCATGAAATGCACTACTTTTAATTTTTCTGAAAAATCAAATAAATTTTTATTATCATGAATTTCTCGATGACATCCTCACATTTTATCTTTTACACTAGTGAATCCCTATCAGTAAATAACAACTCTGAATCTGGTCACCGATTTTTGGTAAAATTATAGTGAAAGTCTTACATTAGCCATTTTGAAATATTACGTACTGCTGCACAAACATAAATCGGTTTTTTAATTTTAAATTTGCCTTTCTTCGCTGCACTACAACAAGATTTTCATTAAATATTTTCGTATTGACAAGACCGACATCGTTGACTAATTTATTTTTGCGATTTCCATCATTTACAATCTCAAAATTGACTCACTTTCTGACATTATCTATCGTCTTACCGAACACAGAATTGTTCATCAACTTAAAAAAGTTTTCTCCAAATCAGTCTTAGCAATAGCACGAAGTTAGGTATTTAAATCAATATAATCTGCCGTCCTCAGGGATTGATTCAATTTTAGTACGCGATGAACCTTTCTCAAGATTAGCCCAGCATCTACTGCTTGTTTTAAATTTTTGTAGTGTATTATGTAATTTCTGTTATGTAACAAATTTGGAACTAGCGTATTAGAGATCGACTGTTTTTTCTGTTGTCGTTGCATTGCCTGTTGTTCAGGCAAAGACTATTAAACTATATTCGATCATTAAACTATAAAACTATTTCAGATATTGTCACGCCGATAAATTAAGAAAAGCATAATTGGAGTTTCCAATCACTTTCTCCCATTAGACAGTCCTAATCTACTTTAATTGAAACATTGCTTCTCGGCAGAATACCGTCAATCTTCACTAGATTTATAACCATCCACAGATCATTGTGAACGGATAAAATGCGAAATCCCATAATCTGAAAACTTGATTATCGAATCTGCACAAAAAAAAATACTCGTTTTGTAGATCAAGTAACGAACTAGGATAATCGAGATCAACTTCAACGAAATAACTGGCATTTTCTTGTAAACATTTTCAGTTTCTTTAAGTAATTGATCTGGAGTTATCCAATGAAATCCACAACACGCCATTGGTTCTGAACAAGTATACAAATTATCTTGATTTCGACAAATAATATAATTTGACGGTAATTTTTTTTTCGTAATTTTTAAGTACTTATTATTAGCTACCGCATATTTTTTTGTTAGAACGCTAATTACAGCTCGAAGTTAAACATATCAGCATCAGTTAAGAGATCTAATTCTATCCTACTTGTTTTTCGCAGATCATCCCATGATAGTCTTGTGGCAGAATAACACTAACGGGTCTAATCCATAATTTTCACGAGTAACTTAGCGAAAACTCTCGAAAACATGTGCTAATAATAATATGTCTGTTATCAAATATAAATCATGATAATCATCAAGTGTCTTACAACCAAATTTATTCAAAATTTCTTGTTCATACTTATAATCATCGTCTTTAATATTTTCATATTTTGACTGAAAGTAAAATTCATCTTTGTTAGGAAGAGACGTTTCATCAAATCAGCTCCAGTCGTCGAGGTATTTGTACGGAAAGGCACCTTTCTTGCTAGAACGACGTTGTCTTTAAAAAAGCAACGTTTAAAATTATTGAAACTGCTACAACCCGTTAAATGCTCGTCTAATAATGCTGCCTTAAATAGCACATTGTCAAAGAAACGTTATTTGCCAAGCATATTATTTAATTTGGTTTAGATTCAATGGCCTCATCGCCAAGTGCTTCAACTATGATATGACCATTATAACGACGAAAATTATGTAAAACAACAGTAATAAAATCTTGCGCATGAAATTTTAAATTACAATTATTATGTGCTGTTCCGCAATACTACCAGGTTGATGACAGTGATCGCTCACTTTATCGCCCGAACTTTGTTCAGGTAGAGGTTTCTCGCACATATGATATTTTACTGCCTGATTAAAACCAAGTTATTGTTTGGACGTTTTTTTTATTAGAGATATCTTAGATAATCTGTTGACAATTTTATCAACATCGTCATTAAAATTTTTACTAACCAAACGGCAGGATTGTTACCTATATACAATTTGTTTGGACTTGAAAATTATCGTTACCGCAACAACTGCTTTATAAGTTGCTCCACATGGAACATGTATTTTTCTAGTGCTTGATTTATTTTGATTATTTTCTGCGCCTGCAACATTGACAAGCAGGCACTAGAAATCAGCGTAAATAACAAACGGAACATTTAATTTATGAATAATAATTTTTCTTTTTCTTCTGGCATTGTTATTTTTTTAACATTAGCACATTATTTACAATATTCTTGCAGTTTTTCATCCTTAGAAAAATCCTGTAAACAGTTGTAGCAGAAATATTTTTTATTTTTATCTTTATTATAATGTCTGCTAATTAGGCCATTAAAGTTTTATCCAAACGAAATGATTTCTATACGAAGCTTTTTCTGAGACATACCTTGGATAAACATTTTCACGCTCGTCAAGACCGAATATATTAACTAAAATAGTTTGCTTTTTCAAATTTTAGTGTCTGATTTTATGCAACTGTAAAATCAATGCCATTAAAATTTAATTTTGATACATGACAAAACCACTTGTCAACGCGATCAGCATTTTTCCTGCTGAAAACATCACAGAAAGCATAGCCCACTGGAAACATCTGTTATAAGAGTATTTTTACGCTTAAGCAATATTTTTTGCTTTAATTTTTTTTTAGAAAGATCAACATAAGAGCCACGGCGAAGAAAGTTATATTCTGCTGTGTTAAATAAAACTTCTTCTATAATCTCAATTTTTTAACCTGATAATGATGCAGTAAATTCCTATATTTTTTTATTTTATTCTCTGATGTATTCCGTGGGCGACTGAAGAAATATTTGTTCCAACTAATGTTTTTCGTGATTTAGCTGTTAAATATGGTTCGTAATCTCGTTGTTGAAATCTTCATTTTCAAAGATTATATCAAGTATATATCTTTTTGAGGAGCATGTAACTTTGATAAAATAACATGATACTCCACTATTAACTTGATAATTATATACACTACAAGTTTTCACGTAACAATTGGGTACTGCAGATGAAACAAATTGTATAGAGTTAACATTTGTTAAAATATTTTTATCAAATTTATAACTGTTATCGCAACAGAAAAAAGCAGTAGCAATTTTGTCTGCTTTGATAAGGATCTTTTTAGCAACAAATCACAATTTTAGGATTATATTTATTTAATAATATATATGTTTCACCGCACATTCGCACGCGCTAGTTAAACAAATCAGAGTAATTGCTTATATTATAATGAAACAAAGTATGACAAACGCAAGCGAGCAATAGCATTATTACGTTCACTCCAAGTACTACTAGTACGCATGAAATTTATTAGGGTCGGTAATACATATTTAATACCAAAAACCGTTTGGTAAAGCAGCATCAGCTGCTTATAATTGTTAAAGGTGATAAAGGATTTAAAATGTTAAGGAAGGAAAGAGTATATTTATACGTTATTTTGAGGAGATATACCATCTGGACAGCGAACATATCATGTCAATGACACAATTACCCATGATAACATTGAGAATTTGTCTTTACAAGATGAATTCCAACCGCACCCCATGTTTGATTTGTACGAGTCATTCGAAAAGGAATTATACGACATAGAAAAACATAGGGTCATGTAGGTCAAATAATAGTGGATACTAGCAAATGAGGACGAGGTGGCAGTATTAAATACAGATGTCCCTCTAAACCTGTCATTTCATTTAATTTTGAAACAGACGAGGAACTAAAATTGAAATCGCTTTGTGCTGCTGTAAAACAATATCAGTTAAATTCTTAGGTAATTAAAGTTGTCTGAGATAGAATAACAAAATCGGCAACATTACAATCAACGTTTGACAGAATTATCTTCAAATATGACGATTAATTATATTCTCTAGATCATTTTTATTTAAGCAATTGTATCAAACATTAAAACATTAAAACAATAAAACATCGATTTCATTAAACTTTAAGCGTAATAAAGGCACTATCATGTATTTTTTTGGCCGCTGTTAACATAATCTTATTAGAATCACCTTGCATAACAATAACGTCGACAGAATAAGAACTATACCCCGATAAACATTTTCGCCAGATGCGGTTAATTCGTCATAATTTAATATATTAACTTCCTGATGACACATTCCTCGTTTGTCATTTATAATAATAAATTAGATAAAAATGTATTATAATATGGATTTGATGAAACGACTTGAAAGTATTTACGATGGGGATACAATCGCGGATGATAATTTTACTCCGCTACATAATCGCGGAGGGATTTTGGATGACATTTTACTTAACAATGATGGTGAGCAAAACGAGAGATTGCAAGTGTAGTCGATAAAAAATATGGCATAGATATAATGTCAATAATCACATCACAAAAAATATTAAAACTTGAATTTGATCCTTCCTATCGCCAATTATAAATTCGACCAACATTAGAGTTTAATTGACCTCGTAAATGAAACTTCCAAATACCGACTCCAATGGGATATTTAATTTTAATCCAAAAGTTTTCAACTTTTCCGTTAGTCATCTATTCTTGTCTATCAGAGAAAGCGTAATGATAATAATTTTCAGGATAATGCGTCGATGCGCTTACCTCAAACCCAACTCGGTTATCAGTTGCCTTAAAAAGTGTTGGAATATACCAAACGTTTTTAGCTTGTTTTATACTGTCAACATACGCTTTATTTTTCAGGTCATTAGGGTCAACTATAACATATGCAGTTGCTATTTTATTAGCTCTCATGTTTTTATTACCAACCTTTATAAAAACCTCCTGTTTTATTTTTGTACTGATGCATTGTTTAATTTTAAAAAAGGCAGCAATAATTTCCTCTTTTATTCTATTTAACGCAGCATACATTTATTGCTAGCTCTTTCAAGCTCTTTTTCAGCTATAGGAAAATCATTAACTTTTTCGCTCAAAATTTCTTGCAGTTTACTTTAATCATCATCAATCCAGTTTACTGTAATCGTCATCGGTCTACCAGATAAATACAAGGCAAGTAATCCTTTTAACTGAGCGTAACTAATAACATTGATATCTTTAGCAGATGGTGAGGTTCTCGATAACCCAGTAATTTTTCAGTTATTGCTCATTAACCTGGCATTGTGCCACCATATCACCACCCATATAATTCTTGTTATCGTCAAGTGATTTTAGCTGCGCATAACTCACCGCTGGTGTGCAATCAAAATTTACTGGCGGATATACAGTCTCCAACCCAATGATTATTTTACTGGACATATTGATGTTACCTGTGACAGTTCCACCAGTTTTTTAAGTTTGTTATTATCCACTTACTTCACCTGTAAATAACTTAACCGCTTGAGTTTAATTTACGTTTGCTGGTAGATAAATTGTTTCTAAATTGATAATTTTCTTTCCAAACTTATCTAAGTTACTGCTGAAAGTTTCTCCTGTCAATGATAGTTTGTTATTATCAATCGTTTTCAGTAGTGACTAGCTCAGCACTTGAGTTAGATCAAGCCTTGGTAAGGGATAATTTACTTCTAGTCCAAGTAATTAAATTACCTGTTTCGTGTCACCACATTTGTTACTAACGCTGACGTATCTGTTAGTATTGGTTCGTCAGCGGAAATAGATCCTGTAAGTACTATACCAAACTTTGTGTGATAGGTCTTATTATGTAAATTATGACATAAAAATATATAACAACAATGGCACGGTCATCGATATTAAAGTTTGATACTCAACCATTAATCAAGCATCAATACAACGACGAACTTTCAGATTGTCATCATCTCAATTTTGGTCATACAGGATCAGGTAAAACAAATCTGTTATTAAACCTTTTGCTCAACGATTACTTTAAGTACGACATATATATATTTACACAATTAACCTACAACAGGATAAATGCAAATTATTAAGCGAGAATAACGATAAGATTTGTGATGAGCTGGACGTTGGCAATGATATATGTTTAATAAAACAGCCATATTAATTAATTTGAGTTGACGAATGTGATTCAACCGCGCATAAATAATTGTATTTAACGATATTTTTTTAAACAACGAGGAAATGAATAAAATAATTAAAAAAATAATTTTTAAAATTAAACAATGCATCAGTACAAAAATAAAACAGGAGTTTTTTTATAAAGGTTGGAATTTTAAAAGACCATTTGATCAGTATGAAATAGGACGAGATAAAAATTTGCCAGAGGAAACCAAAGAATCTGGTGTTCGAGTCGCTACAGCAAACGCAGAAAAAGTTGACCGATTTCTGCTATAAATACCATCAAAAGTATATGGTAGCGATATACTAGATAACCTAAGATAGAGCGGATTACTGACATCAGACTAGTATAAAATTGTACACGTCAATTTTATCTAACATCCTTGATATATCAAAGGAAACAACATTGTTACTCGATTCGTCACAAACAACAAGTGACAGCGCAAAAGTTTCTGTGCAGTATAATCCACCTATCATACTAGATCCTGGTAAACATCATGAGATTTGATTGATTGATTTATGCTACAACGATGACTTTACATTTGATTCTTGTGCAAAGACACCAGTTAAAATACCACGGGGGGGGCGTTTAATGTAACTGACCTAAATAAAGCGACTTAAGAACTAATAACAAAGTACACTGCAGCAGACGATATTGAGCTGATTTCTCACCAGCGACTAATTATTAGGCTTTTAAAACAGGCAATACGGTAGTATGGCAGAACAAAGTGTACATATGTGTTAATATAACACAAGTAAACATAATATTGATTAATTGCTCCATTGTATCAGGTTCTTATTCAATGGTAGGAAGTCAAGGTTAAAAAATCTATAGTTTCTCTCCTGATGTTCCTCCAGGATCACTGATGCATACTAGTCCTAGACAAATGATATAATATCTGATTAATCTTGAAAATCAAAAAACGAGCATAACAATGTAACTACCGGTTCAATCAGGATGACAAATAGATTTTAACAATGAAATTGTCACGTGTTACACCTGCACGTGCAATAGCGTAGCTGTCAGACTTAGATTTTATAGACCTAATTTAGTAACAAAGATGAGAAAAAAAATTCACGTGAAAAAATCGCAGGTGGATTTTTTGAAATATATTTACAACAATTGCTGAGAATATACCATGAAAAGCGCTTAAAGTAGCTCCATTTGTACTTGACGCAAGTAAAGGTTTTTCGACAAATGCAGCCAGTTCAGCAGGCACTCCAGAAGAACAAAAGATCGCCGATAAGACTAGAGGCTGCCCACCTTCAAGCACGGAAATAAAACAAACAATATTAGATATTGCGCTAACAAAAGAAACTAAACGAGCTTTGATAGTTATAAGAAAAAAAATATCACCACATGGTGAAGAAATAGTAGGTAAACTTGTAAAGAAAAGAAAACCAATCACTCCTGCTGATTTTTAGTTGCCGATGACGTTATCGCTACAATTTTGTGTGACCTTTATAAAATAATGCCAGCTAAAAACTTTCTCCATGATGCCGAAGAAGATGATACTGGCGACATTGTAACGGAATTTGAGTACATCGAGTATCTCGATGAAAACTCAAATGAACTAAATAAAGCTGAAATTTTTAACACGTGAAATGAGGACGTGTTTTTATTGTCGAAAAAGGCGGTGTTAAAACTATGTGGTCAAATGTTAACAACACTAGATGACGTCATTTCAGCTGCTGCAGAAATTGCACTTATCAATAACAATTGGAGTTTTTTTTTTTTTTTTAAAGTGCATGGTATCAACTGGTCAATCAAACCGTAGAAGATATTTCAATACACCTACCTATAGCAATACTTAATATTGTCGCGTTCAGCGACGAATATTCTAGATCAGTGGCCACAAATGCGATGTGCTTTAAAGATACCGAGTCCGAGACTGTTTTAACAAGCGAGTTTTTCTCAAGCTGAATTCTCGTACACGGGGCTGAGGCTGCTGCAGACCTTGTAATTGTTAGGAATTAACTTTTAGTAAATGCTCATACTTTTTGTATAGCCGCATAAGATTCAGCTGCTGATGCAGACGCTACAAGTGTTTCACGTACTGCCGCTTGTAATAATCTTGGTAATCTTGGTATAAATCCACCAGCTGCAGCCATAGATTGCATAGAAATGTTAAATCATGTCAGTAAAACAATTGGTTTTAAAAATGTTAGATATAACCAGGGATTTGGCAAACAGGAATCATTTGCCGCATAATCTCACCAAATAACAATGATGCTTCCGTTAAGTACAGTCTTAGGATTTTGCCGTGAATACAACAAAGTTTTTCGCGGCATAAAACATAAACTTTTTTTAGATCGAGCTGATCAAACCGATTGTATAATGCACGCCGCTGGAGTGGCTGAAGGTCAGCTATCATAAGATTAGCTCTGTGGATGTTCTGTCTGTAGCTAGAACGATGGAACCAGAATCAATATTGACCGCTTATACAAAAAAGATATACTTTCAAGAAAACAGAATTTATCAAACAGCAATTCCTAACTCAACCGATGACACCTGGGGTGTAATCAACTACAGCTAGCGAACAACTACCTCATATTTGTTTGTTGTATTTCATCGACAGGGGCGTCGTAATGATCAAGAAATTAACAATTAACAATTCCGTATTTGGTAACGCCGATGTTAGAAGAATATTTGTTAGAACAAATTCTAAACAATATCTCGAACGTGCATTCGAATGCAATTTTGCTGTAGACGCCACCAGAAATATATCTCGACCGTACATGTACCTTATGTAGGCTATGTGAAAATATCAGGACGCAAGACAGTATATCTCATATATCAGTAAATTTATTTCAATCACTTTATTCTATCTTTTTCTTTTTTTGATATATCTAAGCATTCAGAACGAGTTATCGAACCGACTGTAGATATTGAAGTCACTTGGACATTTGGCATAATGACATGTGCCGCTGCTCAGTTAAAGGTATATGAGCTAGTTGTCAGTAATAGATTTTTGACAACTGATGCCACAAAGAGAAGAATCACAATAAGTATGATTTGCCTACAAGTATTATGTAACGAATAAGTAAAAAAATAATGAAAATTGAGTACAAAACTAGAGAAATATACCTAACTCACGGTCAAGTTGAAAAATTATCATCAGCGGTTGCTGAACGCCATTCTTTTTCTTTTTCTTTTATGATATCTCCGGCGACTTCAAATAAAACAGCGGTTATATTATTGGTTATTCATCAATAAATCGATAAACTTGATAAGCTATATGTTTCACAAGTAAGAACGATGTAAAAACATGGCTGAGTTCGAGGACCAGCACTTACAGTAGTAGCTAGCGTGATACCAAAGATATTACCTGTACTAGGAACACTGGGACTAGCAGCAGCGTCAGAGACAGTATCGGGAGCAATTAAAATGGCGTTATCCGACAATGGAGTCGTAGGAGGTGGTATCAGATTTATAATTGACCAGGTTTTATGTAAGAATAAATAATATAATACTAGCTTGCGTCCCAATACCATGGAGCTTTTTATTTACATACGTGCGAGCTTTTATCTAATTGACAAAAATACTATCCTATTTTCTTTTACCTGCTTTCCCACTCGTACTCTCTACGGCAAACACGAAGCTAAAAATCAATCCTCACCAAATAATTGACAGTGCATATCTTAGAATAACCACAGCGAAAACTTTCTGCGGTTTTGAGAAAAACAATTTTTAAAAACGTCCTGCCTCGATAAGCGCAAATGAGTCATCACCGAGTACGACAACAACATCAATTTTGCCTGCCCAAGTTTGCTTCGTTCGATTACTAATGTAACTCTAAGATTCACTAACTTATCTTTATGCTAAGAGTTTGTTTGGGGAAAATTCGAACATCTTTTGCGCCGCTTTAGTGAACATGTAAAACGCACTCAAACGATACAACGATCTCAATTTGTTAGTAAGACATATATTGTTCACTACCTGTCTGATATGCAGGGTATTTTCGTTATTACAATCACTGCAGACTAGAGTTGTACAAAAGTGGAGCTGTTTGAACTTATTTGTTATCCTATTGAGACACCGAGAACTGTACGAGACTAACCCCCATGACTAGCTCACTCGCATCAAGTGTGTTTACACCTCTAGCGACCCCTTAACAAAAAGTGATCAAATATATATGGGCTGTGTGGGAGATAACATGTCATAGGGTCAGAGACGAGGACGGGGATTCATAGGGCAAACACGGCATTTTCGTACTACTATAGGCTAAGGCAGGACGGGGATCCATAGGGTAAAATCGGCATTTTCGTACTACTATAGGCTAAGGCAGGACAGGGATCCATAGGGCAAACACGGCATTTTCGTACTACTATAGGCTAAGGCAGGACCGGGATCCATAGGGCAAAAACAGCACTTTCGTACTACTATAGGCTAAGGCATGAACATTATGAGATGCGGGAAGAGGTTTGCCTTTAAGTATAATGAGGATAATGTGGCTGTAGGGGGGTATGAGAAGTATTTTTTGATATGCACGTTAATTTTAAGCTCTATTTTTTAACACCTATTCTTTTACAACATACTCTGTAAGGTCAGTAAAATACTGAATTTTAGTCATTTAAATAAAAACCCATTTTAAATAGTAGGTGGATTCATGTCATTACATTTCATGTTGTAGGCCAGGGAATCCACACTTAATACACATACTACTTAATATTCATTTCAACTAGAGGGGAGACTCGGTTTTACCACTATGCATACTCATCCTGTGAAAACATATGAACCAAGTTTCAAACCATAATTTAATTTCCCCCTGCACTTCAAAATCGCGGTTTAATGTGAAAACCCGCTTATTTATTCCCCATAAACATCTCCCTCTTTTTAACGAATGATGCACCGATTGCCCAGTTTCGCCACCTTACACTATTCTCATTAACGGTCCATTATAGAGCTGTAGGTCTTTCATGTTTCATTGAGAAATTATATGTTGATTAAAGATACATTTCTCGGGTCAAATTTTCTCCAACCGAATTCCCTGACATTTACCGTCGTGTAGGAAATGCTTTTGCCCTGGAATGAAAATGTACTACTGTGATGATGTTCCAGCTGAGGTCATGGTCTTTCGACTAGACCAACAAGTAGGTCTCTGCTTTTTTTATTTTTTTAATTTTTTTATATATCTGACAGCAGCTGTCAGCTATATATATATATATATATATATATATATATATATATATATATATATATATATATATATATATATATATATATAAAAGCAGAGACCTACTTGTTGGTCTAGTCTTTCGACAAGAGTGAGGTGTATATAAATAAAGTAACAGAATTAGCTTTGATTTACTCAGCATATATGGTAAGAATTGAGCTAATGTCTCTTTAAACGTATAATAAACAAATAAATAAATTCATATGTTAGATATTTAACTGATGGAAATCTTTCATATGGCTATCAAGAAAAATGGTGAACACAAATATGCATGTTTTGTTTTTCTTGTCGCTTCCTTTCACTCTCTTTGTGCTCCTTATCAGTCCTGTAGGACGTCACTGTTTATGCGTTCCGGTCTGAAACATTTTTTTTTGTTTTTTTTTTTTGTCCAGGAATATACCTCCCTGTATGTAGACAAGGCAGATTAGATACGGTAAGTGTTTTAGTCAGTGTAAAATCATTGGCGTAATAACAATTCATTTAGTTTCCGCTTGGAGGCAATGTGATAAAATAATGTCAAGCATATAGCCAGCAAACTGTATTATCCTACAATAGTATGTGTATAAGAAAAGAAAGAAAAAATGATACATGCACAATTTAGTCGCATATAATAAGTTCATATTATTATAATCTGTACCGTGTGTATAGCGATTCTAGATCGATATGGCAATACTCAACACCAGTTTGGACGAAACACTCCAATAAAAGTATGATTTTAACGCATGGAGTTAAAATATAAAAGCTATTACTTAGCATACGTGGACGTAATCAGAGCCAGAGTTTCCTCTGAATCTTCCCACCCCGTTTTTGTTATTTTTTTTTTTTTTTTGTTATTTTTTTTTTTTTTTTATATTTGAACAATTATCTTGGGGTGTAGAAGTGATACTCGATTTCGAGTCGGGCCAGTATTCTGTTGAATAAGACAACATCGAACGTAAAAATGTAGCGAGTTACACTTTAGTACTATAGGCGCCTGGGAATAGGGATTTGTACAGTTGCATGTACACATTCACACCCGCATATCACAGGAGTCTGCAGTTTTATCAATAAAGCACGACGAAATTTCTGACAACATGAAATCAACTAAACGATATTATTAAAATAAAACTGCAGACTCATGTGCGCATATATATTGCCAGCTGGAACCCGACGACATAGCCACCCCATCCACCCATCCTACACGCACCTAATGCATCTCGTTATCAGTATCCCAAATCTCCGTAGACCAACAAGTAGGTCTCTGCTTTTTTTTATATCTCAGATATAAAAAAAAAGCAGAGACCTACTTGTTGGTCTAAAATTTCCGTGACAGAAATATGCTTAAAAGCACATGCAATATCACAGCGTTTCACATGAAAAATGCAATTTTTTTTTAAACTCAGAAATTGTTAACACGGTTGTGTTTATAATAACGTGATTTTCAATATATCATTGGTCGAAAAAAGAGAAATCTTTTAAGACACTGAGATATATGCCTGTATTATGTATGAATGGTAAGCTGTCAAGATTTACATGGCTTTCAACTTGATGCTTAATGGAATACATCACACCCAGGATTGTTTATAACGGTCATTGTAGAGGCACTTAAAATGTAAAGGTGGTTTGAGATGAACATCTCCAAACTAAATCAGAACTCTGAACGATCTATCTGCAACCAACTAATTACTTTGACAATAACCTAAAATCATTCTCTTACTTTCTGAAAAGTAAGAGAATGATTTTAGGTTTTAAACTAATTTAATTACTAAGAAACATGCAGTTCGCAAGTATGCAGCAGCATAACCACATGGTATTTGACTCTTTGCCCCACAACTCCTCCACACCCTGGCAGTATATGCACTTTCAGATTCATAAAAAAACTATGGCAGATTGCCTATCAAACTGGAGTGCTTTTCTCAATATAGGAATCTTCAGCTAGTTTGTGGGCAAATAATCTATAAAGGGGTACCACAGGGATTAATTCTTGTACACATACTGTTGATATTTTTATTAATGAAAATTTCTTCTTTTTCATAAATGAGTCTGATCTATATAACATTGCTGATGAGAACATGCTCATCTATACTCTTCATGACTTTAATAATATGAAATCTTTGGAAACAGAGTGTACAGGTTTTAATACATGGTTTACAGACAAGAAAATGAAAGCGAACCATGATCCAAGTTGTTGCACTTGGAAAGAAAACTAACAAACAGCTTGAGACTTTATCATCAATGAGGATAATATTTCTTGTGAAGACCGGTGAAACTACTATGAGCCATTTGGGACTAAATGCTAAACTTAAATCAGCAACCCAGAATTGTCAGAAAGCACCTATTAAACAATTAAATGTGCTCAGATAAACTTGGGAAAAATCCTCACAAGTGAAGGACAACTTGAACTGCTTTCTACTAACCCAGATTTTCAGCAGTCAAACTTGAACTGCTTTCTACTAACCTGGAATTTCAGCAGTCTCACTAATATGAACAAACAGGAAAAACTAGTGAAAGATTGCTATGAAATTTAACTTTAATAATTTAACAAAACCTTACTTTAAACTCTTTGATGTTGCAACCTTCCACATCAGAAAGATGAAGACCATGGCACTTAAAGTATTCAAAATTGTAAACAAGAACTCTTCATTAACATAAATGATCTATTAGTTTAGATAATATCTTTTGTACTCCTAGTTACATATATTCTAGGTGTTCCCAATATAAGAACATCCAAGTGTGCACTACAGTTATTTAGGCATGCAGCAGCTGCATTCAGGAATTCTCTCCATTAACTGTTTTTGAACAACCTCAGATTTTAACAGTTCAAATCCATAGAAGTCAACTTGCACGGTTTACCCATCATTTGTACATTTTTATCTTTTTTTTCATCAATGAAGGGCCGTACAACTGTCTAGTTTTGTTTACAATTATTTTTTTAAAAATGTTTTATATATATTTTTTTAAAGTTTTGTAAGCAGCTGGGACTCAATGAATTCAATGAGATTGGTGTGGCTCAAAACAACCAATACAATCATAATCAAAACTGCGCTTTTCATTAGATGATGAGTCAAGTGCCATTCATGGTGCAACCCTTTGTGGGAAGATCTTGCCATTTATCACACTGAAATTTGATACTCACTGAATTTCTAATATTAACTAACTACCTGTATAGTAAGTATGTTTTCTTATTTTATACATTATTATTTTATTACTTATACTTAATACTATCAAATGCAAAATGTTTACATCAATTTTCATACTTAACATAGTGTGGCAGTCATGTTGGTGCAACTGTAATTTGTCTGACTTTTCTGTATGGAGATGTTGATTTATAAATTTTTTTTAACAATATATTATTTAAAAAAAATAATTTATTAAATTAAGCATTCTCATTTTATCATGCTGTCAATGTTTTAAATTAAGTTTGTCATACATAATGGAAACAGGAAGACACATTGCCATAATAATGATGAAGTAGTACAAGTACCAAGTGACATTATTCTCGTGGCTAAAAAATATGTAATTTCCAATTTATGTGAAGTTTGTGACCAAAATTGGCACACCATATAGCAAATTCATAATTTTTCAAACACCAGATATGCATTTTTAATAGAAACAATCAACAGTTTATATAAACCTCTGGACTGCTACTTTGTCATTTTTTTTTATTTGTAGATTTCTATTTTTGGATAGCTCCTGGCATAATATCTTGGGGTTAAAGGGGAAAAAATATTAATTTGTAACACATTTATAATCGTTAGATCTTCCTATATCATATGTCAAATCTAATTTTTTTTTACTTTCATCCAGTTGAAATAGTCTGTCCACCAAATAGCTGAACGTAACTAAAAAAAATGCAAGCTTGAAGACACTGATGGAGGTCGTGGCAAGTTTCAGACTGACTGGATTAAAGTCTTCCCTGGTGTTGTAGATGTTTTCAAGTTAGGATCTTGCGATTCTTTTTTGTAAAATATGCAGTAAAGACATTAAAGTGGTGGCATTGGGCACATATGATCTAGAGGAACACTTCAGGACAAAACTGCATGAAAGAAATGAAATGAAGAAGGGAGCATCCATCAAAAGCTTCTTTGCTCAGCCAAAGCAGGAAAATGATAATGTTATAAGTAAAAAGAATGAAATAAAGTTTTAAAAAAGTAAATAATTTTGTAAATATGTGTAAAAATACTTTGTGTATAGCATTTGCTGTTTTAAAACTTGATCTTCTATAATTTATGAATACATTTTTTCATGTAAGGTTGTTTTGGTCTTTGTAAGGATTTTTTTTGGTCTGGTGTACAGGGTTTCATCTCAAGGGGTTGACACCTATGCAAATTCCTCCTGAAGACCTGGTCTGGGAGCATATTGTGTCTGTCCTCCATATGTAGATGATTAAAGAATTTGCTGCTGTTAAAAATTAATTGGCTGTATGTTTATTGTTTTAGTTCCATTTTTATATTTGCTATATCTTTAAGTTGACCTAAATGATGGTGGTTTTGCATCAGATTGGCAGATTTAACCAAACTTAGAATGTTAGCTCAAATCATTAAAATCTCTGATGAATTTAATAATGAATGTCATCCATGCATATTATATGATATGGGGTGAGGTTTTTTGCCACTCAGGAGTCAGTATTTCAGATCGGTTTTGAGCAAACATGGAATATATACATTAAAATTAAGCATTTTTATAACTTGATATTGAATGAGATGCATTCATATTAATGAGTTGATTTTTAATCTGATTGGCTGAGCTTGTTGCCTTTCTGGAAACTATATTTCTGATCCAGTTTTGATCATATTTTTGGTACAAATTTTTTTCATAAAAATCTTGGATGTATTCAGTAATGAATGAGAGCAACACACATTATTATTTAATTGGCTGAACATTTCGTTACCACTCTGGAAGTTGTATTTCTGATCTGGTTTTGATTCAACTTGAAAGAATATGATTATCTCATCAAGATCTCGGATGAGTTAAATAATGAATGTTGTTGTTATAGAGTTTAACGCCATTTTTAACACATGATAGGCTATACATGTTGGCCAGTATAAATGGAGGACAGATTCTGATCTGATTTTGATAAAACTTGGAATACATGCTTATATAATCAAGATTTTGGACTTGTTTGATAACGAGTGAGATCCACTCCTATTAACAACTTGAACTTGATTGGCTATGAAATTTTGTAGTGCAGTATATGGATGTCAACAATATTAAAACCTTAGTGATAAAAATTTTGTTAATTATAATTTGTGAGCTTCTGTAGCACCAAATAAAAGTTATAACATTCTTACTGTAAAGATATTAAATTAAAACCTTTAATATATATGATATTGCAGCTTCAAAAAATTCATCCATCCTATGCATTGTCATAAAATAAATAGCACATGCTTCAGTCAGTAGACCAAAACACTTAAGTTTATTCTATCTCACTCGAGTCATATCTGGCAGCATCCTCCACAGTGTCTGAATTTTCAAAGCCATCAAACTTGCATTATGCTGTATTGAAAAGCATCATAACCTCAGCTAGGCATGCTACATGGATGGTTGAGGCCTGTGATGCTGGATCTGACTTACTGTTATAGTCAGATTCAGAGCTGTACATGTCGACATTGTCACTTGGATCAAGGTGAGGAAATTATGAAATGACCCAGTTTGATTGAAATAGCTCTGCTGCAGTATGTCCTTTTCTCAAGTGGAGTACATTGATAGAACATTAGACAGTTTAGGGTTTCAGTGGCAAACAGAAAGAATAATTCAACATACCTTACTATTTTATACTGTGTCTATAATGAAAAGAATCCAACACAGAGTTTGGGCAAATTTCTACGAAATTACACCCCAAAAATCATTTGAATGCATGAAAATTGAGCATTATATTTTCAAGCTCTACTGTTATTTCTTCATTCAGTCTCCTAGTATATTCAGAAATTTACCCCATCAAATAGAGTAATCCTCCCCACCATAGTTCAGTTCAAAATTAACCCTGCTATGCCTTTAGTTTTTTTTCCTTGCTGTTTTATATAAAGCATCATGGATATTGTTATACTGTATCTTTACTTTTTGTCCATTCTTGCCTTGTGACTTCTAAATTGCTGAGTGGTATGTCTGTCTCAGTGCATTGAGTTTTTCAGAAGCTCAAGACAGTACTGGATATGTGGTTCAGATTAAAAGGTAAATTCTAAAAATGTAAAGATAGAATATTGTAGAAAAATTGTGGGAAGTTAAACCCTTCCAAACAAAAATGTTAACTGAAGTACAACAAGATAAACAGTAAAGGAAATTTTAAAAAACTTGATGCTGTAGGTATTTTGCCCTTGGGATAACTATTTGAGAGATGTGTGTAATCATTCACTCCTGTCACTGGGATCCATGAGAAGTGGTCAAAGATTGGTGTATAAATATTTTAATTACAGTGACATTTTCTGGCTAAACTTCATATGTGTAATGGTGTTTCCATTTATCCTCAAAATTCTTTTGCATTTTTGTCAGCAGAGATGGGGGTTTGGAAAATGCATTTAAAGGCATTAGGGTCATTTGTTATAGTGAGCTATGACAGTTGCTTCCTTCTTCTTCCTGCTATTTCTGTTTTTGTTGTTGCTATTACAGGGATATTACTACAATATTCTGATCCAACTAGTTATAATTGCTTCTTGTTAGTGCAAGTGCAGCTTCTACAACTACTACTACTGACTGCTTTGGTGTACTTAGTGGTTAGAGTGTTCACCTTTACTGCAATAAGTTGCAGGTTCAAACCTGAGCCAAGTCCTACCAAAGACTTCTAAACTGGTACTAGCAGCTGCCTCATTTGGCAATGAGCATTAATAGGTTAGTGTTAGGACTGGTCGTCCTGTTGTCAGGTTAATGTGACTTGGTGGGACATGATGCCACATGTCTTTGGCATGATGTCTCAGAGCCAGACATCACCCTAAATTGCCACACTGCAGACATCATATCGATATGACTCAAATTATTAAAGCTATGTTAAAAATTCAAAAACACAAATACTACTACTACTACTGCATAAAAACTTTTACTGCTGCTGCTGCTGCTATAACCAGTTCTTAATTATTGTAGAACAACAACTACTAACACTACTGCTACTACTAGTCGAGGTTTTTGTGAGAATTTTCCAATTTCAGTTCTGCACTGAAAGATAGTGACATGTCTCATGTTACAGATCAAAACTGCATAGTGCATATATAATTTACAGTTTCAGATATGGCTATAATCGACTATTAACTACTACAACCTATATTTGCTTGTGAGTTGGGTCTAGCTGTAAACAGTGTAGACCTTGATTTCCCATATCTTCTGATTGCTCCTAACAAAACTGCTCAGACCCATCTCTGCAAGAGCATTATGTGCTGATACATCTAGGTCTGTGAAATTTAAATTTTGGGACTTGTAAGCATGTACAGTGTATTTTATAATAATAATGATAATAATAATAACAAGAACAATAATAGTGTAGAATAATATAATATTATTATTATTATTATTATTATTATTATTATTATTATTATTATTATTATTATTAATTTTATTATTATTATTATTATTATTATTTTTATTATTATTATTTTTATTATTCTTCTTCTTCTTCTTCTTCTTCTTCTTCTTCTTCTTCTTCTTCTTATTATTATTATTATTATTATTATTATTATTATTATTATTATTATTATTATTATTATTATTATTATCATTGCAGTTTACAGAACTGAAAAACCAAGATGTCACTCCAGATGTGGCATGAGTTCTGTGGACATGGGGAGAATTTCACAGCCTGGAAGGATGGTGATTTTGGTCACTGTTTTGAGCAGCTTGTTGTAGTTTGTCCGACACATGCCATTTTAGCAATATTCAGCACATTTTACATTGCTGCTTCGAGACCAGATTTTCGCATGGATATATTTCCAACAATGTGGTATGTCAAAGTTCGAGTGGTGTTGGCATTCCTTCTGGGGCTAGTCACAGTAATAGAAATAGTTCTGACTAAATTATTGAACAATATATTACTGAACAATGTTAGTTATTCTGATATTGTTACCGCAGTCATTGTGACTTTTGCTTGGTTCTTACATGCTGTCTATGTGTACAAGATTCGTTTTATGCACTGGACCACTTGGAGAGGACCAGTTTCCATGGTTGTGATATTTTGCTTGCCTGTGATATCAACCATTGCTGAGCTTCATACAGTAATACTAGGGAGAAATAATGAAAGCAGCCAGTTAACTAAAAAAGTGTCTGTATATGTAACAGCGTTTCTGCAAATCTTGTACTGTTTTTCACTTCTACCAAAAGGTGACAAATTGTACCTGGAAGATATTACAGATGGTTGTATAAATAGCGATTCTTTGGAAGAATCTGAAACATCAAGATTGACTCGTTTTCTTGGCAGTAGATATGGAAATATTTCTCAGGAATCTTCACAACAAAATTATGTTGCTGAGTCAAATTCAAATTTTCTCTCAAAGTTGACATTCCACTGGGTTCAGCCATTGATGGTGAAAGGTGCAAAATTAAAGATTAAGAATGTAGTTGACATATTCCTTCTTCCAGATAGGCTAAACACAAGATTCTTGTACGAGAAATTTACTTTTATTTTAACATCAAATTCCAAAACAGGTCAACAAAAAATTGATTCCTCAACTAATGGAGAAATCCATAGTGACTCATCCCAAAGAGTACCTGATGTAGAATTTTCAAATGAGGATCAACACAGTAATATAACTCTGTTATCTGCTTTGCATAAAACATTTGGACTGGAGTATTATTCCATAGGACTTTTAAAGCTCCTTGCAGATTCTTTTGGATTCGCTGGGCCAATTCTTCTTAACCTGATTGTATCATATATAGAAAACAAAAACGAACCCGAGACAAATGGATATATTTATGCCAGTGGATTATTAATAGTGACATTATTGGGATCAATATGTTCCAGTCAGTTTGATTATCTTTGCTCAGTGGTTGGATTGAAAATAAGGACTGTGATTGTTACAACAATATATGGTAAGTCTCTCTCGGTTAGTAGTGTGTCTATCAACAAATTCAGCACAGGTCAGATAACAAATTTTATGAGCACTGATTCAGACAGGATTGTGAACTTTTGCCCAAGTTTTCATAATGTCTGGAGCCTTCCATTTCAGATTGCTGTTTCTCTTTTTCTTCTTCAACAGCAAGTGGGGCTGGCTTTCCTTGCAGGTCTGGGGTTTGCTATCCTGTTGATTCCCATAAACCGTTGGCTTGCGATCAAAATAGGAAAACTTAGCAATGATATGATGGAACAGAAGGATGGCAGGGTCAAGGTAACTAAGCAGTCTAGTTGCATGTTCCCCAGACTTTATAAGTACAAGAATTGAACTCTAAATTTGCAATGTTAACATCAAGTTGGTTAATATACTTGAAATTAAGAGGAAACAAAGTCTTTGTAATAGTTAGAACACTATATTTGATGTTACTTTTGGTAGCCTTTAATTTTTCGTATACAATCTAGCAATACAAATTTTTAAATATATTTTTAAGTACATGGTATATAGCTATAAAACTAATTAACTAAATGTATATTGTTTGCACATGGTACTTTGTATTTTTCATAAGATTCTTTATATTAAAATTTCTTGTTACAAGATTTACATTTTCACAAAAATGGAAAATATTGCCACTTATTTTCAAAAAATTAAAGAGATATTAAAATCATGATCATTCAGGTGACTTAAAAAAAGTCGGTTATAAACCTTGTATTTTGTTATGTTAAAATCAAAAAGGTTCCTGTTTCAAAAGGCTTTGAAAATATGCTGAGGTTTAGATATGCCCAGTGACAACAATATTCTTTGGCTATTAAAGTATGTTTCATAAATAGTGATTAACTTTGATTTAAGTTCTCAAGTAAGGCATTGATTAATGAAACAGGAATCTTAAGAAATATAGAATCACCATATATAATTTTGCAGAAAGGACACTGGTCATTTTAGGGCAGCTCCATTAAAACGTACAATGGACCCAGGGAAGGTACTTTTAAAGTGGGGTACTCACCCTTAGATGCAATTTAAAATTTTCTTATCATTTTAATATCAACTCTGTGAAATTAAAGTACCCTGGCATATATTTTTTAAAAACTGTCTTCTCTGGGTACTGTGTATGTTTAAATGGAACAGCCCTTATTATTTTATTAATTTTTTAACCACATTCAGATTCAGTCATATATGAATTCTCCCTTATTTCCTGTGACATGTCTGCTTATGTATCATGCCTCTGGGTGGGGTCATGTTGTAAAACCCCTTTAATATATCATTAACAAAAGCTCAGCTCAAAACCCATTGAATTGCTTCTTAAAACACAGTGCTGCAGATTTTTTTTTTATAGATTTTACCGTGTTTTCTTTACAAACACATTTACATGAATTTTCTGTTTCAGGTTATGAATGAAGTCTTATTTGGGATGAGAGTTGTCAAGTTTTATTCCTGGGAGAGTCACTTCAAGTCCAAGGTCTCCCAGCTCCGTGATGCAGAGCTAAAGAGCCTTAAGGGGAGGAAATACCTGGATGCCATGTGTGTATACTTCTGGGCCACTACTCCAGTTTTGATATCCATCTTGACCTTTACAACATACTCTCTCATGGGTAACCAGCTGACAGCAGCTAAAGTGAGTTGCCCAATCCCATTTCACCTCACCCCAATCACAAATTTTTGTCTGATTTTGTCCATTCAGAGTTGCTTTTAATATTGGATATCATGTATGGGATCAACATCTCTAAGATTGATTTAATCGCTTCTAAGTGAAGAATATATCAGCCATTTTGTTTCCACCAACATGATTGTATTATGAGCATCTAGTTAATGTTAGCCATAAGGGCAAATTTAATACCTGCCAAAAACTTGTGTATTGGAGATCTGAGGTTGCTTCAAAATAAAGAGATATTAAAATCATGATCATGCAGGTGACACACGCAAACATACACGCACACATACACACCACTCCCTCAATAATTTGCACCTTGATAACTCAAACCCACAGATCAGGCATGGACCCAATTTTTTAAACTAGAAAAATACAAAAAACATTAGCCTTTTTTCTTGAAATGAAGAAAATCATGATTAAAATTGGTAAATGAAACTTTGTTTTATTGTTGAAAACGGTAGATTGGACATGTACATTTTAAATCAAGATTGTGAAAGTATCAACTTTAAATGAGGAGTCTTATATTTGATTACATGTTCTTTCCAAACAACCATCATAATACACCATAAATAATAATATTCAAATAAATTTTGATCAATTAAAATGTCACTTATGCCTGTCGGATGCATTACTTTAATAAATAAATATAAATTAAGTAATTTGTTATCAAGTGAAATTTGTGTTTTAGTTTTATATTTTAGTTCAGTTTAAGTGTAATCATAAATGCAATGTATTCTCTAGCATTCAAACATAAAATGCTTCAATTGACCGTATGAGCTATGTCTGCAAGCATTTGACTGATAACTTAATGAAGTGCCAACCATGTTTGGATATTTGACTTAACAGAAGTATTTGTTGTATGGTTGCACTGAATTCAAAGCTGGATTCTTTTTTATTATAATGCTGATTGCCCTTTTTGTAATTCAGGTTGAACTCATTCCAATTCATCAATTGAGCACAGTTATAAATATAGCATGTGTAATATAAATAAACTACCTTAAAAATTAACATATTCATTCATAAATGTGATCATAGATGGCAAGGCCACAAAGTGAAATTAAAATGCTTTTCTTTCAGATGGGATCATTGTGGAGAAGCAAATTTCAATGAATTCCTGAATGGGTACTTTGAGATATCTCAAAGATGAGGAGAAGTATCCTCAATATTTGCAATGAAATTACAGCATCAATATTTTACTTAATTGAGCAACATAAAAATTTTGTTTCAGCATAGACAATTCATTCAAAAAATAAAAGTTGCTAGATTTTGGAAAAAGTAATATTGTTTCATGGTGTATCAGCAGTAAGTCTGATCCTTACTTCAGAGATTCCTTGCTTTGAGCTTCATAGCCAATGATGAAGCAGGAAACCAGAATAATCAACAACAACAAAAAGCAATGACATAATACATATAATGTTTTTATGTACTCAGAATGTTCTTTGATTCAAGTTGTAGTAATGTTAGTTAACGATTTTTCAGCTGTTGGGCAACTTAAAATAAATGTAATTTATACCAAATAATAAACAACTTCATTAGAAAAATTGGGTCATTGACAAGTATTCTCAGCATGATTATAAAATTAATTACCAGCCATAAACAATACATCCCCCTACCCCCATCCCATGGTTTGCTTGATGTCCAGCAGGATGGATCACTTATATTTTGCGGGTTCCTTAGTAACTCATACCATATTTATTGTGTTGTCTTTGTTTTTGGACCATGTTGTTGGTGATTTAAATAATAATGGGTTTGAATTAAAAGCTGAACAGTGCTAAAAAGAACTGCAATGCATGGATGGTAAGAAGAACAAAGATTGGAAGAGAAATCCATTCAAAACAAGTACCTTTTATTTCAACAGAAAACTTGCAATTTGTGCAATCAGTAATTCTAAACTAGTCACATTGAAATTTACAGTATAAATCAAAGCGTTCTTCAACAAGTCAGCTTCTGATAGTTGGCAAGTAAAGCACATTTCATTGGCCTAAAAAGTTGACTATGCAGTTTCTTTGTCCAGGATAGGGTGGAGGATACTCACACATTGCTTGTGGCTATATTGACTTGAAAGGCAGTAATTCCTGCATACACACAGATATTATGATTAAAATAAACTAATAGCCAGTTAAAATATAAATATTTATTCCCAGTTTCTGACAAGTTGCTTGAGATAGTAAGCAGGTATGTATGAGAAAATGCTAAACCTTGATATTGATGGCAAATTTGAACAATGTATCTTGAAACAGGGGACTGATATGTAAATTAAATTAAAGGCAATTTATGTAATATAAACATACAAGTATTAAATAAAGGTGCTGAAATATATATATATATATTTTTGTGTGTTTATTTGTTTGTCGTGTATATGTTTTGTATTTGTCTTTGAAAAAGACTCATTAAGAGTCAAAAGCGCTTAGGCTAGTTAGTTACTAGTTTTGTACTGTTCGTTGTCAGTTTATTGCATATATATATATATATATATATATATATATATATATATATATATATATTGTGATGAATTCACAGTGTAAAACTTGGATAACTTAAAGCATTATGAACTGAACATAATCACTCCCCACCAATTTGTTTCTGGGATGCAGTCAAGTACATTGTAAACCTTGAGCTAAATATGAGTTTTTCTCATGTGTTAGACAAGTGGATTGGAATGGTCAGGCCTATGTCTTTCTGTACATCCATCTGGAAAGTTGTTTAGGTCTCTTTTCATACAAAGTGGTGCAGGATTTATGTTCAATTTTCTCATTTCTTGTTTTTTTCTGTTTTTCTCTGTAAATTTTAATGCAAAGACTTCTTTAACAGGAATTTGATTAAATTAAAATGTTTTGACAAACTTCATGAATCCGGATCTTTTGGCACATTTTGCAATCTCTGCAGTTTGCAGTGGAGTCAGACTTATAAGCAAGCTTATATGTGGTATATGAAAAAACTCATCATCCATTTTATAGTTATGAGTGGACAACATGTACATTTTAATCATTGTATGTAAACATAGAAGTCAAAATGTCAGTTACACTTGTCATTTGATATCTTAAAATCAGTGAATTAATTTCATTGTAATAACCCCTCTATGATTAGTGGTATAATCAGTGGACTAATTTCATTGTAATAACCCCTCTATGATTAGTAGTATAATCAGTGGACTAATTTCATTGTAAACAACACTCTATGATTAGTAATATAATCAGTGGATTAATTTCATTGTAATAACCCCTCTATGATTAGTGGTATAATCAGTGGATTAATTTCATTGTAATAACCCCTCTATGATTAGTAGTATAATCAGTGGACTAATTTCATTGTAATAACCCCTCTATGATTAGTAGAATAATCAGTGGACTAATTTCATTGTAATACCTTCCATGATTAGTAATATAATCAGTGGATTAATTTCATTGTAATAACCCTTCTATGATTAGTGGTATAATCAGTGGATTAATTTCATTGTAATAACCCCTCTATGATTAGTGGTATAATCAGTGGATTAATTTCATTGTAATAACCATTCTATGATTAGTGGTGTAATCAGTGGACTAATTTTATTGTAATAACCCTTCTATGATTAGTGGTATAATCAGTGGACTAATTTTATTGTAATAACCCTTCTATGATTAGTAGTATAATCAGTGGACTAATTTTATTGTAATCCTTCTATGATTAGTAGTATAATCAGTGGACTAATTTTATTGTAATAACCCTTCTATGATTAGTAGTATAATCAGTGGACTAATTTTATTGTAATCCTTCTATGATTAGTAGTATAATCAGTGGACTAATTTTATTGTAATAACCCTTCTATGATTAGTAGTATAATCAGTGGACTAATTTCATTGTAATAACCCCTCTATGATTAGTAGAATAATCAGTGGACTAATTTCATTGTAATAACCCCTCTATGATTAGTGGTATAATCAGTGGATTAATTTCATTGTAATAACCCCTCTATGATTAGTGGTATAATCAGTGGATTAATTTCATTGTAATAACCATTCTATGATTAGTGGTATAATCAGTGGACTAATTTTATTGTAATAACCCTTCTATGATTAGTGGTATAATCAGTGGACTAATTTTATTGTAATCCTTCTATGATTAGTAGTATAATCAGTGGACTAATTTTATTGTAATAACCCTTCTATGATTAGTAGTATAATCAGTGGACTAATTTTATTGTAATCCTTCTATGATTAGTAGTATAATCAGTGGACTAATTTTATTGTAATAACCCTTCTATGATTAGTAGTATAATCAGTGGACTAATTTCATTGTAAACAACACTCTATGATTAGTAATATAATCAGTGGATTAATTTCATTGTAATAACCCCTCTATGATTAGTGGTATAATCAGTGGATTAATTTCATTGTAATAACCCCTCTATGATTAGTAGTATAATCAGTGGACTAATTTTATTGTAATAACCCCTCTATGATTAGTAGTATAATCAGTGGACTAATTTAATTATAATAACCCCTCTATGATTAGTAGTATAATCAGTGGACTAATTTCATTGTAAAAATCACTCTATGATTAGTAGTATAATCAGTGGACTAATTTCATTGTAATAACCCCTCTGTGACTAGTAGTATAATTAGTAAACTAATTTCATTTTAATAACCTCTCATGAACAGTAGCATAATCTGTGGGCTAATTTCATTGTAATCACCCCTCAATGAAGAGAATTTTATCAAAATGACAAATTTCATTGTAATAACCCCTATTTGACTAGTATAAACAGTGGACTACTTTTATTGTAATAACCCCTCCTTGACTAACAGTATTAGTATTAGTGGACTAATTTCATTGTAAGAACTCCTCTAAGACTAGTAATATAATCAATGGACTCATTTCATTGTAATAACCCCTCTATGAGCAGTAGAATAACCAGTGGTCTATTTTAATTTTAGACAAACAGAAATGCATACAGATTATTCATATACAAATTTATACTTTATTAAAAACTGGAAGTCAGTAGTTGCTTGATTTCATACAAATTTGATTCTTAATGTTCTTTTTCTTACAGATTTTCACCAGCCTATCACTGTTCTTGATGCTGATCAGTCCGCTGAATGCCTTTCCCTGGGTTTTGAATGGCCTAATGGAGGCATGGATATCACTCAAGAGGGTACAGGCTTTCATTGCAGTTTTGGACATGGACATCAACAAATACTATGTAACCAACTTAGGTTTGTTCATATTCATTTGTTTATAATCTTAGTTATCTTCTGTCCTACTAAGGATGCCAAACTTGAGTCAATGTGACCTTTTTTTTTTATTTTTGACTAGTTTGATGGAAATCTTGTTATTCTTACCTTTATCTCAGCCCAGGATGTAGTATTAATATATAATGTGAAACTGACATAGGTTTTCTTTTATTGAATATCTCATCTATATTGGCAGAATACAAGACATTGATGTCTTTTTCTGTCAGCAGCTATTGCAATGTAAACAGTGTCAGAAATTTGTGTGAATGTTTGTGTTATGTTACTGTATTTTTTCCATGTATCAAACTGTATTCTGGAAACAGTTATAATACTTCACCACTAAGAAGTCCATTCACTGAAATCAAAAGGAGGTCATACTTAACTACTTTTCACACAATAGTGACTGTTTTTAATTTTTAGGTCTACTGGTCATATGCCAAAAATTCATGTGATGACTTACTGCCTCTTGTCTGTCTTTACCATCCATTAGGACAAATCTGTTACTGCTACTCCTAAACTATGTCGAGGGTTGCTGTAAAACTTTAAAAACACAATTATCCCAAGGTGAGCGATACAGCTGATGCTATTATCCATATTTTTTTACTTACCATGGTGACGGCTAAATGTCAGCACCATGACTTGGCAGAAAATTGTTGTGCACCATCAACATGGAGGAGGCTGGTAATGTTGTTGACCGACACTTGAATAGTCAATGCATGAAGCCCACACTTGGAAGGACTAATAAGTCATCTATTTATACTTGGATATTATCTGTTACAACTTTATGGTAACAGAAAATATTGAAAACCAACAAGTTTTGTAAAATTCAAAATATGATTTATTTCCCTAAATACAAAGTGAAAAATAAAAATAACTTACAGTAAGGTGAATGAAATCGTAAAAAGTCATAGAAGTCCAAAAGTATCAAGTATTCCAGTTGAGTTCCAGTGATATTCAGAATTACGTTTAGTATGTTGAGCTGATGTGCCATTAGTTTTGATGTATCACATTGATATAAATTTCAATGCCTTTAAATGAATTCACATTAATTCCAAAACAATTACTGAGTCCTAAATATGAGCACTTTCTAAATCCAATAATTATTAAAATAAATAAATTAAATCCTCTCAACTGAATTGGACACAACTAAATAACTCCACTAAGACTGATGGTTATGTTAGGAATGACAAATGCATTCCTTGTATTAAAAAAACTAAGACCAATAGCCAAAATGAAAGGGGATTGAATATTCATTTCCAGATACTTCTATCTTAATCAATAAAGTCAGGTACTTAAACAGCTAGCCAATCAGGAACTAAATCAGCCAGGTTTTCCAAGGGAGATACCCATGACCTTAATCCAAATCACATCAAAATCATCAATAAGATTTCTTTTACACCTTACAAAGTAAAAAGGCCACATAAACATGTTTGCTTCAACTTAAAAAAATTCATTATCTTGAAACTATGTAATGTGTTTAAAAATGACATTTTAAAGTACAAATCCATGACTAATATTTGAAAGCCTTTTTTTTCTGAGAGTCAACTTCAACAGTCTTTACAATCTGACTGGTATAAGACTCATTCCAACACCTTCTTCACAGATCTCCTGGTATTAGAAAAGAACTGCACTTAAGTCAACCTGACATCACATGCTTTTGTATGGTGGATAAAGACATACTGCACACCACATCAAAGCTTGTTTGGAATATAATGATTTTTTTTCAGCCAGCAGTCAAGGCTATCAATGCAAATCCCACCCTGACTCTGTGAATCCCCCTTTGGATTGCCTCTGCTGGTCAGTTGCAAGATAGGGGAATTATGGAGGCAGGCAGGCCTAAAACTGCTTTTCCATTTCTCTGCACAGCAACCATCACCTCATATGTATTCTCCATTTCATCCTGGATAATATGATGACTGGAGACAAAGAAATGTGGAATCTTTCACTGCACAACAGTAAAGCCAGCGGTGATCCCAGTTCTATGCATGAAGAAAATTTACTAATCAGTTTTGGAGGCTGTCATATCAAGGAGATATGAAATATAGTTTCTCTACTCCCTAACCATTACTGTCTTTCCATTGACTCATATCCCCACCAGTCCACAGTCCTGCATGGTAGGTGCCCAGTTCTTGTGTTATCAAACAGCATTGGATTGATCTCTATCCACCAAGTGAGTGGGTGATCCATATTTTCTCTGAAGGGCTTTAGTTTTTGTTTTGCCAACCCCCAACCCCACCCCTTCCCTCACCCCACCCCACCCCACCCCTTCTCCATTGCTAACAGAAATACTGTCGTACTCTGTCAAGGACATGCTTTGTAGCCAGATATCTGGACACTCATCAAGAAGTATGCAGTGGAGATTGTTCAGAATCGACAATCTCTGCATTTTTCTTTCAAGCCTTTTCTGGAAAGGACAGCCAATGGCATTCATGATGGAAATGGCAAGATCCTCCTCTCCAACCGTCTGAATGAATTTGCCATCTGTCTCCATCAGACAAGTTGATATGTTCCTGTCCATCTGTCATTGTGGAAATTTCTGCAACTCGCATACTGAGGAAATTGTTCAGTTTTGCTCTCTCTCCCAGTTTGAACCCATCTGTTTCTGGACTTAGATAATGTAAATGACCAGTGTTGTCTAGAGGACACAGTTCTCTACATCAATCTGTAGGAGGTGAAAACTCTCATCAAATCCTTCCATTTTTTGGATTACTCTCTTCAGAACAAGATAGTGTTCATCGTGTCAGAAGACTTGGTGGTAGTGACGTATCTCCTCAAACAGAGCTGTACCAGATCACCCCGACTCTACATTCTGGTCTGGGCATTCTGTCATTAGTGCACAAAAATTAAAAATAACATTCTGATATTGTTCTGTCCACCGTTGTTGTCAAAATAAGAGCAGTCATGTAATTGTCTACATTTGGCAATTCTACATTCAGGTTTCTCTTTTTCTCTAAAAGGAATATGAGGAATCATTAGATTGTATTTTCAGTTGACTTTTAGCTGATAACTAATTCAGTACATTTTTATATACTAATTTTCATGCTGTTGTTGCTTGTACTCACTTGTTTGATCCTTGAATTCAATCACTCTTTTGCAATTTGTTCTATCTTTCACTGTTTTTCTCATGGTTAATTTTTAGTTCATTTGCAGTTGTGGTTGAATTTTAAAAAAAATGAAATTCACTTTTTAATTGTAACTCTGTATCCTTCAGCCCATTTTTGAGAGTTGTTTCTTTCCATGTTGTAAAATGAAACATCAGTTTATTTTGTTGAAAAAAAAATAACCATGTGAATGTATTAATATTCATGTTGCTAAGAATGGGACTTTAATGTCGGCTTCAAATAGACATGCTTATGAAGAGAACTAAGATGATGAGATTTTCTAGTGCTGGCCTTGCTTTTAACATGGGATTTATAGTTTACTAACTTTGTAGGGAAAAATATGAACAAGTTTTTCAGAGCAATTGTAGGGGAAAAAAATGAACAAGTTTTTCAGAGCAATACTGCAGAATGTTTTGAGTGCAGTATTACTAAAAAAAAACAAGTTCAAGTTGTCCCATATAAAAGTAATAACCTTTTTATTATATACTCATGTTGCTTTTCTGCCTAAGGTTGAATAATTAAAACACTCCAATAAAAATGTAATTGAATTTATGCTGAATTCCAAAGTAAATACACAACCATAGGTTCAGCAATACACAGTAATGGTATTAAAGTGCACATAGTTACTGCTCATTGACCTTTGAAATGTAGTCATATTGTGAATGAATGTTCATTCAAACAACTTTTATATTGGTCTGGAATGGAGTGATTTTGTTTTTCTGTCAATATAACTAATTCTGCATTTCTATTTGTGATTGGATTTATTAGCTGAGTAAGTACCTTATGATGTACATGTGATTGGAGCAGTGCAGGGACTGGCCTTGATGCAGCTGCATATGTTTATGTTGTGTCATTGATTATTTGGAATCACAATGTGGCAAAAATAACCATTCTTTTAACTGAAATTCTCAAAAAGATGAAGTATTTAACATTGTTTGCTCGGGACCCTGAGTGGACAAGTGTTCTAATGAGCTCTCCTTACAGATCACTGCCATCTCACCTCTGTCTGCATGGGTTCGAGGCTAAGATTCGGTGAATGTGGATATGTGAGAAAGCTTGCCAGTAGCTTCTCGTGGATCGGTGGTTCTTTCTGCAAAGTTCCCGTTTTCTTCCTCCACCATTAATACTGGCCGACATGTGCTGTAAAATGGCATTAAGCCCCACAACAACAACAACAACAACAACTCCATTGTTTGCTCAGGATATCACGTTCATTTAATGTTTAGATAAGTGATGAAATATGCTTTCTTTTGGAAATATAATTAAAATTACAGAACAGTTTTGTAGTATGGATCAATTCTTGGAACCTGTGAAATTCTGATTAGCAAAATTAACTAAGACTGTACATTTTGAGAAAAATTCATAATGCAGAAAAGTAAGTATATATTTTGCAGTTGTTATTACCAGCTAAAGACGACATATTTTTATATCCTCTCACTTCCATGCTCATTGTTGGAGGGACTCCAGCTATTTACATGACTTTCTCTGTTACTATAAATCCAAACTTTGTTTCACAAGAGAACAGTGGGGAAAATTGCCTAGCAGCTACCGTGTGACAACCCATTTTGTGAGCAGAAATTAGATTTCTTCATCCTCTTGGTTTATTGGCTCCGAGGCCAAAATTCCCTTCTTCAGTTGCATTTTTTTCACAATTTGGGATGTCTTTGAGGAGATGGCCATTAGTCTAAATGTGCCTTTCCTTGAGAGCTTTGGCCATAGTCTGAACCGTTTGATTGCAAATAGTTACAAACATTTCTCCCAAGTAAATGTTTTAATGATCAGAATGGTATTTTCAATGTTGATTGTCTCAAATTTGTTGTTTGTTGTGGACATTGTGGTTATCACTTTCATTTGTGTGCTTGATTGAAAGCTTCTTTTGTAACTCTGTGAACTCATCCACATTGTCAATGTTATATTCTCTAGTTCCAAATGGACCAAACAGCTTGTTTCGTTCATTCACAGACAAATCTGATAAATCAAAAGTTAAGGCATCTGCTACATGAGTGTTCATGGTTTAAAATCAAAAGTAATTTGTGAAAGATGATACTATTTTTAGACACATGTCTTGTAGTAGGAAACAATGAGGTATGAAAATAAGCTGCATGATTCCGACAATGTAAAGTAAACAGAAAAAGAAAATGACTATATAATAATAATTGTGAAACATCAACCATTTTGAATTATCAGATGATAAATGGAAGGTGCTTTAGCAGTATCATAGTATATATAGAAATTTAATGAATATATTATTGCACAAGCATGTGCATAATTGTTATGCATTTTGCTAATGTTTCTCTTGGTATGCATTAATTGACTATATTTTCATTTAGGATCTAGTTCAACATTACAGTTAAACCTGCCTTAGCAGACACCTCAGTTAAAAAGACTCTTGCTCAGCTGTAATCAATTATTTTCATTTTCCAACATATTTACCTCTTATATACAGACATATGTATTTAAAGGACAAATTTGTTTGAGTACTTTGTCCTGTGTATAAGCAGGCTTCATCGTATTTTACTTAATGAAAATTCATAAATTGTTCTTGGTCCCAATGATCTTAATTATAGACATCTGCTATTTTTGAATGATTCTATACTTTCGCCAATTATCAATATTAGTAACAGATGAAATCTTTTTGTTTTTAGTAAATCATTTCTCTTTTCTTTAACAGGACGCCTCACTGATGATGTAGTACTTATCAGTAATGGTGAGTTTTCCTGGCAAGAGAGGCTGTGTGATAGTAGACCTGATAGGAATAAATCTATTGAGATTGGTCCAAAAACCACTGAAGAAACCACAACACAGCGTCTTATGGATGTCAATATTAACATTTCTGTGGTAAGATGTGTTCAGTACTAATTGACTGTCATTTAATGTTATTTGAAATTGACTTGGCTGTGTTGTTAGAAATTTCCTTTGTCACTTAGTGTTGTTAGGAATTGCCTTTGTCACTTATTGTTCTTTGGAGTTGACTTTGTCAGTTAGTGTTATTAGAAATAATTTTGTTACTTGCTGTCAGAAATTGCCATTGTCACATGGTTTTGTTAGGAATCATCACTGTCACTTGGTTTTCTTAGGAATTGCCATACAGAATGCTAAAGTAAGGATCTGGACCATGGGCAATAAAAATGTGATGGCATGCTACATATGGACCATGGGTAATATAAATGTGATGGCATGCCATATATGGACCATGGGTAATAAAAATGTGATGGCATGCCACATATGGACCATATGTTTTGCATCCATGACATGGTATATAATGCTGACAGGTTTTGTATGGCACTTTGAAAATAAGATTGGTTGAACCTTGCATAGAAAATGCAAACTAAGTGCCATTCCCAATTAGACATCTAGGTATAATGTTAGTAGACATTGTATGGGTTTCCGAAGAAATGACTGGTAATATCATGTAGAGAAAACGGGGACTAACAGCCATTCCCAAAGACACATCAAGGCAGCCAATCAAAGATGGAGTATGCTGGTATTGAAGCTCCTTGTATTTTGAATCCATTATTCTCCCCAACTTAGCTGCAGTGGTTTCAAATCCATGTATAAGGGTTATTCTTACAATGAAGTATAATAATTTTGAAGTGCATATAGATTTTCTTCCCAGTTTTTTTAAGAACTCCAAAATTGTACAATCCTAAGATTTGAGTACTACTGTCATCATAAAATTAAGCATGTGAAACCAACTAAAAGCAGCCCAGTCATGGAAGAATTAGAAATATACATTATTATGCTCCACAATGGCCTTTTTAGGGACAAATAGTGTCACCCTTGTATGTGTGTCACACATTGTTAGGATTTGCATTTAGGTCAGCAAACTTCAAGCTAGGGTCAGTAAAATTGGAATAGTGACTTTTCCCCCTAGATGCAAAGAGAAGAGAATTAATGAATATACTGCTGCACATTTAATTTTCTTAATGTCTTGTTTAATAATAATGGAGACAAACATTAAAACAGGATCTTCCTATATCCTGTGAAGAATATGTAAAGGCAACGTTTTCACAAGATATTAACAAAATTAGCAAAATTCATTTTTTAATTTATATATTTATTTATTTACTCTTCTTTCAACTTGTCACTGGGTAGTTTCTCCAAAGAACTCATTGTCTGATCACATTAATGTTTAAAAACAACTCTGCTAACTTCCAGAAAGATGAAAGTTTTGTCTTAAATCTTTTTGTATACAGATCTCACACGATAACATAACTTGTGGCCAGACAACTCACTAACCTACTTATAAGTTTAGGGTCAGGCACAGATTCCATTTTGTTTTAGAAATACCAGAAGAATGGACCTTGATTTGTTGAACGTGAAGAAAATTGCAATCAAAACTAGTACATGAAACTGATATTTCTCTCATTTTAGTAAAAAAAGGCAGTGAGTGCCTGAAAATCGTATTCATCATCATATTGTTCACAACATTTCATAAGAAGTCTTATGTATTATTATGTTGTCTATAAAAAGAAAAAATTCTTAGTGCACTGTAGGTAACAATATTCAAAGATGTTTTGATCCATGAAAATGGTGGCAACACATTGAGAGATAAGTGCCAATGAAATAAGTTTCGTCAAGTGAAATTCATGTTTAGCTTTCTTTTAATTCAGTTTCTATTTAATTGTAATAGATGTTATATGCCTTCTTGTAAAAACTCATTCTGACATCAAAGCTAGGTCTGCAATTTTTTTGTGAGAATCTAAGTTCCTACTGTTTTGATCTCTGATTTGCAGATGAGTTTGTTTTATTGTTATGAGTTTTTATTTATTATCACATTAATTATATTTTCATATCAAACCAAATGACAGTGGTGAAATAAAAAATTTTAAAAATTGAATGACATGCAAATTCTACCTGCATTAGAGCTATCAGTCATGATAGTATGTTATATGAACTCATTTCAATTGGCCAATTGCACATTGTTATAAATATTATGTATCTACTTTAATTAATGTATTTAACATTAATCAGTAATTTTGTCCTAATTCAAAAAAAGTGATCAGTTATATGAATAGAAGCAAGCAAGATGAGTAATTGATGCACAAAACGTTTTGTTTCACAGATACAGTTCATTACATAGAAGCAAGTTCCAATGTTTATCGTGAACTTAAAATTCTTGAATTTGCTCAAGGCTGAGCAGAAATTATTACATTACTTGCAATGAAATTGTGGCATCAATATTTTGCTAATAGAACAACAAAAAATTTTAAAATCCTATTTTGACATTAATAGTTGTCGTTTCGCAAATTAAATTTCACTAGTTTTTTTAAAAAAGAAATCTCGTTTTGTCATGAATCAACAATAACACTTGAATATATCCACATTCACATGCAAAATGCAGTGATGTAAGAGAAACAATATTTTTGGAGGTACACATGACGTGTGTTGAAACATTTTGGAGTTGTCTTTTTACTGTTCTATCCAAAGTTGGTTATCTTGGTAATGAAGGTACTTGATACAAGAAAGGGAGTAACTTTACTAGAAAAAGCATTTTATTGACACTTATTTACAACTGCAACATAAAATGAATATTAAGCTAATACAGCCCTACCCCCACATCATCTTTTTGTCAATATCCATTCAGGATGGCAAACCCTTTTAAATTTTTAGAGGTCTTCCTTTAAATCGCACACTCGCTTATACTGTGATGTGGGTTTTGGACCCCATTGTGTGCAAATTACAGAGGTTGAAGAGTTCCATATAGACCAAGGGAAGAAACTCTTCTCAATTAGTTTTCCTTGGAGACCACTAGGTGGCACATGTTTTAAGTTGTTGATAAGCACTTTCAACTTAGTCCTGCTACACCTTCTGAGATACCTCTTGAAAATTTCAGCTGATGAAATTAAAGTAATCTTTGCAAGCCTTTCATTTCAATCTGAGAGAAAATAGAATTTGTGGGCTGGCATTCACAGTCTTCTTGAGCTTTTATCACCTGATTCTAGCTTCATAGAGATAAGATTTGAATTTGGTTAGTCCAATGGCTTCTAATCAGACAACCACCAGAAAGTTGACATCAGCACAACCTCTTCATGGGCAATTGTTTAGAACTTTTAACTTATACAACTCTTTGATCTTAGGGTAAAAATCATGTTTTAGTTGTAGTATTTTCATTTGCTTTTATTTCCTAAATCTCTTCATCAATGTTGTTTATACTTGGGACGTATCATTATGAAGCTGAGCCAACTCATTATAAGATGAACTCACTTGCCCAGTTGTTCTTGAAGTAGCAGTAGATGTCAGTTTTAGGGTTTTGATCAAATTTTTTTCCTCCATTTACTTCTATTTCTTCAACCCATAAATTTATTTTTCTTAGGATTATTCCATTTGAAGCTAAGACAGTTCATTTTGCAACATGTTAGCTCAACTTTTGTTCCTTGGGGTCAGACATGATGCAGCAATTCAATTGTATACTTGATATATAGACTGCGCTTCTTGTGTTGTATCAGTTTTATGGCACACAAGATACTTTCTTCAGAAATCCAGGCATGTTATTATTTTTAGCTATCAATTTATCTATCTGTCTATATATTGTTAACATCAAGTGACAGTAACTTGAACAATATTACTCTGAATGTGTCAGGTGGTTGTATGAGAAAGTCTTTTATAGACAAATAAAACTGGAGCACCAGTCTTTGATGGATGATTATTTATCCTAACATATGCTGGTGGTATTTGATATCAGGGATGAATTGGAGTGGAATGCATTAGCATTACTGCTATGATATTCAGATCCAGGTTACTGTTACTAATAAAGATAACATGCAGCAGGTAATACAGTGGTTGGTGTATGTATGTATGTATATGTGTGTGTGTGTATGTATATATATATATATATATATATATATATATATATATATATATATATGCAGTAATTCTAAAAATGGCACATTGTCCAATTTTAGGGTCAGTTTGTTGGAGTTATTGGGAAAGTTGGCTCAGGAAAGAGTTCCTTGCTGAATGCAATCCTGGCAGAAATGTGTCGTGTGAAGGGTCATGTATACCTGGCTGGTGTGATGGAGGGGTTTGCTTATGCCAGCCAGGAACCATGGATCCAGCATGCTACTGTTAGAGATAACATACTGTTTGGAAAAGAGTTCAATGCCAAAAAATATGAACAAATACTGGAAGCCTGTGCTCTGAAAGAAGATTTACAGGTAATATACAGTAAATTGTGGGTATCAGTTTTCATGGCTTTGTGAAAATTGATAAATTTTTTTCAGTGCATAAATTCCTGGATGAAGGGAGAGGTTCTGTTGTTCTTTCACTGGATCAGTGAATTCATTTTTTGTAGCAACCATGAAATGTAGTATTCTTCAGAAAGAAGTAATATACTTATGTCTCATAAATGTGATCTTATTGTAGTATTCTTCAGAAAGAAGTAATATACTTACATATGTCTCATAAATGTGATCTTATTGTAGTATTCTTCAGAAAGAAGTAATATACTTACATATGTCTCATAAATGTGATCTTATTGTAGTATTCTTCAGAAAGAAGTAATATACTTACATATGTCTCATAAATGTGATCTTATTGTAGTATTCTTCAGAAAGAAGTAATATACTTACATATGTCTCATAAATGTGATCTTATTGTAGGAAGAGTATTATTTGTTAATCAAAATTTCTTTTAGTGTTGAAATTTGAATTCTGTTGTTTCACTTTGACCATTAGTGAATTTTCTATGTATATTCTTTTAATGAAAGAGCTGCATTAAAATGAATTTGGCCTTCTAAATTAGTAACATATTATCTATTAAGAAAAATCTTAATAGGTGATAGTGCTGGAAAATCAAACATGGACAGTTTTTGTTGTTGTCATGTTGAGACCAATTCATAACCATTTAGCTCTTGTTTGAGCATTTAGTGCCAGAGTTTTTTGTTGTATTGCCATTAAACATGGTAAATATTATGGTCATTACTAAAGGATGTTCATATCAACACATCACATTGGTCTGGTTATTTTGTTTAGTTGACCTCTGTTGTATTACAATGTATAACATAATCTATTTCTCCAGTTTTTGATGAATTGCCATGGATTGAAAGTTGGTAAATATTATAGTGATCACCTGAACATATGCATATTGACAAATAACTTTGATTCCACAAATTTTGGTACAAATATTATCCTGCCCTTTTGCAGGTTAATGAGGTATGTGACATAATCTGTTTAGCACCACTTGTCTTGCGGTATATCATGTCTATTTGGACATGAAGTTTGATAGAATTTTGGGAATAAATATAACCACTCTTGCAGTTTTAAGTACATTGCTGTCTAATTCATATTTATATATATATATATATATATATATATATATATATATATATATATACATAAATACATACATGTGTGTGTGTGTGTGTACATATGTATGTATTTATGTTATGGTCTTTATCATCTGATATATATGCATGTTAGCAAATCACTTTACTCACACTTTTTTCAGAAGAGTTATGAACTCTTTTCACTTCAGGCTTGTCTATGTTATTTGGTAGAGGTGGTGTGGTGGAAGGGCATGTATGCTTGAACAATTTGCATACCATTCCTTTCGTATTTAAAGAATTACACTTCAGAATTGTAAAATGGTACCAAAATCAACCTTGTTCACTTAAATTTTGTTTAAAGGTTTTGGAAAGGAAATTCCTGCCATCAGGTTGTGAGAGATGATGGTAAATGTCTTTTAAGTTGTTTTAGTTGATGTTCATTAAAATTGAAACAAAAAGAAGAAAACCCAAACTAACTTCTCTTAATGCATGGGTTTGGAATTAAATTTGATAGCTAAGGAGGAACACCCCCAACTGACCTCTCTTATTCAGTGGGTTTGGCATTCAATTTTGAAATCAAAATCTGACCACCCCCAACTGACCTTGTATTTCATGTGTTTGGCATTAAAATCATTACCTAGAGAGAAAAGTATGCAACTGGCCTCACATATTGTATGGGTTTGGCCATGGATATTATTAACATAAAGGTATGCATCTGATCATCTCCAAAATGGCAGATTTAATTTTCTTTTGTGATTTCTGCCAATTATCATTGGCAAATGTAGGTTTCACTGACACTGTTGAGTTCATTCTGTTTGTAGGGTACAAAAAAGTCTAAGGAATATAGTTTTGCCCTAGTAGTTTTTCAAAGTTTATGAATTATTACAGTTGATGATTTGAGACAGCATTTGTCATCAAAAATCATTTCATAAAGTTCTGCTCATATGAAAAATTAGGTCACAGTGACTTACTTTCTTTATACTTTAGTGAATTGCCACTTATTTTGTTTTAATATTTTTGTTTCAGCTGAACTTTCAACATAAACAACTAAACCTCACACTTCTTGCAATATGTCAGTGTCATCTTCAATTGTAATGTTTTTGAAAATAATTTAGCATCATATTTTTGTTTTTGCAAGGGTTGCATCATTTTACAGAATCCTTGTGCTTTCAATCATATGTGATATTTGATATCCAAAAATTAAAGATATTACAACTGTTTCTGACCTACATTTCACATTCTACTGGCTTTGGTTACATTTTGCATTCAGTACTTGACCAGGAGGCATGGTGGCTCAGTGGTTAGCACACTTAGCTTCTGACCTAAAGGATGCAGGCTTGAATCCTGCCATCAGATAAGCCTGGGTTGGTTATAATATATAAATTGTTTGCTTTACTGATTTGGTAACATTTTGTTTTAAGTTTATTCCTTAAGTTCTGTTTATGTTAGACTCTGGAAACTAGATGATTATATGCATCTCTTTTAATATCACACCCTTTCCCCTAAAACAATTTTACTGTGACTATTTTATATTTTTTATATGTTTTAATGCCCTGTATACATATTGTTCAACCAAGATTCTTGAAATTTGGTGACAGCATGTATCCTGGTGAGTACACAACACCCTTGTCACAAGATGGGAGATACAGTAGCTCACTTTGTAAATTGTCACACTCAAAGGTACTTAGATTAGAAAACCACCAGGAGAACCCAGGTTGACTACCTTAGTGGGTCATTGGGAAAAAGTACTTCATTCCCATTTCCTCAGTTATAGCCAATGATGTGGTAAAAAGTATTTTTCAAACCAACCCCCAAAAAATCAACAAAATCAGTGCACACTAGGTCACTAGGGCCCACATTTCATGCTTCACAGATTTGGGTTGAGTCACAAGTATTGTAGTCTAAATGCTTAAAGTGCATGACTTGGATGTGGAAAGTTGAAGGTTTGAACCTTGGTCAAGTCATACAGAGGAAAAATAATACTAGCAGTTGCCTCACTTAGTGCTTAGCATTAGAGGTTAGTGTTAGGATTAGTCAGCCTAGTGTCTGGATAATGTGACTGGGTGGAACATGATCCTGCCTGTCTGAGGCATGAAGCTCCAGTGCTGATCATGACTATACACTGCAGACATCTTAATGATGACTAAAATTGCTAAAGCTTTGTTAAAAATCTATAGTACAAACACACAAGCAGTGTTCCTGCCTAAATCATCAAACTAGGTTGATTGTATATATCTTTTTTAGCACCAGTACCATAATCTAAAAACTAAAGAAGGGCATTGTGAGCTATAGTTCATATTTTACTAGCTTATCAAGTTTTGGCATTTAATTCATGACCACCTTGATGTTGTAGCTACAATATACTGTTATACCTGGAATTATGAAACTTTGTGAGTAGAAGCATATTGATGAGTATAGCGTCAATAAAAAACAAATTTTTTTTAAAAAAATTTTATTTAATTTTTTTTCTTCAGTCTTTTGTTAAAATACAGATAATGTTCACAGTGGCTACTGGAGGCTAGTAAAGTTTGATGTTGACTTTGGAGTCATTGATTACACTCTGATTCTTTCAGGAACAACATGCAGCAGCAATGCTGGCATCAGTCAGTTAAAGATTTCATGTAAAAGTTGTTTTAAAAACATTTTACAAGTTGTACATTTGGAGTATCTATCAGGCCATGATTTAAAAGCACTACATTCTATTTGCAGGAACCCTTGTACATAATAAAATTTTTTTAAAAAAAAAAATGGTCATGATTCATTTTATAATAACAAACCTTTCTGCTTATTGTTCTCCATTTCTTTTTTTGGTCTAGTTATGATGATGTGAATTAGTTAAGTGATATACCAAATGCAAATAGCATACACCTTGATATGCCATTACATAATTCACCCACATATTATGATCTTTGTTGTTTGTTCTGTTATTTAGTCCTAGCAAACTGCGTAGACCTAGATCTGCCATGGAATATTAATGTCAATGCAATTTTTCATTTTTATTGGATGTTTAAGCAAGTACAAATATAATTTTTTAAATGTCCTCATATAGGTGTTTCCTGCTGGTGATAAAACGGAGATTGGGGAGAATGGAGTTACTCTTAGTGGTGGACAGAAAGTTCGTATATCACTTGCCAGAGCCATATACCAGGTTTGTATCTTTCTTTTTACTCAACCAGTATATCTGAGCATCTGACAGTTTTGTGACTGTCTTGTGTCTGTTATCAGTCTGTCATGTTTATGTCACATGTTGCCATCAATCTTCCCTTCTTTGCTAGAATTACTTTTACTTTCCTCAGCATGAAAGATTTGATATTAAAATATAAGTGTTGTTGGAGAAGTTTTCTCATATATCTGCAAAGAAATGTCACAATATATGTTGGACCAATGTATATTTGACCAATTCATTGTTAAATTGTTAAAAGTCACACAGGTCATGTAGGCATTCAACGCCAACTATTTCAGTAATTGGTGTTATTTTTTAGAATTTGGAAAGTCATTATTTGGATGCCCCAAGAAGTGCATATGGCAAAATTAATGTTAAAGTATATACACATTTTTGGATAAAATGAACTTAAAGGTGTGATCCAGTACAATCCGGATTAAAAGTCATGCCTTGTAATGTCACAATGAAAGATACACTTATTGATAAACAATTTTGTACTACCCTATATTGTGATGATTCCTCTCAAAGTGATCATTTCTTGACCCAAATGTGCATACATGACCAGTAAAAAAATATAAATGATCAAATATAGGAATTGGACAGGATAGTGTTTGTGCCATTTGCTTGCAACTCATCTGGTCCATGGATTGATCAAAATAGAGGGAAGTCATTGTGCAAAGAACATTCAAGCAAACACAGGCAAAATATGTGAACAGAGGTTATTTATATTGGAGATGTCTACCTAAGACAGTTTTCACTTTATGTTCATGTGTGTTTTATCTGCCCTTACACATTGCAGCTCCTGTTGCTACGCTTGACAACTTTATAAAACTTTTTGAGGTTACAGTCAGCTCTGGTACTTAAGCATGGCCATTGAGAAACTTTGTATAATTAATATATATATATATATATATATATATATATATATATATATATATATATATATATATATATATATATATATATATATATATATATTAATAACTGATTTGCTCAGTGTAGTTTTGTTCTTTTGTATTCTTTATTTGGGTTTTTTGTAGGGGTTAATCAGTGAAGTTAAATAACAATAAATATGCACACTTTGTCTGGCAGAATTAAAAATTTAAGTTCTTACAAGCATGTACCGACACACAAAAGTTTGTGCAGTTTGAGTCCTTTAACCTTGGTTCAGCCAATAATAGGTGTGATTATGTGATTATGATTTTTAATGTAGCTTAAATAATTTTTCAGTCATATCGGTACGATGTCTGCAGTGTGGCAGTATATAGTGATGTCTAGCACTGTGACATCATGCCGCAGACATGTAGCATGATGCCCCACCCAATCACATTATCATGGCACCTGGCTGACCAGTCCTAACACTAATCTCTTAATGCTGAGCGTCAAGTGAGGCAACTGTTAGTACCATTTTTGTAAGTCTTTGGTATGACTCGACCGGGGATCGAACCCATGACCGTCCACATCCGAGGTGGACGCTCTAACCACTAGGCCACCAGAGCGGTTAGGTGCAGCTGATTCAAAGAGCAAGTGGAAAGTGTACTTGATAGGCAGCTGTATGGTTCGATCAGCAGCCAGTTGGATGCAATGGGTGGTAAATAAATGGACCAAATCTGGAATAAACATCAGGCATGTGGCATAGCTCACAGACTGGCCGTACTTAGCTCACAGACTGGCCATACCTAGCTCACAGACTGGCCATATCTAGCTTACAGACTGGCCATACCTAGCTCACAGACTGGTCATACCTAGCTTACAGACTGGCCATACCTAGCTTACAGACTGGCCATATTTAGTTTACAGACTGGCCATACCTAGCTTACAGACTGGCCATATTTAGTTTACAGACTGGCCATACCTAGCTCACAAACTGCCATACCTAGCTTACAGACTGGCCATACCTAGCTTACAGACTGGCCATACCTAGCTCACAGACTGGCCATACCTAGCTTACAGACTGGCCATATCTAGCTTACAGACTGGCCATACCTAGCTTACAGACTGGCCATATCTAGTTTACAGACTGGCCATACCTAGCTCACAGACTGGCCATATCTAGCTTACAGACTGGCCATACTTAGCTCACAAACTGGCCATACCTAGCTTACAGACTGGCCATACCTAGTTTACAGACTGGCCATATCTAGCTCACAGACTGGCCATACCTAGCTTACAGACTGGCCATACCTAGCTCACAGACTGGCCATACCTAGCTTACAGACTGGCCATACCTAGCTCACAGACTGGCCATATCTAGCTCACAGACTGGCCATACCTAGCTCACAGACTGGCCATACCTAGCTTACAGACTGGCCATATCTAGCTCACAGACTGGCCATACCTAGCTTACAGACTGGCCATACCTAGCTCACAGACTGGCCATACCTAGCTTACAGACTGGCCATACCTAGCTTACAGACTGGCCATTTCTAGCTCACAGACTGGCCATACCTAGCTTACAGACTGGCCATACCTAGCTTATTGACTGGCCATACCTAGCTCACAGACTGGCCATACCTAGCTTACAGACTGGCCATACCTAGCTTACAGACTGGCCATACCTAGCTTACAGACTGGCCATACCTAGCCCACAGACTGGCCATATCTAGCTCACAGACTGGCCATACCTAGCTCACAGACTGGCCATATCTAGCTTACAGACTGGCCATATCTAGCTCACAGACTGGCCATACCTAGCTTACAGACTGGCTATATCTAGCTCACAGACTGGCCATACCTAGCTTATAGACTGGCCATACCTAGCTCACAGACTGGCCATGCCTAGCTCACAGACTGGCCATACCTAGCTCACAGACTGGCCATACCTAGCTTACAGACTGGCCATATCTAGCTCACAGACTGGCCATACCTAGCTCACAGACTTGCCATGCCTATCTCACAGACTGGCCTTTCCTAGTTCACAGACTGGCCATACCTAGCTTACAGACTGGCCATACCTATAGTCATTAATCACAAGGTTTCAACTGGCCAATTGGTTTAAGGTGGTGGTGCAGGATATCAATGTAATAGGTACCATTACTCATGACATTGGTTTGATTCATGCTTTGAATGAATAACACTCTAACCTGTTTTGTTTTATATCAGAATCATTTTGTATACAATTCTTTCAGGATTTTAAGCTAGATTTGTTTACTTAGATCATTAGTCATCTTCATGAAATATTGTGCTTTTGTTTTTATTATCATAATAATCATCATCACTTTTATTTAATTTGGAAATAATAACAAGAAGAACAATGTACCTAATAATTAATATGCTTAATTCTCCTTGCAGGACAAGTCTTTTTATCTGCTGGATGACCCCTTGGCAGCAGTCGATGCCCATGTAGCTCAGCACATTTACCAGAAGTGTATCATGGGATTGTTGAGAACCAAAACACGGGTTTTATGCACCCATCATACAAAATTTCTTACAAATGCTGACATTGTTATTGTCATGGAAGATGGAAAAGTAATAAAAATTGGTAGGTAGCTACTTATGTTGTAATAAATTCAAAACTTTTTATTTTAGATATTGATATAAAATTTAGAAACAAATGAATGTAACTTGGGGAACACTGTAAAAGATAGTAGACCTTAATAATTTAAAATTTAATATTTTCTTGGTCTATAAAAGTTATGACATGAAAACATAGTAATATTTTCATGTACTGTACATCCTGGGACACCTTAGACATGTGTTTTTCTACTTGATTACTTGATTATTGTATTTTATGGATCATTCTGTTATATTTTTCAAAATTGACTTTAGGGTTGTTATGGGATTTCAATTATGATCTAATAGATAGTAGTAATAAATTAATATAAATTGTTTGAAAAAATCCATAGATATTTTTTATTTTCCTGTTTTTTTCTTCAAATTTCTATTTTAAATACTTTATATAAACATTAAGAATGGTGTCTACCACAACAACAAGCATTGTTATACAAGTCAGAGAGTATCAGCATTAAGAAGTGTCCATCACAACAGTAACTATTGTACAGGTAAATTATATTTCATATCATCTCTTGCTAGGCCAGAAGTACTGTGCAGGGGTGATTGTCCAAAACTTGTTGCTAAAATAAATATAAAGTTCTTTCCCACAATGAAGCTATGCATATGATCTAGAACATAGTGTTCGGAAATACATTTCCTGAAAGAAAGTTGGGAGGGTATCTCTATAAGAAAATTTGCTGAAACAATTTTAAAACGACAACAATAAAAATAATAACAATAATAATAATATTATTATTATTATTATTATTATTATTATTATTATTATTATTATTATTATTATTATTATTATTATTATTATTATTATTTTTGCAAAAGCTTTAGGCTTATTCTGTTTTAATGAAATGACATTTTTTACAAATCTGGTTTATTTCATTGACTTCTAATCAAAATTAATCTGTGAAAAATCAACAAAAGAAAACTTGTATGCTGGAATGAGAAAAACAGTTTGTTATTATAAAGCTTGGAATGTATTTTGACTTAAAAGGATTGTAGTATTGGTAGACCTGGCATATTTAGAAACAGGATAAAAATCCTGGTATAGTTAGCAAAACTCAATCATAGTTGCAAATACATCAGCAATAAATCAATTATTAATTTCTTAAATTTTTCAGCTTTTAGAGAAATTACTGGAAAGCAAATACCCTTTCAGAAATCAGTTAATGTATCTATGTCATACAGCAGTATATTTTCAAAGCCAACTGAAAAAATAAATTCTCTTTTTTTATTCAGTAATAACACTTCAAACTTATGAGATTAAAAATGAAAAACAAAGTGCCTTAATTGCATATAAGTTTAATCTCTTATCCTTTTTGTAAAAAATTAGATCCAGTATGTATCCTTTCTGAAAATATAAACCTGTACAGTGCAACTTTTTGCATAAAACTTAAGTTTTTGAGAAAAAAATGACATTTTGTTTTTTCCAAAATTAATACACTTGATTATAACTTTTATGGATAGATGTTGACGGAAATTAGATTTATACAAATGACAAGAAATACAATGAGTATTTTTAGAAGATATTTTGAAAGATGAAATTTGCTTTAATTGTTGCTACTGAGACTTTGAAAATTTGTTACCTCAATTCCTACTTGTAGGTCCACCACATGAAGTTCTAGATCATATAGAACTTGAGTTTGCAATAGAGACTGGCAGTATCAGAAGTGATAGTGGAGTTATTAAGGAGATATCATGTCACCCTGATGACCAGGCAGGGAGACTAGTGGAAGAGGAGGAGAAAGAGACAGGAACAGTAAAGATGACAGTGTATTCAGCATACTGGAAGGCTGTGGGGACCTGCCTTGCCTCCATGGTACTGCTAGCATTGTTCCTTATGCAAGGTATTTCAGGGTGTGTGTCGGGGTGGGATAGGGGCAATGGATGGATAAGTCCATACATACTTTAGTTTGATGATTGAAGCCTTAATCAGTCCATCCAGAATGCATGTGTGTGTGTATGCATGTGTACATACATGCGTTCATGTCATGTCTGTGAGTCTATCTAGATGTCCATGACAGGATGATCAGGTTGTCGAGAGTTATGCAAGTTAGGAGTACTTTTTGTTTGCATCAGGGGAATTGTTATCCAACTTAGAACATATACTTATAAAAACTTATACTTATCAGAACTTAGAAGAATGAAGTGACTTAAAAACATTGAACAAAAATCTTGCAGAGAAGTCACTTGTAACTTTATAGTACCCCCACTGCTTTGTAGCATGATTATTTAGGATTTTCTTTATGTCTACCTGTCTGTCAATCCTTCACATGGGAGTAATTGTTGTTTCTGACTGAAAGCAAGATGCAATATGTAATATTATCACATTAATTCAACTAGCTAACTCTTATGTATTTCTTTGATATTGATACATATAATTTTCTTCATAAAACAACCAGTGACTTTTTGATATTTATGAGAGTTATGGCCCTTACTGATTTACTGCTAGAGGTAGTTTCATGTTGTTCATTTGGGTTGGATACGAGGCATATTTATTTACATGAACATTTGGCTCATGATTCCACTAGTTTGTTTATGAATTTCATATTAAGGTGATTTAATAGAGCATGAACAATTTATATGGTATTTAATTAAACCCAGTAGGGTATAAACTTTTTGGTTTGGCTATATCTATATCTTTTTTATAGCACCATATTTCATGTATTGTGTTGTACATGAAAAAATAATGATTGTTTTCTGAGTACAAAAATTTATATGTTAAAAAATATTTAATATTTTGGAGCACTGACCATGAATAAAAACATAAGGTTTCGGACTAAACATGGCTTAAGTGACGTGATGCTTGGCAACCTAACAATACTAATGAAATAAAAATAAGCATAATGTTGCTTTGTCTAAGTTTGCTTTTAACCTAAATACTGTATGTTTTTCTAAGGTACTGAGAAAAATGTTATAAATGATAATGTGTGCATGCAGAGAGAGAGAGAGAGAGAGAGAGAGAGAGAGAGAGAGAGAGAGAGAGAGAGAGAGAGAGAGAGAGAGAGAGAGAGTCATTTGTAAATTTAGGTTATTTGAGACAAAGACATTGAAAGAGAGAGTTGTGTCTGAAAGATTATATATACTGTTATTCAGAGCTAGGTATATTTTGTTATTATTTGTTACAAGGTAATTGTAATGTGTATGTTTTCATTTACCTGACAATTCCTTATTCCTTATGTACGCACCTACAAGGGCACTATTATATTCTATTGGCAATTAAGACCTGAATATTTGTCAAAATTATGAAACCCATTGTCAGAAGACACACATGGCTGTGCAGAGGTATTACATGCTAATTAAATAAGCTTTTGCTTCATCATTGCTGAAAATACTGGATTGAATACCAGATTTGCATCAAATTAATGAAATCAGGGAAATGAGGCTATCAGTTGGGTACAACACTATGTGCTATATGGTTTAAGGACCAAAGCAAAGAAAACAGATATGAATGGCAAATATTTACCTAGATTGTACTTTGGTGTCAGGATAATGTGACTGGGTGGGACATCATGAAATATGCTTGCAGCAAGATGCCCCAGTGCTGGGCATCACTATAAACTGTCACACTGCAGACATCATAGCAATATGACTTAAAAATTGTTAAAGCTACATTAAAAATCTAAATCACACTCACACACACACACACACACACTTTTTGGTAATTCAGTGCAGTTAGGTGGAGGTGGAAAAAAGGTCTTTCCTTTTGGCAGGGGTGTGAAAAAATGAAGACATCTCCAAGAAAAGAACAGTCCAAGATCTTAGCAGATGTTTTCTGTATGAGTCTCATCTTCTGAGTCAATGGCTTTCACATTTATGATTAAAAATTATGTTTTTTTTTCTTGGTTTGATTGCTTTACTAATATGAAACAATTGGCCCAATGGTTTGTGGCCTTCACTTTAGTCTGTACTGAGATATTATTTTTACTAGATAAGAAAATATGAAACTGCTTCTGAACTCATTTTCAAATATGCACAGTTCTTTGTTACAGTAAGCACCTAATAAAGGGCACTCATTAATGATGTTGATTAGAAATTATGCACTGTAAAGGCCTTTGTCCAGTCGTTAATGAACAACAGTAGATATTGTAATGACAACAGATCAAACACATCAATCATTATTTATTCCTGCCAGTAAAAAAGACAGAGAAGGGTGGTTTGATGAATCAATATAGATTCTTACTTAATAAAACAGTTGCCCTTTCCAAATGAGATGATCAAAGGGCTTTAAGAATGATTATACAGGTAAATTGTGATTGTTTTGTTTGTTATTTCTTGATTTCCTGTTTCATTTTTTGATGTCTCAGTTGAACATTTACACAAAGTTAACAGATAGGTAGGTTTTTTATTTAGATAACAAAAAGTTATATTTTTCATATTATAAAAAAACATACATGGCAGAAGACCTATTGGTCATTTCATGTATCCAAACCATACATCAATATTTTTACTAAGCCATTTGAAACATCAACATATCTTCTTGAGTCATTTAAAAGAACTCATTAAAATATATATAATAATTAAAGCACAAACTTACCAATGACTTTTCTACTTGACAATAATTGATAATAATTATATGTCGTAATCTTCTGTTTTACTGTTTGATGCCTCAGTTAAGAACTTACCCAAAGTTAATCACCTTCAATCACATGCTAAGCGATACAATGCCTTGGATGTACCTAGATTGTACTTTGGTGTATTTTCAAAGCCTTGTGAAATGGGCACCTCTTACTAATTTTAATGCATCAAAATATGAGATAAAAAAGTAGGTAAACAATAAGCAACAATAATGATGATTTAAATATTTTATTCTTTCTTGTAAAAATCAAAGGGCAATATTTTCAGTCACTTTTGCAATATAAATCTTCACAGCAAAATATTTTTATGGATCATTGCCATCTCACCTCTGTCTACATGGGTTCGAGTCAATTGGGTCTGTGAGAAAGCTTGCCAGTACCTTCTTGTGGGTCAGTGGTTCTTTCCAGGGGTTTTCTGGGTTCTTCCTCCACCATTAATACTGACCACCATATATATATATAGCCTATCATGTGCTGAAAAATGGTGTTAAACCCTACAACAACAACAACAACAACAACAAGAACAACAACAAAAGCAAAACATTTTTAGTACAAAAATTTGGACGATTTGACAACAGATGTCAAGTTCTATGTATGAAAAAAGTTAGATATATTTAATTACTATTTTTATAGCTTGATGGTGTATGAAAAAATAGAGGGTACAAAATTTATATGAAATACTGTAGTCTTGGCTCTTCATTCTTTTGCTTCATTATATAGGCACATTTCTTGGTTTTATAACTTAAATCATCATTATATTTAGTATTTGAAATGTGGTTTACATTAGACATGTAGAATCAGTGTTATTTCTTACTAGGTAGTATGGTAAATTACTTGCAGCTGGAAAAAAAATCACTCAAATCTACCTACTCAAGTAGAAGAAATTTGTTTTTTACTCAGTATGAACAACTAGAAATATTTCGTAACACTGTTTTTACCATATTTTGTAATTCATTTTGTCATGATTTTTTTTTTATATTTCAGCATCACGCAATGTAAATGACTGGTGGTTGTCTTACTGGGTGGCCCATTCTAGTAGTCCAGAACCACAGCACATCAACTCAACTTTGCAAGATGTTGCCAATGTCCGTTTACTGTACCCTGTATCAGAACTCTCCTCTGGATACCAAATTATAACTAAAACAATTTCCTACCAGGATACAAATAGAATGTACAATCTTACTGGAGCAGGGGACAATCTCATATTCTATTTGACTGTGTATGGATGTCTGGCAGGAGCAAATTCTATCTTCACTTTGGCAAGAGCATTTCTATTTGCTTATGGGGGAATCTGTGCAGCAAGGGTCCTGCACAGTAAACTTCTTGATACAATACTTAAGGTAAGCATCTTAATTTCTTAGTCATTTTGTTCATTAATTGATAATTTATAGCCTGATTGTTACCAGGGAGTCCATAGCATGTTCGAGTCCATGTTTCAAACCAAAATAGTGAATTTTCATTTTGAACAATCTGTTCACTGTAATTTTCTGGTTACTGGAAAAGTCCATTTTCAGTAAAGGGGTGATGTTGCAAAGACTATATGGATAAACAAGTTAAAAATTGTGTCATCTGTATCCAATATTTTCACTGTCTATTTTTAATATATTTTAAAAAAATTATTGAGTAAAATAATAAGGACAAGTGGTGTAACACTTATTCTGTGTGTTCAAAGGATGTAAGGCCCAAAGTTACAGGACTTTGTGGAATTACAGTGTAACCCCACTATAACACAGTAGTTAGGAGCCATAGAACCTGACCATGTTATGAATCAAACCATGTTATAAGCAACCATGTACAGTACCAATAAATTTGCAGGGTTATGGTGTGTGTGTAATAAAAGCAGATGCAAAATAGTATATAACGAATGATGAAACAGTATGTCCGAAGGTTAAATAACAGTCTTTATAAATTTCATACTGCTAAATTTTCTCATCTGTGATTTGTAATACTTTGTTATTGTTTGAAAAACTCTAAGTTTCAGCTGCTTTTTGACTACAGCAATAAACAAGGGGGTTATATTTGTAGTGAATGGATGACATTATTCACTGGTCAACTGATTGCATAAAACAACAACCACCAAGCCACGTGCACATGTTGGCGGCATGTGTTTGTTTGATGTTTTATAAATTGTTGACCCATAATTTGAACACGTTTAGCCCAGCAATTGACTTTGATGATGAGCAGTGTATTTAAATTAATTGATTTATAAATTCAGGTGAGAATCTTTTATTAACTGCCACATAGTTTGTTGCTTAGTTGTGAAAGTAATTTATAGAACATATGTCGGATATTGTTCGAACAACAACTGTATAAGGAATGTACTGAAGACAAGCACAAAGTAGACTTGATGGCATCATTGCTCATAGACCAGTAATAATAACATTAACACTTATGAGCTGCCATCTTTCAACAATAAACAAAGATCAAAGTTCTCAAAAGGCCCAGCCATGGGTTCAGATACTCATATTTCTGATGTTTATTTTGGCACAAAACTAAGAAATTTGTTAAATTTAAAAATTTTAGGAGCCATTTCACGATCATTTTATATTAAAATCCATGTGATTTCCTCCCCAAAATGATAACAAACTTTCTACACATTATTTTGTGCACTTTTAAGAAGAAATATTTTCTGTGTATGAGAATAATATGTATATATGATAACTTAGGAGCCACACCACAAACATCTAATATTCAGATTTATAAGCAATCTCTTTTCCAAAAAGATAACAAAATTTTACATAATTTACTTTTCACTTTACATAATTTATTTTTTGTACTTAAATTTATTTTTTGTTTATGAGAAAAATACCAGTAATAAGGTAAATTAAATTTCAGGAGCAACACCACGATTGTTTCATTATATAAGAATCCATACATGATTTACTCCCCAAAATGATAATAAACTTTCTAGATGTTATGTTTTGCACTTTGAGAAGAAATGTTTTCCATGTATGAGAATAATACATTTGTAATATATTTCAGGAATCAAGCAACAAATGTCTTATATTCATATTTATAAGCAACCTTTTTTCCAAAATGATAACAAAACTTTATGTAATTTACTTTTCATACATAATTGTTTTTGTTTACGAGAAAAATACTGGTAATAAGGTAAATTAAATTTTGGGAGTCATGCTACGACCGTGTTATATCTGAATTCATGTTATAAACAATCTGACTTTAATGTTTATTCATCAATTTAAAAATTAGTTTTAATACAGCTCATTAGCATACTTCATTGCATATGGACTTGCTCAGTATGTGAATAACATACAATACAGATACTTATGTATTCTGCTTTTTTAATGTACAACATAGTTACGCACTTTCTAGCTCGTTACATTACACCATATTTTCGATACTGTTTTCCATTTAATCTGTATTTATTTCCTGTTATTTGCAGGCACCCATGACATTTTTTGATGTCACTCCTATTGGTCGCATCATCAATCGCTTCTCCTCAGATGTATATGCAATTGATGATGCTTTGCCATTCATAATGAACATTTTCTTTGCCCAGCTGTATGGAATTTTGGGGACCATAGTGATTACATGCATAGGGTTGCCATGGTTTTCCATATTGCTTATTCCCTTGGCATTGGCTTACTACAAAATACAGGTGAGAAAGAAAGTAAATTGTGACTGTAATTATGAGTTCATTATGTGGATTTGTAGATTCAGTCAGGAAAGAAACTTTATAGTACATGTGAAAAGATTGCTACCAGAGCCGCCTCAGTTATTAAGTTTATATTAGGTTGTTGGAATCATAGAACCTGTCTCAAAAGACCTCTTCTGCTAAAAAAAGAATGGTCTCTCAAGACAGGTAGTCTTGAGGCAAATCAGACCACTCAGTAATCAGTAAATTTATTTAGTAGTATTATGATTTTATGGTTTTAAAATAAGTAGTAGAAAAAGGGAGAAGCAACAAGCTTTGTAAAATTCAACAAATAATTTATTTCCTTAGAATACAAAGTGAAAATGTACAAAGAACATACAGTATTGCAAATTAAATCCCAACTAATTCTAGAATTACTAGCACAAGTCATAATGAATAAAGTTTTGAATAATTTCTAATGTTAAAGGTTTTGATGTGCCTGTAGTAGTGGGTAATTTCTAATATTCTAATGTGTCAATAACCTATAATGATGTAACAACATTGTTTTATTGACTCATAGCAATATAAACATTTGGCTTCCTTGTTTGAATAGACAGTAATTCCTGTTTAATGTCTTTTTACAAGAATATTATCGAGCACTTTGTATCTCCAGAGAAGAATATTTTGAACTAACTTCAGCCCAAATCATAAACACTGAACACAACAAATGATTCTGCATCAAGATTTTATAGCATGAATGAATAAATACTTTTGAGTTTTTCAAACATAAGATGAAATCATTCACAACAATAAAATTTTCTCTTTATTTTATGCCCATATGTATTGGCTAGCAATATGTGTGACAGACTGAAGTAGCAGATTTCTTGTTATATGTCAGCTGTGTATTGTTTTTGTTCTGCTGTTTGTGTGTATTTTTCATTGATCAGTAGCAACATAATTCTATTTCCTAATTCAAGTCCAAAATAGTTTTTAAAAAATTTGAAGTGGAATAAAAATAGCATGAGTTGGCCATACATTCCTGACAAAACCATAGATAATATTGTTTTAAAATGATACTATTATTATTGTCTATTGAGCCCAATGAAAAAATATTTTTGGCATTTCACTCCAGTGAATTATCAAAATTATTCCTGTTGGAAAATCAACTCATACACAAGCTTACATAAACTGATAGGTAGTATTCCTTCAAAACATTTTCTTTGACTGAATTATTCAACTTATTTCCTGTAGCCTTTTAGCACTTATTATGGTACATTATTATCTAATCAGGGCCCCAAGTGGCTAAATAGTCTAAAGTGGTCACTGTTACAGATCACAACCATCACACATCTGTTCGCGTCTCAGGCTTGGCCAATGTGTGTTTTTTCTCATGGGTTGGTGATTCTTTCAATGGTTTTTCCTAGGTTCTTCCTCCACTATTTATACTGGCCATTATGTATAGCCTATCTTGTGCTGCAAAATGGCATTAAACCCTATAACAACAACATTATCTAATCCATCTCCAGGTGATATTTTAGGTAGTTTGTCTACAGAAAAGTAAATGGCCTTGCTGATAAATATTGTAGCTGGGATTCTGGGTGCCTTGCCAGGATTATTTTACAGATATGCCAGGATTCTAGGTGCCTTGCAAGCATCATTATAAAACTATTCACAGACAACACATTGGGTTTTACAAATTATTTTCATTTTTTCACTTGAGTTTGAGCCTTTTGTATGGCTAATAATATTACATTAAAAATTACATCATAAATGTAATTATTTATGTAAGATTTTAAACAAATCTTCAAAATATTTCATATATGTACGGTTTTCATTTATTCCAGCAATACTATAGGCATACATCCCGAGAGATAAAGAGAATATCCAGTGTAACCCTGTCACCAGTGTATGCACATTTTTCGGAGACAGTATCAGGGCTGGCAGTGATAAGGGCTTTTAGAGAACAAGAAAGGTATACATTAATCCCACTATTATAAATTGATGGATTTACTAGGAAATTATAACTGGACTTAGTACATTGAGAATAGATCAGAATGTCATTATGTGTCCTCATAAATGTTTTAATAGCTTCTTGAAATATATTTCTTAGATTTTCTCTTGATCGTTAGTCAGACCTAGTTTCAGTGAAACATTTGAAAGTAAAGTTAGAGTATTGAGTAGACTGAAATATCATTAATTTCTCAAGAAAATAGTTTCATCGAAACTGTTGCTTTTACAAGTCTAAAACTCTAAATGGCATTAAAGTTTTTCTGTTGAATACATTCCCTGATCACATTAACATTAGGAAATAAACTCCATTGAATCCAGCCATCCCAGAAAAATGTTGTCTTTGCCATCTATATAAAATACAAACCTCCCCTTGCTGACCTTGGAATTTGTGTCTGTCATATATCACCAACAGAGACTTGGAGCTAACTGGAGATCATCCATTTGTTATCTGGCTGTCCAGTGGAAACATATTCAAGCATTGCCTTCATGTCTGGGCAGATTTAAAACCTTCAGATATTGATAATATGTACTTATATTCTGCCATGCTCTACACCACCATTCTGTGCAATGACCAGCCAGTTCAGCCACCTGATTAATGACTACAGGTATGGCCAGTCTGTGGGCTAGGTATGGCCAGTCTGTGTTCTAGGTATGGCCATTCTGTGGGCTAGGTATGGCCAGTCTGTGGGCTAGGTATGGCCAGTCTGTAAGCTAGGTATGGCCAGTCTGTGAGCTATGCCACATGCCTGATGTTTATTCCAGATTTGGTCCATTCATTTACCATTCATTTACCACCCATTGCATCCAATTTGCTGCTGATTTAGCCATCCAGCTGCATGTCATGTACTTTCTACTTGCTTTTTGAATCAGCTGAACCTACAAGACAATCCAGTTGAACTGATATTCATGGCATACCTGCTGGTTGGATATTAGGCTGCACACAGCGACAATGGCACTGCCTTGTCCATGCTACTAGGTGCAATATATGTGGACATGGAAACAATACCTGATGAGAGCAGCCTTTATAATGAGTGTGGCAACAACCTCAACCAACCAGATGACTCTCACCACTCTATGAAGCAGAGTTCAGCTTCATAGTGGCTGTTGAAGAGATTTACAGGGATCTACCATCTCAGGCTGCCCACCTCTATCTTCTACAAACCATATGTTTAAGATTAAAGCTTTAGTAAACATTGAAGATGAGGATGAGTATCACCCTTTCTGTCTACTGCTACAGTTGTGGAACAAAAAACATCTCCATTCTTGGACAAAGATTTTATAACTGGAATTCACAGGCTGTCTTTTCAGAAAGCTAGTTTACAGTGTCATTCTTGTCCCACTGGTACTGCACACATTCAGACATGTTTTACATATATGTAATTTAACTATTAGATGTTATTGTAATGATAACTTTATTCCCTGGATTTGACATTTTTTCGGAAAATTCAGTTCAGTTCAGTATTGCTACAGTGTATTTTTAGCTGACCTAATTCCTGACCTTGATTCAGAATTGGTAAGCAACTTTTTTTATTTCTTTCCTAGAATGGAAATCATTGGTTGTAATCAAGGTCATACTTGGTTTACATGTCAGTTCTTTGTAAAGAACTTTTATATTTTTATTTAATCTTATAGATTCATTCGGTAGAATCAAATTCGTCCATGTCATAGGTGTCAGCTGGGCTATGGTATTACTGCACCATTCAAACTAAGTGACCATATGACACCATCACATGATCTAAAATTGCATATAAAACTAAAGTTTTATAGTGATTTAATTTATTCATATTTCATACCTCCGGAGATCAAAGGTACTTTGTGTTGTGACCAGTTTAAGTTAAATTTTTTTATTTAAAATAATTTAAATTCCCTGCAAAATATCTAGTGCTCATCAGAAGTTTTGGACAAAGATATTTATTGAAAATTATTCTGAATTCTAAAACTGGAATATTAATTTTAGTGATTCAACAAGGAACTTTTGATACAACAACACTAAACAGGTTATAGAAGATGACATTGCCTTCCATATTGAAACTTCATTGGGATTCAAACTTTGATTCATTTAGAACTTTTAGTGATAGGAATGATATTATTAATATCATCAGATTAATTTTGGATTAGATACACAAATGATAAGTCCTTTTTCATAATTTTTTCTTGTTTTCTAGGGTAATAAATTCTTTTGTTAAATTCTACAAAGCTTGTTATCTTCACTCTTTTCTTTGTTACTTTAGTATGAGCCTAGACATGTAACACATATGCAGTAAAGACATGTCAAATTTGCACAAAACAATGTGGGAGTTAATATGTCAACCTTGCTGTTGTATTATGTGGATTAAGTCATTATTTTTACTCCAGTTTGAGTTTAGTGCAGAATGTTGTTGCAATGTCAATGTTTAATTTGGCATTTCTAGCAATTTTTCACTTTGCTAAAAAATCTGGCAGTAATGATGTATGATAGTCTGCAGCCCATATTGCCACAGTAATTAACAGGGTTACACATAATTCTGTATCTAAAGTCTTTGTCAAATTTTAATCTACTGTGATGTCTTTTTCTGCTAGTCATCACTGTAGTCACATGATATTTTGGCTCTGTGACTAATGCTGTATCAAATACAACTGCTGTTTGGTTGTAGAATTGATAATGTACAAAAGTAAGCATCACAAGATCTGCCTCTCCATATACACTTGCCTGCTTCTGTGGCATTTAAGCTGCAGCCGCAGTCTAATCCGCATTGTGAAGAGGATCATTGGCAAAAAGAGGAGGCTGAACACTGTCTGATAATGCAGTTTCTGATTCAGTTTTATTTTAAGTGGCAGTATGCCCCTTAGTTTAGTTGACAGTTTAATAAAAGGGATGTGAAACAGAATTTCTTTTTCCCCATTCCCAACCTCCCCAATAGCTATTAAACAGTTGCCACCCCAGCGATCTACAAACAGCCTTCCTGTTGGTGCCAAACTTGTTCATTTTCAGCAGACTTTTATTGACACTTTTCCACAGAGGGGCAATCTTGGGCTTGTCAGAGGGTCTTTTCATTTCATTTATTGAACCCTCCACCTTTTTGTCTTCCCCTTCTGGTGGTTCTTTTGTAGATAGATGTTTTTAAGTGAACAAGTCGGCAGTGGAAAAAAGTTTACAATCCACACTCTCCACGGTTCAAATTATTCAGACCTTTTTTACTAGCACCAAAAGCCAAATGAAAGTTCATGCAGTCATACATCTTAGCTGACTCAATAGTTGTATAGCGGCAATAATACTCAAAATGGAAATGACACAGTCATTCAGACCTTCCATCATGAAGGATGAATTAGTAATCAGTTTTGATACAACCATTGCATGTTTTCATGTCATAGTCCAATCATCCTCATGCAAGTTCCCTAAGGTTGGCTTACAAGAAACATTGGACAAATTTCATGCAGTCTGATGTCAACATCAGTCCATGGGTGTTCACTAAGACTATCGTCTCCATCATCATCCTGTTCAGGTCAACCTCATCAGCAGCAACTGCAGCCTATGTAGAGAAAACATCCTTCAAAAACACATGATAAGTTCATCTTTGGTGAAAGGTAGGAACAATCCTCATCCCACCTTTTGTTCAGCAGGAATTTCTAATAAATTGGGAGGAATCAGATCTCAGCCAATCCTTGCATTTTGTCCAAATCAGGATGGAGTTTTTTTTACCAGTATCAGTCTTGTTTATGGATTATGGGTCAGCAGGTGGTCCAAGGCATGTACCGTTACAGCTTACTCACACATCTCTGCTCTGTCCACATACATTTGAATCTCAGCTCAGCTAGCATGGCTATGTAAGAAAGCATGCCAGTAACTACAGTAACCCTCAACTTGTAATCATATGTAATTTACTTAAAAAGACAAATTTATACATGCAGCTAGCATTGACCAGAAGCCTTTCCTACTCCAGGACTTGGTCCCTGGATCATAGAGTTTAGACTGTTGAGATACCATCCACATGACCATGTACATAACTATGAAAAGACATTTGTATACAGCCATTGTCATTTCATACCCAGGAGGCTCAAACTTTGAGTGGAGTTTTAAACATGAACGCTAGAGGATAAATGTTTTACAAATATGCTATTCAAGTATCAGCGGTAAGAGATTTACAGTTCTTTTATTGCATCACATAAGAGATTCATAAAAGTTCTTGCACCTTTCACCAAAACATCATAGTTGAATGTGATAAATGATGCCATTACTAGAATGCTCTCTTATAAATTTGATAATGGTATTTATGGGTGTCCTTAGGTATTATCTGTGTTGTAAGTAAGGCTACAATTATAATAAAATATTTTCCAGCACAGCCTGATCATAACAGTATAAAAAAGCAACAATAAATAGTGTATTAAAAAATGTGAAACCAAATTTGTAATTGTCTTTCAAAAACCAGGATCTAAAATCAAGTGAAATCAATTTTACAAACTGATAGTAAAAAGTAAACTCGACTAATTTAATGGGAACCAATACCATACATGTATTTTTAGAATGGCAACAGTATATTCAGGAACTACAAGTGAGTGACCAGTCTACCTAGGAACAAACAATAAACAAGTCATACATATGTTTTGCAGGTTCAAGGCAGAGAATCTTGCCAAACTAGATGATAACCAAAGAGCTCAGTTTGCTGCAAGAGCTGCTTCCAGCTGGCTAGGCTTCAGGCTGCAAATGCTGGGGGTTGCCATGGTTACTGGGATTGCTTTCATTGCTGTGTTAGAGCACCACTTTTACAGTGTAGATCCAGGTTAGATGGCAACAAACAATATTTTGGATCATGCTATTTGACTGGTTAGCTGGTGGAATAGCTGTTAGCTGTTTGACCTCATCCAGGTTGCCAGAAGAACAGCTATATACTATTTTACTGGTTAGCTGGTGGAATAGCTGTTAGCTGTTTGACCTCATCCAGGTTGCCAGAAGAACAGCTATATGCTATTTTACTGGTTAGCTTGTGGAATAGCTGTTAGCTGTTTGACCTCATCCAGGTTTCCAGAAGAACAGCTATATGCTATTTGACTGGTTTACTGGTGGAATAGCTGTTAGCTGTTTGACCTCATCCAGGTTGCCAGAAGAACAACTATATGCTATTTTACTGGTTAGCTTGTGGAATGGCTGTTAACTGTTTGACCTCATCCAGGTTGCCAGAAAAACAGCTATATGCTATTTTACTGGTTAGCTGGTGGAATAGCTGTTAACTGTTTGACCTCATCCAGGTTGCCAGAAGAACAGCTATATGCTATTGTACTGGTTAGCTGGTAGAATGGCTGTTAACTGGTTGACCTCATCCAGGTTGCCAGAAGAACAGCTATATGCTATTTTACTGGTTAGCTGGTGGAATGGCTGTTAACTATTTGATCTCATCCAGGTTGCCAGAAGAACGGCTATATGCTATTTTACTGGTTAGCTGGTGGAATAGCTGTTGGCTGTTTGACCTCATCCAGGTTGCCAGAAGAACAGCTATATGCTATTTTACTGGTTAGCTGATGTAATGGCTCTTAACTGTTTGACCTCATCCAGGTTGCCAGAAGAACAGCTATATGCTATTTTACTGGTTAGCTGGTAGAATGGCTGTTAACTGTTTGACCTCATCCAGGTTGCCAGAAGAACAGCTATATGCTATTTGACTGGTTAGCTGGTGGAATAGCTGTTAGCTGTTTGACCTCATCCAGGTTTCCAGAAAAACAGCTAAATGCTATTTGACTGGTTAGCTGGTGGAATAGCTGTTAACTGTTTGACCTCATCCAGGTTGCCAGAAGAACAGCTATATGCTATTTTACTGGTTAGCTGGTAGAATGGCTGTTAACTGTTTGACCTCATCCAACTTGCCAGAAGAACAGCTATATGCTATTTTACTGGTTAGCTGGTAGAATGGCTGTTAACTGTTTGACCTCATCCAGGTTGCCAGAAGAACAGCTATATGCTATTTTACTGGTTAGCTGGTAGAATGGCTGTTAACTGTTTGACCTCATCCAGGTTGCCAGAAGAACAGCTATATGCTATTTTACTGGTTAGCTGGTAGAATGGCTGTTAACTGTTTGACCTCATCCAGGTTGCCAGAAGAATAGCTATATTATATTTGACTGGTTAGCTGATGGAATAGCTTGTTAGCTGTTTGACCTCATCCAGGTTGCCAGAAGAACAGCTATATGCTATTTGACTGGTTAGCTGGTAGAATGGCTGTCAGCTGTTTGACCTCATCCAGGTTGCCAGAAGAATAGCTATATTATATTTGACTGGTTAGCTGGTGGAATAGCTGTTAACTGTTTGACCTCATCCAGGTTGCCAGAAGAACAGCTATATGCTATTTGACTGGTTTACTGGTGGAATAGCTATTAACTGTTTGACCTCATCCAGGTTGCCAGAAGAACAGCTATATGCTATTTGACTGGTTAGCTGGTGGAATAGCTGTTAGCTGTTTGACCTCATCCAGGTTGCCAGAAGATCAGGTATATGCTATTTGACTGGTTTACTGGTGGAATAGCTGTTAGCTGTTTGACCTCATCCAGGTTGCCAGAAGAACAGCTATATGCTATTTGACTGGTTTACTGGTGGAATAGCTGTTAGCTTTTGACCTCATCCAGGTTGCCAGAAGAATAGCTATATGCTATTGGACTGGTTAGCTGGTGGAATAGCTGTTAGCTTTTGACCTCATCCAGGTTGCCAGAAGAATAGCTATATGCTATTGGACTGGTTAGCTGGTGGAATAGCTGTTAGCTGTTTGACCTCATCCAGGTTGCCAGAAGAACAGCTATATGCTATTTGACTGGTTTACTGGTGGAATAGCTGTTAGCTGTTTGACCTCATCCAGGTTGCCAGAAGAACAGCTATATGCTATTTGACTGGTTTACTGGTGGAATAGCTGTTAGCTGTTTGACCTCATCCAGGTTGCCAGAAGAACAGCTATATGCTATTTTACTGGTTAGCTGGTAGAATGGCTGTTAACTGTTTGACCTCATCCAGGTTGCCAGAAGAACAGCTATATGCTATTTTACTGGTTAGCTGGTAGAATGGCTGTTAACTGTTCAGAAGAACAGCTATATGCTATTTGACTGGTTTACTGGTGGAATAGCTGTTAGCTTTTGACCTCATCCAGGTTGCCAGAAGAATAGCTATATGCTATTGGACTGGTTAGCTGGTGGAATAGCTGTTAGCTGTTTGACCTCATCCAGGTTGCCAGAAGATCAGGTATATGCTATTTGACTGGTTTACTGGTGGAATAGCTGTTAGCTGTTTGACCTCATCCAGGTTGCCAGAAGAACAGCTATATGCTATTTGACTGGTTTACTGGTGGAATAGCTGTTAGCTTTTGACCTCATCCAGGTTGCCAGAAGAATAGCTATATGCTATTGGACTGGTTAGCTGGTGGAATAGCTGTTAGCTTTTGACCTCATCCAGGTTGCCAGAAGAATAGCTATATGCTATTGGACTGGTTAGCTGGTGGAATAGCTGTTAGCTGTTTGACCTCATCCAGGTTGCCAGAAGAACAGCTATATGTTATTTGACTGGTTTGCTGGTGGAATAGCTGTTAGCTGTTGACCTCATCCAGGTTGCCAGAAGAACAGCTATATGCTATTGGACTGGTTTATTGGTGAATAGCTGTTAGCTGTTTGACCTCATCCAGGTTGCCAGAAGAACAGCTATATGCTATTTGACTGGTTTACTGGTGGAATAGCTGTTAGCTGTTTGACCTCATCCAGGTTGCCAGAATAACAGCTATATGCTATTTGACTGGTTTACTGGTGGAATAGCTGTTAGCTGTTTGACCTCATCCAGGTTGCCAGAAGAACAGCTATATGCTATTTGACTGGTTTACTGGTGGAATAGCTGTTAGCTGTTTGACCTCATCCAGGTTGCCAGAAGAACAGCTATATTATATTTGACTGGTTAGCTGGTAGAATGTCTGTTTATTGTTTGACCTCATCCAGGTTGCCAGAAGAACAGCTATATGCTATTTGACCAGCTAGTTAATGGAATTGATGTTAACTGCTAGAAGAATAGCAGCATGCTATTATTTGATCAGTTAACCGTAAGGAACAGTAAATAATAGCTAACTGACCTAAATATGACACCAAATTTTTTTTGTATCTTCTGATGTGGTCTGAATTTTTAAAGATTTGACCCAGTACACACTAATCAATTTTTCATTTTGAGATATATTATCTGATTATAATTGCATATTCAGCCTCCCAGGCAATGATATGCACCATGTATTTCAGCTTATTTTAGCAATAAAAATGCCATCAGCATTCTGAGACAGTATTCAGATGAGAGTGGTCTCCCCATGAATAGATGGCAAAAAATCTTGTCAGTTACCAGTTGCTACTGGATCTTGGGCATGGTCAGTATGCTGTTTACAAGGCCTTTGATATTCAGATCCACTGTGTTCATTCTCCTTAGGGCTGTTTCATTTAAATATACATTTTATTCAGGAAAGGTAGTTTTTAATAAAAAAACATATGTCAGTGTATTTTGATTGCTTTGAGTTCATATTAAAATGAAAAAGAAAATTCTAAATTGCATCTATGTGCGATTTCCCCACTTTCAAAGTGCCTTCCCTGGATCTCATGTATGGAACAGCCCTTAAGGGGGAATGTATGTCATCAGATTTTGGCCTAAGTTTTGCTTTCTTTCGCACTTTAAACATTTTGCACTTCAGGTTTTTTAGCTTTGTTGTTGTCTAGTCAATGAGCTATAGTACTTAAAATTGGACTCAGAACTTGGCCCTTTTTTAAAAGTTTTATCAGTTCAAGTCAAGTACATTTCCATTCATTCTTTGCAGTTATAATATTTCTGCATTTTTTTTCAGGCATGTACCATAATTCTTCTCCTCCAATTCACAATATACCTTATGTAATGCTTTCTTGATTTCACCAACATCCAAAGAGGTATAAGCATAATTATTACAAATATAAGTGACAAAATGCATAATCTGAGCATAAAAAGAGCAGATATTACGTGCCATAATTACAGGAAACTGTGAAAAACATTTATTTTTGCTTTTTACTAGGAATTCAGTTAAAATTATTGTTACAGATTGGCTAAATCCATGTGGATTAGTACAAGAATATAAACACAAACAATAGATAAATTATTTATATAAAACATTCATTTTTAATGGTTTACATGTCTAACTTTTGCAAAATGATCATAAAGACAAGTCCACAAATTCTGCAAGGAGTATGAAGTTTTTCTCAATCTGAATGGTGTATTAATATCACTCTTGAATTCTTCTTTCAGAAGTCATACTACCATGACTCTCAGTGTTCCCATTATTCTTCTTTCAGAAGTCATACTACCATGACTCTCAGTGTTCCCATTATTCTTCTTTCAGAAGTCATACTACCATGACTCTCAGTGTTCCCATTATTCTTCTTTCCGAAGTCATACTACTATGACTCTCAGTGTTTCCCATTATTCTTCTTTCAGAAGTCATACTACCATGACTCTCAGTGTTCCCATTATTCTTCTTTCAGAAGTCATACTACGATGACTCTCAGTGTTCCCATTATTCTTCTTTTAGAAGTCATACTACCATGACTCTCAGTGTTCCCATTATTCTTCTTTCAAAAGTCATACTACCATGACTCTCAGTGTTCCCATTATTCTTCTTTCAGAAGTCATACTACGATGACTCTCAGTGTTCCCATTATTCTTCTTTTAGAAGTCATACTACCATGACTCTCAGTGTTCCCATTATTCTTCTTTTAGAAGTCATACTACCATGACTCTCAGTGTTCCCATTATTCTTCTTTTAGAAGTCATACTACCATGACTCTCAGTGTTCCCATTATTCTTCTTTTAGAAGTCATGCTACTATGCTCTCAGTGTTCCCATTATTCTTCTTTCAGAAGTCATACTACCATGACTCTCAGTGTTCCCATTATTCTTCTTTCAGAAGTCATACTACCATGACTCTCAGTGTTCCCATTATTCTTCTTTTAGAAGTCATACTACCATGACTCTCAGTGTTCCCATTATTCTTCTTTTAGAAGTCATACTACCATGACTCTCAGTGTTCCCATTATTCTTCTTTCAGAAGTCATACTACTATGACTCTCAGTGTTCCCATTATTCTTCTTTCAGAAGTCATACTACCATGACTCTCAGTGTTCCCATTATTCTTCTTTTAGAAGTCATACTACCATGACTCTCAGTGTTCCCATTATTCTTCTTTTAGATGTCATACTACCATGACTCTCAGTGTTCCCATTATTCTTCTTTTAGAAGTCATACTACCATGACTCTCAGTGTTCCCATTATTCTTCTTTCAGAAGTCATACTACCATGACTCTCAGTGTTCCCATTATTCTTCTTTCAGAAGTCATACTACCATGACTCTCAGTGTTCCCATTATTCTTCTTTTAGAAGTCATACTACCATGACTCTCAGTGTTCCCATTATTCTTCTTTTAGAAGTCATACTACCATGACTCTCAGTGTTCCCATTATTCTTCTTTCAGAAGTCATACTACCATGACTCAGTGTTCCCATTATTCTGTGTCTTGCTCACTCTTATGTCACAAGATTTAATTATCAATCTGATCTTCAAACATTTTTTACATTAACTAAATGGTTACCCAATGGCTTATTTTATTTCTGGGATTTTTAGCAATGGGTGGTTTTGCAGGTACTCAAGTATCCAGGTAACCGCTAGCAGGTGTACTGTTGTCCATCATTTGTCTTTTGTTGGTATCTGTCCATCAGTTAGCACAAATTTGTTAACTCTACTCCAAAACAGCTACTTAAAGGAATGACGTAACTTGACACACACACTTATCCAAAGGTCTTTTTGATTCTAAATGAAAATTCTGCTGCTGAGACAATCAATATTTCTGCCATATTGACCTTTGTCTTACATCCAATTTGGATGCCAAGACAACCATCTTAAACATCTTTTGAGTGATACATCTAGATAGTATGCCCTATCATCTTGGGTATTTTCTGAAAATCATAATATGATGACTAGTTGATCATAAATGAAAATGGTGTTGATCTGACATCCAGTATGGCCACCATGGCAGCCATCTTTAAAATCTTATTATTGCTACTCTTTCTGAACAGATGGTCATATTGATATGGGGTTTCATCCATGAACTTTTTACATGAAACTGATCTGACATTCAGTATTAATGCCATATTGGCCAGCTGGATAACTCTTCATTTTGACATGGCATTTACGTCAGATGACCTCTTATGATATTTAGTTAATTTAAATGAAAATGGTGTCAATCTACATCTGATATGGCCATCATGTTGGTCTTCTTCAAAATGTTATTACTAATTGTACTAAATGGATGGTCATATTGAGATGTGATTGTCACCAAAAGACCTTTTGATATCAGCTTGTTCCTAAATGAAAGTGGTGCCACATTCTGTATGGCTGCCATGGTGGTCAGCTTGAAAAGCTTTTTGTTAGTCAAGAATGTGATAAAATGTTTCAGTACACATCAGTTGAAAGAAAGAAATTATCTGTCTTGGATTTCTGGCAATTATTTCTATGCACTGGAGCACTAGTCCTCTCAAAGGACTCTTGCTTTCATGATGACTAACAAGATTTTTCCTCATTTCCCTGTGCAAGTCCCTGTGCAGGCTCAGGGATGTAGAATGAACCCAAGGCATACTCTTGCATGTGGCAGGATACAATTAATGGAGGCAGTCTTTTTAACCTGGTGTCCATTCCATGATTATGATGAAAGAGTCTTAGATTTTTTTAAGAGTGCAAGTTATATAAAATATATATTTGACTTTGTATTTTCAGGATTTTAACTCTTTTTTTTATACCTTTTTCATTGTTTTGCATTTCTTATGAGGGATAATTTGACTTACTGATCCTTATGTGACCATCGCTGATGTGCTGTCAAAATTATGTCAGGTTCCTTTAGGTAACACATGCACACATGCATGCTTGCACACACACACACACACGCATGCACATAATGACACACATATGCACTTGCACAATTATTGTTTTAATAATCACGTTTTCTGATTGTGAAAGTGGAGTCAATAACTTCAGCATCTTTAAGATTTTGCATTAGATTATTGAAAATGTTGTATCATACAATAAAACTCTTTTTCAGGTGAGAATGAATATGTTAAGAGTGTTTATTTCAATTTAAATTCATGAAATGAGTTAAATCTTTCAATATTTTTCAAGCCTTGCCTAGCAAATAAAAATTATAAAATTTTTATAGTTTTCTTTGAAATTTGCACAGATGTTTGACTCTGTTTATCACCTGAAGTAAATTAGTGATTTATGCAGTAAAACTCCAAAAGCTGTTAGGTGACTTTGCTTTGAAATGTTTTGGACATCTTGCTCAAGTTTTGTAGGTATCACTTCACTAATTAAACCAACTGGCATTTATTGCATCCTATTGCAATCCGTAAGAAAATCATTTCAGATTGTTAAAAACCATCTTCCATTTTCAGGTCTTGTAGGTTTAGCCATTTCATATGCATTGTCAGTGACAAATCTGCTTAGTGGAGTGGTCAGCTCCTTTACTGAGACAGAGAAGCAGATGGTTAGTGTGGAGAGAGCTCAGCAGTACATAGACAGGATTCCAACAGAGTCCCTGGAAGGGGTTCTCCTGGTTAGTCTTTGAATTAATCAAGTTCCAGTTTCATCATCATAAGTCTGGAAGTTAAGTCATTTCATTTGATCAGTCAAGGTTTAAGTTTGTACATGACACCCAGCTTATTTTCTACTTTTAGCTATATGTCACATGTGACAGCCATCCCAGGTAGATAAGGCCTGGAAATTTTAAGCAACATTAAGAAATATCAAATTTAAAAATATAGTCATACAATTTTTTACATTTTCTTACCTAGTGACATTGCTTGTACACCACAATTAAAGATATGTAAGGAAATTTCGATCAATGAAAATGTCACAGGTGAAGGCAGTACTTTAATAAACAAAAACTAATTAAATAATTTTTTATCAATTGATCTAGTTCTATCTTTTAGTTCCTTTTAAGTGTAATCATCATAAATGTAGTGTGTTCTCTTGTAATTAAACATAAAATGTGTCAATCTACCATAACATCTGTGTCCGTGAGCATTTCTCTGGGAACCTAATTAAGTGCCAACTGTGTTTTGATAACTAACTTGCAGAAGTATTTGTTGTATTGCTGCATAAAAGAAAAGTTAAAAGGCACGAAAATCGTACAAACTTAAAATCTAATTGCCCCGGTCATATGTTGGTAAACTTGCTTCAATTGATCAGTCAAACACTGTTATAAATGCTATTGTGTATGTAACATAAACTACCTTAAATTAACTAGCTTACTGGTATCTGTGATCAAAGATAGCAATGCAACCAAGTGAAATGAACACTTCATAAAATAAAGAGCGTGTTTTCAAAGATATGATCCATTATGAGCAAGCAAGTTTCAGAGAATCCTTGAACTTAGAGATATCATCAAAAATGAGAAGAAGTTTCATTATTACTTTCAGTGAAATCACGATATCAATACTGTACTAATTGAACAATACAAACATTGAGATTCGATGTAGATGATTGTCTCACACGAAAATTTTTTTTCTTGTTTTCTAACAAAAGGAATCTTATTTGGTTGTGTATCAACAGTTAGTCTAGTTCCCTGCTTTTTTGACTCCTGATTTGGCAGGATACTATGACATACCACTTCAGGAACCAAACTCATGAAAATAACAAAAAGTAGTAATGTAATACACAGATGTTTTCTTGGTTGTTGAAACCAGCAGGATTGATGTTGTTCTTGGCTTAACACCATTTTTTAGCACACAATAGGCTATTCATGGCGGCCAGTATTAATCGTGGAGGAAGAAACTGGGAAATCACCAGAAAAAAAACCACCAACCCACAAGAAGCTACTGGCAAGCTTTCTCACATATCAACATTCACTGAATCCTAGACTCGAACCCACGCAGACAGAGGCGAGATGGCAGTGATCCGTAACGGACAGCACTTTAGACCACTCGGCCAATTCGGGCCCATTCCAGCAGGAATGATATTTCACATGTTGGGCATTTTGAAAATAAATTCATTTAAAGAGAATAATGAACAACTTCATTAGAAAAAGCGTTATTAAAAATTATTATCGACATAAATGTAAAATAATGATTCAGTCATTAAATAGCAAAGTTTCCTAACCCCAAAACCACTGCTCGCTGGTTTCTCGATGTCCAAGCAATTTTTTTCTCCATTTTTGAAGTTCCCTCAGTAACTCATACCCTCGCTTATAATGCAGTCTATGTTTGTGGTTCCCATTGTGCATGAGATATCGAGGGAGTGGTGTATAGATACTTTGATGCTCTATATGACTCTGAAGGTTCCTTATGATTACTGCAGTTGAAGTAAGAATAAAATCTGTTTATTCAGGGGTAGACTTTCCATATTATTGACTTTTTACATTGTTACAATCAGAAGATTAACTTTTTTGTATGTGTGAATGAGTATAGCAATTAGATGAAAGGATGGAATGCTTTTATTGGAAGGTCTCATCAGTAGAGGCCAATCAAGGTAATTACTAATGCGTGAATTCTGCTTGTACTGCTGGCTATTACTCCAATGTTGCTCAAAGTCTGACTTTCAAACAGTAAAATCTGGGATGGACATTGGTAATGTATTGTTGGAAAAGTTTCAAAAACACTAATATTAAAAAATACAAAACCAACATAATTCTCAAATTTTAGCTCACCTGGCTATAAGGTCAAGTTAACTTTTTGATATGTCTTTTGCCTTCTGTCCAATGTCAGGAGTCCATATTGCATCATCTGTTTGCATTTGCCATTTTTCAACTTAACAAAAATTACTCAACAGAATTTGGCCAGATTTAACAGGAAGCATAATGGCAAGATTTTCTTTAAGTAAGATCTTCTTTAAGACTTTATTCAAATGATGCCAGTTGACCATAAAATATGGTTGCTATTACCGGAAATACAAATAGACTAACATTTTTCACTGACATTTTCTCCAAAGCAGCTCAAAAAATTTGTGAATATGTGCCTGAAATATCCTTGCATGAAGCTCTTTCAAATTTGTTCAAATGATAGTCTGCTGACTGACTTATTCTGAAAGATTCTCAGAACAGAATTTGACTAAGTCTAATGCTGAAAGCATTCTGGCATGAACATCTTTCAGATTTGTTAAAATGATGCTGACTAACCTCTGAGTATGACCACCCTTACTATAAATTAAAAAAAAAACTTTAAACAACTTCTCAAAAAAACCATTTGATAGAATTTGACTGGACTTGACAGAAAGCATACTGACAGAGTTATGCACATGAGGCCAATCTAGCATGAGATATGCCTATTGCTGAAAACAGAAACCTAAAAATACCTTCTTTAAACACAACTAAACAAAATTTGAAGAAATTTTATCCAAGGCATTTGTTCACTGCAGCTCACTTGGCTACAGATTTCAGTGGTTTCCTAAGTATGGATCAAGGGGAAGGACCCTGGGTAGTGGGAGTGGGGGTAAAGACTTGCCCAGAACTCAATGCTGACTACACAGATTTGATCTCCATGTAATGTCAGGTACCTTAATGGCATGCCTATGAATGGATTCTAAATTAAAGTATTATGACTAAGATGGAATAAATAAAGAGGGAGCACTTGGGTCCATTGTAATCAACTCATTATAGTGCTTCTACTTTGATATAAAAAAGAACTTTTTCTTTCCTTTTTTTATGTCTTATACCTTTTATGTCCTTTCACAGTTGGTAGGAATAATGGTTGGTTGGCTGGTTAGTACATTGACCTTGTAGTGCAATACTGGCTATATAGTGCCAATTTAAAGGTCAGATTTAGGATTTTAGAAACGATTAAAGGTTAAAATGTAAAAGGAACAAAAAGTTAAATAGGAGTTGTCATTTTGTTTACATGACATTAGTCAGAATTTGTTTTCTTCATGGTACATAATGCTTTCATCAGGTCTTGGAGACTATACAAAATCCTGGAGACTATACAAAATCCTGGAGACTATACAAAATCCTGGAGACTATACAAAAATCCTGGAGACTACAAAATCCTGGAGACTATACAAAAATTCTGGAGACTATACAAAATCCTGGAGACTATACAAAGTTTTATTATGGTCAGCTATATAACTGTTGAGTTCATTCTGGTTTTTCTGGTGACAGGCCACATGCTTTGTTCATTTAAACAATATTATGATTTTGTACACATTTACTTGACTGACATGAGAAATGTCATTGCATGAGTAAACATGACAGTCGTAATTTATACCTCCTAAAATAAAAAAATTGACTGTATCCAAATATCTAGACTCAACCAAAGTAGATCAGAACTTCAGAATACCTTTGGTTAGCAAATTGGAACTTGTTTATAATTAAAACTGAGTGATACATGGAAAAAAATTATTGTTGTTAAAATGGGTCATTCTTCAAAACAGGAAATTTGAAAATGTTATATAAATACATTGATTTAAATGGGTTCTTTGTCAAACTGTATGTATGATGTAGTTATGGTTTCAAAAGCCTCTTCATTATATCTTCCAGCCACCTCCATTTTGGCCCATTCAAGGATCCATCAGTTTCCATCAAGTGTACATGCGCTACAGAGATAATCTGCCATTTGCACTAAAAAACCTTTCACTGGAGATAAGGGGAACAGAAAAGATAGGGATCGTGGGTCGAACTGGATCTGGGAAATCAAGCTTGTTCCTGGTACTATTCCGTATGGTAGAGATACACAAAGGCAATATTTGCATTGATGGAATTGATCTTCATCACTTGGATTTAAAGGATATCAGGTAAATGTCAGTTTTTATAATCCTGCCATAATACAGAGAGTATCATGTAATTATGTTGTCTATCCATCAATGTGTAACCAATACAATCTTCTGAACATTGATAAGAACATTGCAGCAGTGAACATGTCAACTCCACAGATATCTGAGTTTGATTGGCTAGCTTTTGATGTGACTTCTAAGCTGGTGGAGAATATTGTGGCCACATATTTAGAGCTTAACCTAGCATCATCAGATATTTTTTGCCAGGCCCAAAAACTAGTGGAAATCAGAAGTCTTTATTGCCAATATGACAAATATGGCAGCACATCATTCCATATCTAAAACCCTTCTTGCAGCCTTGATTTGGTATGATGACAGGTCTTTCTCTGCTAGTTCTCACTGAGGCTGCATTACTCCTTGGTCCCACTTTCATTGCCATTGTGGAGAGATCATAGAGATGCAGTTGAATCTCACTCAACAGCAGCAGTCTCAATCACAATACAATTTCAGATGGCAACAGATTCCACAGCGTCAGAGGAAATAAATGACAAAAGAAACAAAGTTTTTTCTTCCCAAAGCCTGCCAACAATCACCAATGACCTATCTTCCTGACAGTCTGCTGAAAACTTACCTATGGGTGCCATATTTTTTTGCATTTTCAGCAATTTTGAATCTGTCTTTTTTTGCAGAATGAATGGGTGAACCAATTTGTCTTAGAGGGACTTTAGATTTCAGTTATCCAACCCTCTCTCCTTTGTGTTCTGCTTCCTTGATGACCAATTCTTAGGGGGCAGACATTTAGCTAAAGGAGATAAATTCTCTGCTCTTCAAATGGGTGACATAGATAATTTGCAAACCAAACTATATAGAGTTGCATACAAGGTTTTGTCTCATACTAAAAGCAAATGACAAGCACTGATTGTGATATATCTCAGATGGCTCAACAAATACATAACTGCATCAAAGTTCAAGATGGACATATCATGGTTGGAAAGGCATTTGATCAGAAGGGAAAAGTTTGTGTTTTCAGCCTTGATCTGACCAATGCATATTTTCACATCCCTCTCCATCTGGCTTCACACAGGTTCCTTCAGTTTGCATTCCAAGGAACAGTTTAAACTTTTTTGCCATTTAATCTCAATGTCAGCCAATGTGTGTTTATAAAAACAATCAACTGCATGTTATCTGTGTTCAGGTCTTCCTCATTGTCAGTGACTGCAGCTTATGTGGATAACATAAATTAAAAACAACATGGAAGGTTCATTGTTTTTTGAAGGACTTGAATATGTTCCCTAGACTTTCTAGTGAACTGGGAGAAATCAAATCTTATCTCTCATAATATTTTGTCCATCTTGATATGGAATTGTTTGCCTGTCTCATCCTAATTCATCTATCTCCATTGAGAATTGTGTGGCTTATTGAGTTCCTAGAGTTTGTCTCCAACAAAAAGGGGCTTTCCACAGAGAGCTTCTGACCTCTGTATGTGGCAGACTGGATTGTTTGAGGACATCTTTTTCCAAGATCATCTTGTTATGACCACAGCTGAGATAATATAGTTCTTCTATCAGGGCATGACAGTAAATTCCTTTGAGAAACTTAATGCATAAAAAAAAGTTTATATGTATGCCAGCTCATATTGTTTTGAGACTCACCTGTTGCCCCACTTTGCCATGATGAGGGACCTGTGGTAGGTAGTATTTTTAGAATATTGGATTCATAGTACAAGGTTCATAGCTGCCACAGTGTCCTTGAGAAAGGCACTTAACTCTCATTGCCTTGGCTTGATATGGCCAATGATATTTTAAATAGTTACCTCCCCTAATGATCAACAACATTTCACATTGATAAGTGGCAGCTGAGTCCAGAGGATAAATCACTTAATATCTACCGTTGTAAGAATGAAGACTATAATCAATGCCTTTCATATTACAGAAGGGTCTCCATTGTAGAAAATTAATCCTTGGATTGTTGGACAGCTGTGTCATGGTCAGGTACCTTAAACAGGAGAAGAGAGCCAAATCACCAGACCTCTGCATCCTGGTCTGGGACTGTGTGCTGGTTCTCCCAGCACAGCTTATATCCAGATCAGACTCATTCCTGGCAAACTTAATGTTCTGGCCAGTTGATTGTTAAGAAGGGGACATACTCTTTACATTGAGTGGTCCTATCATCCCTCAGTCTTTCAGCAGATTAGGATTTTGTTTCTCTTTGGGGGGCTTACAATGATAGATGTTTGACAAGGTGGAACCACAAAATACCCACCTTTGTCTCTCCAAACCCATACCAGATGTAAAGGTCAGTTGGGATTGGTTGCTATGCTTTCCTTGTGACTATTCTGATGTCAAGAGTAGCTTAGAAAATGAGAAGCCAAATGTTCCATGGTGTACTCATACCCTTTGGTTGGGAAAAATCCGGGGGAAATTATCCACTTGATCTATTTGTAGATATTCCCAAACAGCTCAAACAACAAACATCTTAGCCCAGAATGTCATCTTGTTAATGCCTGACTCTTGTCAGAAGGGTTTTTGCATAGAAAGAATGTTGAACTTTCAGTCGTGGAGAGAATCTTACAATTTGGAAGATTTCATGGTAACTGATGATATGACTTGAAGAATTTTAGAAGGGTTCAAATATTTTTAGGAGAGGATGTGTAATTATCATATTCCCACTTTCCATAAACAAAGTTCTGAATGGAGACTCGGGAATGTGCCTTTGGTTGACTTTGACTTCAACTGGTCTCTCCCTTTATCCTTCAGACTTTTCCATAGTGTCATAGACCTTACACAAACAGGCATCATTATAGAGGGGATAAAGGCAATGACAAAAGAACCTATTAGACTTGGTGGACAGCTTTGAACTGAATAGGACCACACCACTCACCTTATTTTTGAGTGAAATCTTTCGTGGATTTTGACATTGCTCAACTCATGTATAGTTCAATCCTTTAACCAGAGTTCTCTGAAGCTACTATTTTACATGTTGTTTGATAATTCTGCTTTCAACATACACTGTGAGTTTCATGTCCTTTCAGTGGACCTGAATTAAATCTTGTTCAGATCATATGGCTCTATGGTCCTAATGACACAATCAGTTTCATAGCTAAAAACTGGTCATCAGTTCTTTCTCTGTGTCAAGAGATTTATATATGCTGATTGAGGTAGTAATGCAAAACCCAGTCCATGGTCTCAAGCACCACTTAAAACACATGGAACAAAGTAGTGTGGACTGACAATACTACTTTCTTCCAATTAAGGCTGGGAAAGAAGATATAATCCCACAAAACCTGGCCTCTTGGTTGCAATGGTTGACACACTCTGCATAATCTTAGGTCTCATAAGACAAAATATCCATTATAAAGATGTTAAATGATAATATTCAAGAAATTTATATGACCATTGTGTTGGAAGCAGCATTTTGATCCCATACATTATCCAAGCTTCTGGCTGGCACACTGAGTCAACCTTGTTGAGTTGTATTTCTCATATCTAGCATTGCAGAGTTCATAATCATATCTGGTGGGTCCAGTCGCAGTGACAGATCACCACCAAACCCATTTAACATCTGCATGTCCTACCTCTGAGTATCAGATTGGTGGATTCCCTGAATATGTGTGGATTTATCTATGTAAAAAGATATCATCTGCTTCTCATTACTGGTGTATTTGCATGTCCATTCATTTTGCTGCCTCATGCTCTGGGAGTGGTATTTCTGTCATCGCAGGGATTCTAGCCACAGTCCCCCTGAAGGACTCCAGCCATATTTCCCTGAAGGATACCAGTGGAAGAGGTGATGTTCATGCATTTCTTCCTTCAGTTACCTGTTATTCTTTTGTTATTCTTATGTTAATGTCATTATATTTTGGCAGTTATATTTTTCCAAGAATACTTTCTCAAGGACATTACTATCAAGCCTTCTGTGTTGCAAGCCATGTTCCTGACACAAATCATATTTTGTCAAGTTAGAATTATCTATTCTGCCAACATGCATGGGAAAGATTTGATTAATCTGATCTCACTTGATTTCATTTTAATTTGAGTATGTTTAAATATTTGTTGTATGGCACATGCCGTTCTTTTGTCAAGATGGGTCATTATGCAAACACACCACCAGATGATTCCTTGCAGATTTGCATACTGTGTTTTGTGTATATTTGGTGAGTAAAGTTTGACGTTTTAAACTGCATTCTCTACAAATACAGGGGAAAGAAAAAGAAAGAATGATGACTGAAACAGTGAAGATAGAAATAATATATATTTTACTTGCCTTAAGGTTGTATATTAGAGTGACAAGTAACAAGTAACAAGAAAGCGACATTTCATAGTGGGAGAGTGAATCCAAGTAAAAGGAAAGTGACAGAGTGAATCCAAGTAAAAGGAAAGTGACAGAGTGAATACAAAAAACAAGAAAGTGACAATGAACACAAGTAACAAGAAGGTGACAAATTTCATAGTGGCAAGACTGAGAGTGAACACAAGTAACAAGAATGTGACAGAGTGAATACAAGTAACATGAAAGTGACAGTAAATACAAATAACAAGAAAGTGACAGTTAACACAAGGAACAAGAATGTGACAGTGAACACAAGTAACAAGAAAGTGACAGTTAACACAAGTAACAAGAAAGTGACAGTGAATGCAAGTAACAAGAAAGTGACAGAGTGAATACAAGTGACAAGAAAGTGACATGTTTGGTAAGAGGAGTAAATGGATGCCTATTCAGTGTATTTTCTCACTGATGTAAATAAGAATATTTTGCTTATAACTGATATCTAATATCTACTGGATGGCTTGTGTTTGGAAACAACATTAAATAAATGACAGTCAAAAGTTATGTAGATTTTTTTTTCATGTAGAAGACCGGTATTCTACACAGAATGTATCAACTCAAACCCAAAATTGTTTAGCTCAGATAAATCCAAGAGGCTTTTAATGTAATCTAGCATCTGCTGTGTTTCATCTATCAAGTTTTGTCCATCAATATCTTGTGTGCTTTATCTGTCAAATGTTGTCCATCAACATTTGCGGCTGATTTACTTCACCTGTCAAGTGTTGTGCATTAACATCTGCTACTTTAATAATATTCCTAACACTGATTCATCAGATTTAAAACAAATTCAGCAGGGATCATCCTGGCATGAATGTCTTTCAAATTTGTGCTGATGATGCCCATCTTCTATAGGCACTGTTATTTTCAAAAAAATAAAACAACTAAATGGCCTGCTCAGAAACAAAATACTCAACAGATTTGGACGAATTTTGATAGAAGGCTACCAGGCTTGAAGGCTTTCATGTTTGTGCAAATGATGCTAATCTGCTAAAAATTTTAAAAAAAAAAAAAACTTTAATGATTTCTAAACACCACTTAAAAGCATTAGGATGATTTTGATTGAAAGGCATTTCATTATTGGACAAATAATGCTGACATGACATAAAGTATGGATGAAGATATTAAAAATTGAGAAACCTGGAAATTATATTTTTCATTGCTAGTGCAGTAAACCGCATTGAATGAAATTTCTACTGAAGCATTTTAAAGATCCAGATTCTTGTCCGACTGCTTGCACATTTTGCTTTAAGCCTGATGTCAGCCATTCAGGTGAGCAGTTTTGTGCATACTTGGACTTCTTATTTTTTTCATTAACTCATAAATTGAAGTTCCCACAAATAACAATCTTTGGTAATACAAACCAAAAATATGGCCCTGCCCTCCCCCCTCAAAATTATATGATTTCACACATTTTACATGTTCTTGCAAACTTTGTTGCTTTCAGGACCCGCCTTGCTATCATTCCACAGGATCCTTTCCTGTTCAGTGGCACGGTAAGGGAGAATTTGGATCCCAAGAGCCTATACAAGGACTCAGCTCTCTGGAAGGTGCTTGAGCGATGTCATCTGAAGGTTGCTGTGGAAAGGCTTGGAGGGATGGATGCTGATGTAGGGGAGAGAGGCCGACACTTTTCTGTTGGACAGAGACAGCTTATCTGCTTGGCTAGAGCTCTTCTTACAAAGGCCAAGGTACTTATTTGTATGTCCAGTAGGCAAGGTACTGATCTGTATGCCCAAAGTAGTCATCTGTATGCCCAATATGCAAGGTAATGATCTTAATGCCCAATAGGCAAGGTACTGATCTGTATGCCCAAGAGGCAAGGTACTAATCTGTATGCCGATTAGGCAAAGTACTGATATATAAGCCCAGTAGGCAAGGTACTGATCTGTATGCCCAATAGGTAAGGTAATGATCTATATGCCCAGTAGGCAAGGTAATGATCTGTATGCCCAATAGGCAAAATTAATGATCTGTATGCCAAATAGGCAAGGTAATGATCTATAAGCCCAGTAGGTAAGGTAATGGTCTGTATGCCCAGTAGGCAAGGTACTGATCTGTATGCCCAGTAGGCAAGGTAATGATCTGTATGCCCAATAGGCAAGGTAATGGTCTGTATGCCCAATAGGCAAAGTACTGATCTGTATGCCCAATAGGCAAAGTACTGATATATAAGCCCAATAGGCAAGGTAATGATCTGTAAAAATAATAGGTAAGGTACTAATCTGAATGCCCAATAGGCAAAATTAATGATCTGTATGCCCAATAGGCAAGGTAATGATCTGTAAAAATAATAGGTAAGGTACTAATCTGTATGCCCAATAGGCAAAATTAATGATCTGTATGCCCAATAGGCAAGGTAATGATCTATAGGCCCAGTAGGCAAGGTAATGATCTGTTTGCCCAGTAGGCAAGGTACTGATCTGTATGCCCATTAGGCAAGGTACTGATCTATATACCCAATAGGCAGTACTTAACACTAAACCAATGCATACTGTATTCCCTGTTTGCTTTTGGAAACTGTTTTCAGACACCAAATGTTTCCAAAATATATATAAAATCGTGAGAAGGTGTGTTGTGTGTCTCACTGGGATCCTGTTTTCAAGGTCATGGCCATTGTTCAATATTTTATGTTTTCATTACACTTTCTTTTCCACTCCATACGTTTAATGTTGTAATTTTAAGATTAAGGGATGAAATCTAGCATATCTGCACATCATCACTTGATGTAAATGAGGTTGTTTCTCAGAGTATATGTTACAGATAAGTTGTTTAATCTTTCCCTTTAATGAATTTGTAATGTTTGAGGTTAAGAGATGATGACCTCAGTGTGCTATTCAGGAGACAAAAGTTCACCTGAATTTGCTTGCCATAAATTTGTCTTATTTACAGGCTATCCTCAGTGTAAATGTTCTGTCTTCCAGCTGATCTCTAGTTGTAGGTATGCTATGTTCATAAAACTTGAGTAGGGTGTTTACCACCACAGGTAAAAGTTGATGATAGTGACCTACTTGTATTACACTGATAACATTTATTCTTTACCAGTTAACCAAAACAAGAAATTTTGCATACTGGCAGGTATCCATTCTAAAACAGCTTAGGCGAATGTTGGTCACAGTGACTAATACACTAATAAGTTGCTGTGTGAATGCCATATCCATTATAGGATTAAATGATCATGGTTGGGTCTTTATTGATGTGTAAATTTTATCAAATCACTCACAAAGTAAATAAAGTCCAAAGGACTTTATGTTAACTTTGTGAGTGATTAGGTAAACTTTACGCATCAATAAATACCAAACCATGATTATTTAATCCTTCTAAGTCCAATTTACTTCCTTTCTAATATCATATCAGCATATTTAATCAGCAAAAAAATTCACTTTTATGATGGAAGTTTTTTTTCTTTAGCCTCTTAACTGCGATAGAATACATAGTCCGATCTTCGCTGGCCAAGATTTATTGATACTTTGTACAGTAATATGGGGTTGAACATCATAGCATGTCATGCAAGTGATACATTGTTATAATCATTGTTTCAAAATATAGAAAATGGTTGTTGCAGTTAAACCAGGACATTCCTTTTTTTTCTCGAAAATTATGCTTATGTATGGCACATGTTGTTATAACAATGCTTGTGTTGCTTTCAGCGCATTTTGATTTTTCAAAAGCAAAATCATGTCCATTTTTAGTGAGATCACTTGTTTGACATATGATACCGACTTTTAATAACTGCTGCTGTAACATGTTGTCAAAGTGAAATGCAATTATTTCTGAAGACTGGCTAGTAAAGCATTCCACATGCCTTTGTAGGCAAAAGGGATGAGTGGAGGAGTGTAGGAAGGTCTGTGCAACTACATTGTTTTAACTTATAATGGCCCAATTTTATCTGTGGTTTGTAAATTTTAATTGAAAATCACATAAATTGTTTGGTGAGTTTTGTTGTTATTAGGGTATAATGGTTTGATATAGATAAAATTTCACATCAAATGATGTGGAAACAGGGAAACAAAAGTAGTCCACAGAATTTATCCATGTGTAAAAAAATTCAGAATATTATCACATGACCATTTACATGCAATCAAATTGCAGGAAACATGTTCAATTCATAAAAATTGGAATTATTGTCTGATAATTGTCAGTGTACAGGAGAACTTGGTTGTCTTTCTGATTCCCTAGTTTATTTAGAATAATTAATTTCCAGTTGGCACTTTTTTTTTTAACTGGACTGCATATCCAATTAATTGTTAGAATGATTGAGGTTATATTTTGTAAATGGGAACTTTTCTGTGATTTCCTATTACTGAACATATTCCACATTATAAATAATTTTCTTTCATGTAAAGGAGAAAGAAATTGTCCCTCTTTCTCTGAAAAATATATATTTTCTTCATATTTTGCTTAATAGGTGATCTGCATCGATGAGGCAACTGCCAGCGTTGATCTTGAAACAGATTTTCTGATTCAGCAAACCATCCACACAGAGTTCTCCGACAGCACAGTGTTAACGATTGCTCATAGAATCAACACAATTATGGACAGTGATAGGATTCTTGTGATGGAAAATGGGGCTGTGGCAGAGTTAGCTCCCACTAAAATTCTTTTACAGAGACCAGATTCTTTATTTTATAAGTTGGTGCATGGGAAATAAATTCTAAAATGAGAACACAACATATTGTTTTCTTTCTCGTTCATAATTTTTATTTTCTTTATTGCATGAGATGCTACTTAGTAATTACATTGGCTATACTTGTAAGAGAAGCAAATAATTTTAAAATTTCCCATTGTTTACTCAACTTCTAATGTTGCCATACTTATTGAGTACCTAGGAGTATCGTTTACTCATTTAGAACAAAAACTTTTATGGTTACAAATGACTGTGTTTTGTTCCAAAATGTTTAAATCAATATTGTTTTATATTAGCTGGTCCTGCACATTCATATACATCACTCCTTTGACAACTTGTGCCAGAATATCTTGCAAACCCACATAAAATGCAGGGTCAGTCTTGGATCCTATTTGTTTTACTAAATAAAATATAACAGAATTGACCCCAATTTGCTGAACATGAAGAAAAAAAAAATGATTAAAAAAATGATTAATGAAAATTTGTTGTATAGGCTGTTTTATAATTGAAAATGGAGGTTAGTACACAGATATTGGAATCAACATAAAATTCTTAACTTTTAATAGTAAATTATATATTTTGTTAAATTTACATTCCATGCATTATTAGTACACCGTAAATAGCAATATTAAAAAATATTTGATCAATAAAAATGCCTACTTGTGACAACACTTGAATAAATAAATACCAATTAAAGAAATTTTGTCAAGTGAAATTCATGTTTAAATTCTTTCTTTTAATTTGGATTGAGTCTTATCATTATAAATGCAATATTCTGTTTTGTATTTAAATATAAAGAAATGTCAGTCAGCCTTCACAGCTATATCCGCTTGCATTTCTTCTGAGAACATAATTAAGTGCTGACCATGTTTTGATGTCTGACTTACGGAAGTTGCCATATTACACTCATTTAAAAGCGGACCAGTTTTCTCCTACACAACTTGCCTTTGCAGTGATAGTTTTCTTTCAGACCTTGATAAATACTTCAGAGATAATTCCAATAATAAAATTGAGGAACCATTACTAGAATTTGGGGATTTTTTTTATCATGAAATAAATAATTGGGGAGAATTTTTAGAATATTTTGGAATGGGGATTTTTATCGTGAAAAGAATATTTGGGAGAATTTTTAAAATATTTTGGAACATTTTTACACAGTCTTATGATTTCTGACCTTCTCTACCTCTTCACTCACAATGTTTGTTGCAATTTACTTTCAGATGCCTTTTTATAGCAGATTCACAAATTCATATTACAATGGTTTGTTTTCAGTGTAAACCAAAATCATTTACAGAAGTTATGTTCTTGTTTTATAGAGATGTTGGCTTCTTATATAGAAGTAGTAGTAGTAGTAGTCATAAAAAAAACAAGATTTAATTCATTAAAAGTAAAGTATTTGTAAGAGTTATTTAACATTTCAGACTAGTCCATGTGATTCCATGTATGTCTTGGAAAAGGAATATTGGGCTGTGTGTTGAATTTAAGTAATTTAAAGCACTGTGTATCAACCATTACCAGTATGTATTGTCAACTGTCAAGCAGCTAGTCCAAATTAAAGTACAATTAAGAAATATTGCTATGAAAATGGATGATTTGTCTGCTTGTTATACAAATTTTGTACAATGAATATATGTTGGAAAATCCGAAAACTTACAGGCTTCATGCTTGCAAGTAATTCAGGTGAAATAGTACTTTAATGTCTCTCATTTTACCTAAACAGTTCCAAAAGCAATGTTCATTTCACCTTGTATTGATTTCAAGACATTCCCCCCAATCCTCTTTTGTTTCAGTTAAATGAAGTAATGATCTAAGTAACACACATCAACTTTTTGTAAATTTTCCTTCACAAAGAAAGTTTTATATATAGAAAAACAAGTTTTATGTTTTGTTCTCAATTTTGGTGCTAATTTATTGGTCATAAATACCAAAAATTACAATTCTTCTGAAAATTCAAACATGATTCATGAATAACAAGTGAAAAATTTAATTTATGTAGCTTAGTTTGAAACAAATAATGTCTTGGTAGATGAATGCAGGTCCGTTACTAATAAAAATAATAATGGTTTCCAATATTTCATCATCCAGGCATACAGAAAAAGGCCTTCTGGCATGGGGACAGTTGCCAATTTTCTACTGTAACCTAATTTCGATGTTGCTACTTAATGTTACACTGTAGTGAAACTATATAAGAAATGTGTTACAATTCGTGTAAACATCTAATAGCATTTTGATCATTTGATATGAAATTATATAAAAAGTTTTAATTTTGAACATTATATGCCACTTCTCCCATTTTTTGCAAATTTTGCCATATTCTGGTTAGAGAGTGGTAATTTAACAGTCTTTGAGATTGGAACAATCATTACTGAAATTAGCACCTGACAATTTGTTGTGGAATTGAAAGCACATGTTTCAAAACAAGTATAGGTCTAGAAAATGCCACAACTCATTGAATTTGTAATATCATGGTGTATGCATTGGTTTACTATGGGAACTGAATTAGTACAATGAGTCCTATAGACAGCTACAGCAATACAGTGGCTCCACATATGCAGTTGTAATTAGCATTACTGTAATTGCAATCATATGGTTCTGTTTGTGGATAACAAGCAAAATGAATATCTTTTGTAAACCACAGAGTGACATTAAGTGAGATATTAAAGATATATATTCAGTTATATCAACTGTTGCTTCGATGGAAAAGGGGGTACAGTGTATAGAGTGTGTAGATTTGACTATGTTAGGTTGAGTGTTTTGCACATTGGTTTATATGTATGCAGTCACATATATAAATTTTATATAATTTACCATTTATAGAGAAATTATTATAAACAATGATATTTTCTTGTGTTTTGAAACTGAATCTGATATGATTACATGTACTTTGGTCTCTTCCTCCATGCTTAATGGTGATGATTTCTCGTTACTTTGCATCCCACTAATTTCTTTCAGTGAATGTTTTGAAACTTCATATTTTGTATTTTAATTGACTTATGCCTGCCTTACTTTTAGTTTTGAACTCTGTGTTCTGGGGGAATTTAAGGTAATTTTTGTCATTTAAATCTCCTTTTCTGTAATAATACATGCACATGTAGATGGTCACCTGGATTGTTTACTCATTAATTACATGCTATGGCAAGGCTTTTCTCAAGGCTGGTAATGTTTTTCGGTATTAAATTGAGGAGAGATAAATGGTGATAGTTAAAAATGTGACTTGATAAAGAGCTTAATGTTAATAATTTTTTTTCTGATTTTCTTAAATAAAGCTCAAATTCTTAAATGTTGTGTGAAATTCACCATTGCTATATAGGTGAACATGAACTTGCAGTATAATGTAATATTCACTAATGTAATCTTTGACAAGCAGAACAATGCACATTGCTTACTTATTTATTGAACTACTATTCCTAGATCTGTCAAGAAAATCAAGGGTGGATAATACAACACATGGTACTAATTGTATGGAAAAATGGGAACCAGTCTGAAAATGGGTGAACATAAAGTAGAGTATATATGGGTTTGTAGTAATGCACATCAAAAGTAGGTACTGTTTCTATCAAATATCTTTTAACCCATCCCAATATAAAGAACTGGACAATGTCATGCAAGATAAAATGTCAATGTTCCATCACAACTGAACTCTTACCATATATCTCTGATTAGAACAGATCATCAACAATGTTGTTCTTATACTTTAAGCTAAAGGATGGAAGGTTTTTGTCCCATCTGCCTACCCAACAACACACAGGGACTCTCAAGGATCGGATCAGTATCCCCAGTGTAATGCCAGAAATAACTCAATGCACCCAATGCCCTGTTCACTGTCCCAGTACATATAGGTTACTGCATTTGTATGGGAAAATATGAACGAGTTTTTCAGATGGCTATACTGCACAACCTTGGGAGTTCAGTATATCCATCCGAAAAAAACTAGTTCATATTTTTCCATTCAAATGCAGTAACCTTTTTATTATATGCTCATTTTTGTTCATTACTTGATAATAAAATTCACAACCAAATATATTTAATAATAAAATTTATTATTTTCTTATTAAAAAAATAAAATTCACAATCGCAGATCCTTCAATACACAATAGTAAACATAAGCATATAGTTCCGCCCACTGACCTTTTAACTAAATAGTGTACCACGCGCTCACGTGCTTCAAGGGCGAGAAGTGCAATATGAAGGTGTTCAATATTGGGGAATATTGAATGATTCTGACAATGTAAAGTTAACGGAGAAAAAAATGAGCATATAATAAATATGGGATATGGATCCACTTCATTCTCATGCCTCTGCCACTCAAAATCAGCATTTGCTTAAGAGATTATTTGGACTGTATCATAAACAGTTTGTTTTACTAGCAACATGGATCCCCAATTTAGACAGTTGTTTCCAGCTACATCTCATATTGCACAGGAGGAATTCTCACAGCCACATTCAAGTACCAGTAGACGTGAATCTATGCTTACAAGCTCCGTTGTTTTTGCTAAATCTCGCTCAGGCAAGAGAAGACTTAGCCATCTCTGCATGACATGAGAAAGTCTTTTGATAATTAGCATCTGAATTTTCTGAATTTAGTCCTCCTCCATGAATAGCCTTATGTAAAGTTTCTGCATTAGTTGGGTCCAATATTTGGTAGAGAATAATTTTGTGCATCAAAGTTCTTTGTGGTTGATTAGTGACTCTTTATACGGCTCTGAATTGAAAGTAATAGAATTTAAATTAAAACACTAGATGGAAATAGAAATAAGAAAGCAAAAGCTTCGGACAGAATGAAGAGAGACAAATACAGGTGCTGACAGAGAAAATGCAAATGAAAAGAAGTGATGAAAATACATATGCACAGAAAAAGAGAAAAGGAAGAGATGGAATTTCAATTTAGATTAAAAGAATTAGAATTAGCAAGTGGAAAACACATCCCCTTACTTTTATTTTTTATATTAGCAGAAATATTGAGGGGTACCCCCTTTAAAAAAGAGAAATAGATTTATAAACATTCTCATTTTGAAACATTTGCTGACAATTTGAAATGGCTAAGAGAGTCTTTGACTATTTTTACAGACTGTACTTATTGGCAAAGGTCGTGAAGTCTTTGCTTCAAAAGTCAATACAACATAGTGCCAATTATGATGTAGTTAAGAAATTATCTTGAAAGTTTGTGAGTTGGTACCCAAGGCATATTGACAAATGTTTTGGAACTGTACAACAGAAAATGAACATGACACAAGTCAAATTTGCAAGATAAAAAGATACATTATTTAATAGGTTTATCTCAGTCAAGAATGCTGTTTAAGAGTACATTAACATCAGACAACTCATATTAATTGAAAAATTCAAGAATTGTGTTCATAATGATGTTAATACTGACTTTGATGAGCAAAATGTTGATTCTATAAGAAATTTTGCTCATACAGCTGACATTTATTCTTGGACTCAAAAAGTTTTTTTTGTCAGTAAATCTTCAACTTGATAAAAAGTCATTTCAGTCTCATACTAGCACTTCCAAATCTCAATCTGACACAACTTTTAGGAATCAAGATGTTGATAAGACTGATCAAAAATCTTTATCTCTTCCTATGTGCATGTATGGCAAGAAGAAAGGGCATATTATTTGTGATTGCTACAGATTGAAAAATAAGCAACAGAATCAAGACAGAGCTATTCCAAATGCTTTTAATAATAAAAGGTTAATTTTATAATAACATATTGAGAGCAGTATCTTTGTTGGGTAAAACAATGCCCTGTCTGAGTTTTGTTATGGAAAATTATGAACCATTTTGTTTCAAAAGAATTTATTTCACTTATTGGTGATTCTGTCAACTCTACCCCTAATAAATCTTTAAATGACATGTGAGCTCAGAAATTTTTATTATCGGGTCCTTTTTCAATTTTCTGAAAAGTCTTCTGCTAATGAAAGTGTTCATATTCAAGGAGTAGAATGTGGCTTGTTAAAGTTCTTCTCCATTGTATAAATTTATCATCAGACATGGTCTCAGGATGTGTGATGCCTTTACCCATCGAGGCTATTCATTTATTACTAGGCATTGACCTAGCTGGAGATAAAGTGATTAAGCCACTTATAACTGACTATCCTTGTTTGGGCAAGAAAGTCGTTACCTTTGAAACAGAAATCCCTGATTTATACCCAGCTGTGCAGTTACTAGTACTATGGCAAAGAAAGTTCGTGAGGAAGATGTTGATCAGGAAAGTACACCTTAACTGACATATATATATATATTGGCCAGGCTTTATGGAGGTCAATTTTGCTCTTCATATTGATCAAACAAGTATTGATCACAGTGATCCTCTTTTTGCTACTAATCTTTTTTTAAATTTTTAATCAGGGTAATTATTAACAATTGCACTTTGTGGAACAGGAACAAGATTCTGAGATCTAATTGTTTCAGAGGGTTATTACTGAAACTGAAGCCACACAAGCACCTGTTTTGTTATTTTATTGAAAATTTGGAACATATGAGAAAACGGAAACCATATGAGGTACGTGCTGGTGACGAGTGGTCAATGAGCTAACAAATTGTTGTTCCTAAGTCGAAGAGATGAAGTTCTTAGTCTAGTACATGAAACACAATTGGAATTAATAAGACTTGTCACAAGATCTTGAATCATTTTAATTGGTCGAAAACTAAAACCTATTTCTTTATTTGACAAACCATTTAGTATAATAATGGTGGGCAGTGTCAATCCCTTACCTAAGGCCAAGTCAGGCAACCAATACTTGTTGACCATAATGTTTACGTCCAGATTTTTAGAGGCAATTCCTTTCAGGAATATTAAAACTAAAACTATCGTAAAAACTTTGAAAAAGTCTTCTTTGTTTTTTTTTGCGGGGTGTGTGTTTTGTTTATACACAATTTGGCCTTCCCAAGTCGGTTGTATCTGATCTGGTGTCAAAATTTAGGTCTGGAATTTTCTATCAAGTTATGCATGAATTAGGCATCCAGCAATTTAAATATTTTAGCCCATAGCACTGAAAGCCAAGAAAAATTTGAAAGATTGCATCGAACTTAAAAAATATTCTATCATGTTGCTAAGATACATTAAAATACTGGGATGAAGGGATTCATTTGATGTTAAAGAATCGCTTCAAGAGTCTTCAGCGTTTAATCTTTTTGAACTAGTTTTGGGTCATACTGCCCGTTGACCATTGAATTTTTTAACAGAAACTTCTTTCAAATGAAGATACATTATTTACATTATTTATCTGCTTGAATATGTTGCTGATTTCAAATATGATATAAAGGCTTGTGATGTAGTAAGACATAATCTTCATTCTACTCAGTCAAAACTGAAATTAATGTTTTGCTAAAAAAAAAATATAATGGAAAGGAGTTTTTAGCATGGTGATAAAATTCTTGCTGTCTTTCTCTTACCTCAAAATCATCTTAAGGCTTTAAATATAATGGTCTTGACATAGTTGAAAAGAAAGTGATTGAAAATAATATATTACTTCTTCTGAGAGGAGAAAATAAAACAAAAAATAATATTTACGATATCAATTTATTAAAAGGAGTATGCTGATAGATCTAAACCTGTTAATCATGCAACCAATTTAATTGTACTTTTCCCAAACAGCGAAAATATAGGCGATGGAATGAAATCGGACTGTAGAGACGTTTGAGAAACCAATCTTCGGAATTCAGAAATTATCAATGATATGGTCCGGAAACTTTCACATCTACGGCTACAAGATTTGGAATGAAATAAAACAGCCATTATTTGGATATGATCACTTTTTGTCATATATTCCAATTACGAATAAATACAATATAACACGACTTTGAAATTGTAGATTCCACATCTTTGAAACTGCATCCGTAAATGATGAAACATCTCAAATATGATTGAGGAAAAAAAAAAGAAATTTAATATTTGCTGAAGAATAATTTCATAGAACCAAGCAGACAATACGTTTCGCATGTGCACCGATTATAGAAGAGGGAACTGTGTGACCAAAACAGATTATTTTGCAATGCGAAGTATCGATGATCGCATTGACAAAGTCGGAAATGCAAAATATGTCACCAAATTTGACCTTTTGAAAGGAGTCTGGCAAATTCTACTGACAGAAATGACAAAGGAAATTTCAGCGTTCGTAACTCCAGATGGACTTTACCAATATAAAGTAATGTCGTTTGGCATGAAGGGGTAACCTAGTAGTTTGCAACGTTTAATAAACATGGCGCTTACTTTGATAATGTCATCATCTGCAACGACACATTAGAAGATCATTTGGAAACCATTTATAAATTCTTTGATAGATTCAGTGATGCAAATTTGATAATTTATTTAAGCATTAATGGGGTTTGCCTTGCTTGTGTTACAATTTTAGAAGGTATCGTGGGATATAGTCAAGTTATACTTATATAATTCCCTGTGCCTATCAGTAGACAGCACTTGGTGCGATTAATGGGTACTGTTGTTTATTATCCAAAATATTTTCTCCAACTTTTCCATAAATGCTGAATCCCTGACTAATTTATTTTTTTTAAAAAAACCTAAGTTTCATTGTTCTGAAAATGTCAGGAGGCTTTAGATAAGTTAAAGACTATACTTATGAGTGCATCAGTTCTTACAGTACATTGTTTAAATTGTATATTGTTGTAAGTGATGTTGGGGTTGGTATAGTAATGATTCAAGAAGATAGAAATGATGTAGATCATCCACTGTGCTATTTCTATAAAAAAAAAATATTTAAGCACCTGAGAAATTATCCCAGAATTAAGAACGAATTTGATATTGGTTTTGCAACACTGAAGTCAGCGCATTCTCCGATTATTGTATTCAGTGATTACTAGATTCATACTTTCATTGACAAGACTAAAATCAAAATTCAGAGATTAGTAAAGGTAATTGTCGATGAACGTTCATGTGAGCTGAAATATTATATTATTTTAATTTGTGTCATTTAGAAGACAATGTTCTGCAATTTTAATCACATGTATATTTGACTAATATTAAAAGTATGCTATATTGTATAAATTTTCTTTTTTGTTTATGAGGGTAGGTGTTATATATATATATATATATATATATATATATATATATATATATATATATATATATATATATATATATATATATATATATATATCACTTGGTTTGTTTTTGGCTTTTCTTAATGATTGTTATTATGTACATCTGTATTTTGTACCTGACATTACCAAAGTCAAAATAATGCTAATAGTGTAATGACCAATGACATCTATTTTATAAACATCATAATGGTTAATATTTCTCTATCATTGTGGATTAAATATACCTTTATTAGTATCAAAAATGTTTGCTTTGATTTGAAGTAAAGATACAGTACTGATTCTGACCTTAAAACTTCCAGAATGGAAACTTATTATCAAGTTGATAGAGTATTTTCAGAAATCAGTAATTGCGACCTAGTTCAAGTAGAGTGGTATATAACCCTTTTTACATTAGAATTATTCATTCTTGCTCTAACATCTGAACAATAGTCAGTCTTACTGTTGTGTTCAGTGTCCAATTTGGTTGCATTTATTTAGTCAAATTATTATTCATTGGAATTATAAAGTCCTCAATAAATGTTCTTGGACTTAAGCATTCATTTGGAATTCAGACAAGGGCATATTGGATTATATTATTGTGATACATCAAAAGACTGCTAGCCTGTAGTCACATTCCAACCCATTGGCACATTAGCACGTTCAAGATAATATGCAAATCAACACAATCAATATCGATATTGACTTGTAGTACCACTGGAATTCATTTGGAACTTCATACATTTGTAGCTGTGATAGAACGTTTAGGATTATCTGGGATGGCAATAGTGATAGTCCTTTCAAACTTTTGCTTGTATTCTAGTGAAATAAACTATTTGTTAAGTTTTACAACACTTATTGGTTTACGCTCCTTTCCGTTGCTTGCTTTGAGATTAAAGAGTCGTAACAATACTGTGACCGTGGTACCTGATATATGTAACATATCAAAATTTGTTGGATTAAGAACGAACATGGCAAAATCCGAAAATTGTTTGGTATAAAAAAAAAACGAGATTTAAGTGGCAACCCTAAACAACGAGAAATATATATCATTCAGAAAGGATTTAAGAAGAAATAACAGTTACACGGACAATTAGGTTTGTAGAAAGCTTTTGATCTATATGACAGTCTATTGACCTTTCTATGGCGATTTTAAAGGTCGTAGCCATATTTGTATCACGTGACCATTCTACAACTACAGTACTGAATTCACCCAACACTTGCTATTGTAAATTTGATGTACATATTCTTTCTTTGCTGAAGTTAACAGCGTTTACTTTGCAACAATCTTTGGTGTTTTGGGTACAATAAAGTTCTAATGCTGTTATAATTTAGGATTTATCCCACATATGTTCATCTAGTTAGTATTTACATTTTCCTCAGTTAATTAATGCATAATTTTTAAAATTTAATTATTTTAATAACTGTCTACAAAATACTTAGATTAAAAATTGTTTCCGAATTCTAAATTATTTAAAAGTAGTAGTATAGGAAAATGAGAGTTTTGGCCCACCACCCCTCCCACACCTCCTCCCCGACCCCCGCCAAAACCCTCATTTTCCTATACTACTACTATGTAGACAGATATTTTGTAACCAGACAAAACAACAGGTGTTGGAATGCGATAAGCTCTGTCAACAGAAGTGACGAATTTGTTATAACAGCGTATGTGTGGAATATGATTATTCTAAAGACGGCAAATAGGTTTTACCACAAATTTTTTTATCAGATAACAGGATGAAAATTAAACTGTGCATTAGAACGTTTCAGTTAACAAGGCGGAAATTAAACTAGCATTAGAATGAAAATGATATTATTTTAGTTATATTAGATCTTATATTTAGATAAAATTTTATGTTACTCATATTTTTTGTGATATTTTTTTCATACTTGCTAACCCTCATTGGTAGAATATCTGTTAACATATTGTCAATAATACGAAATTCACGTAATAAATCATCCATATTATATTTAACTCCTCGTAGGTAAGACCGGATCTGATCAAGTACTTTCTTGTAAGTTTTAATTGATGTTAAACAACCGTGCTTCTTTATCAAAAGTCTTGGTTCTACTCTTTTACACGCCGCTGTAAGTGAAACACCTATAGCGGATATGATTAACAAAAAAGGATTTAATGATACCCCACTTGAAATTATACCAGAACTGGTCATTAACAAGGGTAAATAAGATATTACTCGAAGGATCTTGTTGTAGTATTTGTAACATTTTTTCACGCACCAAAGTTTTTTATGATAATATTTATAGTATTGTATTAATGCGTCTACATCTTGTTTTGGAATATCTTTTGAAATATGATTGAAATCAACTATACTTCTTTTCATTATAATATTAGTTCACATAGTCCTATGTTTGGTTAATCCATAATAAGAGCTGGTTGTTCAGCTATAAATTCCAAACACCAGAGAAAAATTGCTAATTTTAAAGTTTTATCAACTGGTTCAAGTGCATATTCTTCTTCAGAATTTTTGTTTATTATTACAGATAATACTCCAGATGAGTCATCATTTGGATGACGAAATAGATATTTGGTAGATATTCTAAACTTTGCACTGCTAAGCACTGACAATCTATACACACCGGTAACTTCTGCAATATATTTGATAGAATTATTTTTTGGTGTCCACCCAGTATAACCAGTATCAACAGTATACACAATATTTTTAATCTGTTTGAGAGGAATTTTAACCATACTCGTTTTCTCAACAATATTAGGAATTCCACTAATAATATCATTGAGTTTTGTGTTAATATCATTGAGTTTTGTGTTAATATTAGCGAGTGTAATGTTAACAATTGATGGATTTCCAAAAAAATCATCTTTAAGCGTGTTTATGTTTCTACGAAAATTTAAAAACGTTTTTACGTGACCGGTAAATTCATTTTTGAGCGCTGTTATTTCATTACTGATTGGAACGTCCTGATCATCGACATATTTCTTAGTTACAGCGTCTCCATCTGTAGTTGGATATCCAAGATCTGTAATCTTGTTCTGGTTCATAACAATATTTCCATTAAATAAATCATCAGCTTTTTTAACAAAATCATTTACTGACCTACCAGAATCTTGTATCTTACCTTGATTGTTAAAAGTCATGATATTATCAGCAACCGCATTAGGAATTTGTACAAGTACATCTGGCAGTTTTACATCACTCGTTTTTAATCGTCCTTCTTTGTCCTGGAAAATGACGACTTCATCTGGTTCTACACTGGTAAGATTTAGTAAATTATTGATTTCATTTTTGAGCTGATCAATAGTTGCATATTTGGATAAGTCACCTTGGTAATCTTTTGTTGATAAATCTCCTGATAGTGTTCCAAATTTTCTATAGTAACTCATTATTTACTGTCTTAGATAAAATTATCAACACTAATTTAATATTATACAAAATGGCAAAATCGTCGATATTAAACTTTGATACAGAGAAGCTGGTGAAACACAAACATAACAAAGAACTTCCTGATTGTCATTATCTTATTGTTGGGCGAACCGGATCAGGAAAAACAAATTTGCTTATGAACTTGCTTCTTGGTGATAATTTTAACTACGATAGAGTCTATATATACACAATCAATCCACAGCAAGATAAGTATGAGTTATTAAGCGATTATAATGACAAACTTCGTGATGAACTTAAGGCTGGTGAAGATTTTTTTATAATTAGGCAGCCAGAAGATCTTATTCCAGTTAATCAACTTGATGCAGATGAACATAAGATAGTAGTTTTTGACGATATTCCGCTAAATAACATGGAGATGAACAAAATAAGGTCGTATTTCTCACTGTCACGTAACAAACAATGTAATTCGGTTTATCTCGCTCAAGGATTTTATAATGTTGACAGACTTATTCGGCGAAATAAGGGTTGTTTTATATTATTTCCAGGACTGGACAATGTTGACGTTAGAAATATTGCAAGCGAACAATGCGGTGACGTGACAAAAGATAAGTTTATTGAACTTTATCGTCATGCTACAAAATATAAATACAACTTTTTCTTATTTGACAAACTTACAAATGATCCAACTAAAATGTTTCGCTGTTGTATTGACACTTACTTACAGTAAGGGTTTCAATTTTATAAAATTTATAATAATAATGGACAAACGAGCAAGATACAGACAACACATAGAATATCTAAAAAAAACTTGCTCAATCTCAGACATCGCTTAAGCAAAAAGTACAACAAGCACGACGTGGGCAAGTAACCGCTACAGAAGCAACAGCTACAATTTTCAAGCCGGTTACTGAAGCACTATTAGGTAAACAACCTGAAACTAAACCACTGTCAGAAGAAGAACTTAAACAACTGCAGGAAAAAGGCTTGGTTGGAATTGTTAAAGAACAACAGGAAGCAGCTGCTGCAAAACTTGTTACTAGATCTGATGAAGAAAAAAGAAAACTAATTGATGCATTTACAGCAAATATAGCTGATCCTGCGGCTAGACGAGCTGAAACAGATCGATTCATAAACAATCCGCTGGAACTTGAGCGAAGATTAGCATAGTTAACAACGCAAGGAATAACAAATATTATAAAAAAAATTATCAGGAGATATAAAAGATATCAAAGAGGAGCAACAAAGAGTTGGTGAGCTTACTGTAAAGTTTATGGAAGTTGGAGATCAAAGATTTTATTTTACAAAAAGAGCAAATGATGAGATAAAAGGTATTGAATATGATGATTTTTTAAAGAATGAAAATATAAGGGGTATTGATGATATAAGCAAGTGGACTGATGTAGAATATCAAACATTACTCGATAGATTAGATGTAATATTTAAAGACGGAGCTGCTGCTAAAGATGAATTAAACACGGTTACAGAGATTGATAATATGATTCCACATTATGAAAGAATGAGAAACGGTGTTATTGCTCTCACGTTTAAAAAAACAGCAGAAAATAGTAGATTAAAACCTTTTGTTAAAGGGTGGAGTTTTAAAAGGAAATTTTTTACTTTTAATAAAACTCGTTTAGAGAAAAGTAGAGAAGTAAGAACAGGAACTGGTGTAAAAATATTTACATCAACTACTGAAATGATAGGTAGATTAATGTTATTAATATCATCAAAGGAAGCTGGGAATGTTAGTGTTGAACTTGATAATGAAATCATTGACATACTTGATCATCTAAGATCGAGTGAATTATTAACATCTGACGAATATGAAACTTTACACCGCGACTTAATCGCGGCGACTTAATTTTGTAAATTGATATAATATTAAAGGAATGCAAACAACATTATTACTAAACTCTAGTGAGTCTGCGATAGATAGCGCAAATTTTTCAGTAAATTATATTCCACCTATTCAACTAGATCCTACAAAACAATATGAAATTGGATTAATTTCTTGCACTTGCTGGAATGCTATACCTAACGTGAAAAATGATGTTAACGATGAAATGTATTTTACTATGATTACAACATCTCCAATATCTACAACAAAAAAAAAATAAAAATTCCGCAAGGAGCTTATAATATTACTGATCTAAACAAGACAATCAAAGAGCTCATCACAAAAGCTGACGGTGTGTCTGATAATTTTGAATTGGCAGCAAATTATAACACATTGCGAACTAGGATAACTTTGAAAAATATAGTAATCAGTCTTGAACCAAGAGAAAGAAGTATTGCACAACTGTTAGGATTTACTGAAAAAACTTACACTGCACTTGATCAGCCTATTACATATGACAGTGAACTGCCAGTAAATATAACAGAAGTAAATACAATATTAGTAAATTGCTCTATTGCTTCTGGCTCTTATACATCAAAAGGCAGCAACGGTCAAACGATTTACAGTTTCTCACCTGAAGTTCCGCCAGGTTCTCTCATGCAAATAACTCCACGACATATTATATATTATCCTTTAAACGTTGAAGATCAAATATCAAGCATAATAATGCAGTTGACAGATCAATCAGGAAAACAGTTACATGTTAATAATGAAGTTGTAACTTATTATTTACATCTACGCGAGCAAAAGTAAAAATTATGCAACATCAAATATAATGAAACAAAGAAAAAAAGTTTATCGAAGAAAAATAGTAGGATTTTTTGGAAATATTTTTACTAAAGTTATTGAAAATATTCCGGGTATAGCACGTAAAGTCGCACCAATTGCTATTGAAGCTGGTAAAGCTTTTGCAACTGGGGCTGCATCTGCCGCTGGGACTGCGGTGGGACAAAAAATAGCTGATAAAATAAAAGGTGATCCACCGACTGCATCTGAAATAAAACAAGCTATCTCAGAAATCGCTCCAACAAAAGAAACTCAAAAAGCTATGATAACAACAACAAAAAAATTATTATCACCAAAGGGCGAGCAGATCATACAAAAATTAATATCTAAAGTAACAGTGCCGCAATAAAATTTTATATAATCTAATAAAATAAAATGTCTGTTAAAAATTATCTCGAGTTAACAGAAACTTATGACATCGACAACGATGTGACAGAATTCGAGTTTGTTGAGTATCTTGATGAAAATTCTAACGAACTAAATAAAGCTGGTATTAGAACCTTTAACACCAGAGACGAAGATGTATTTCTACTGCCACATAAGGCTATGTTAGAAGTTCGTGGTCAGATTATGACAGTAGCCAATCCACCTGCTGCAATTGCAGTTGGAGCAGAAGTAGCTCTTATAAATAACGGCTGGTGTTTATTCAAAAGTGCTAGATATCAACTGGCCAATCAAACTCTAGAAGACATTTCAAGTCATCTACAAGTTGCAAGTACAGTTTTAAATATTATTTCGTTTTCCGACGATTACAAAAGATCAACTGCAACTGACATGATGTGGTTTAAAGATACTGGACGGGGTATAGCTGAATCAACCGAATTTTTAAAGAGAGGCGCTATAGTACATGGAGCTGATGCTGATGCAAATGCTGTAATTGTGAGAAATTTTCTCATTGCTAATGCAGACGCGCTAGGTATTGCTGCACCAGGTGCAGCTGCTAATGCAGACGCTACAAGAGTTTTTCTTACAGCAGCTTTTAATAATCTAAATATAACACCACCAGCTGCAGATGCAAACGGTACTGCGATGTTAAATTTACTTCTTAACACACTTGACGTGAGAAATCCACGCTATAACGATGGTTTTGCTAGGCGAAGAAAACTTGCAGCAGGATCACGTCAAATTACAATGATGCTTCCACTAAGTATGATTTTCGGCTTTTGTCGCGATCATGATAAAGTATTCCGTGGAGTAAAACATACTCTTATTTTAGATCGAGCAGACCAAAACGATTGCTTGTTTAGATCTGGAGGGGTTGATGTACAGTTTATTATAAACAAACTTGCTTTTTGGATGCCACGTATAACACCATCAATCACTAAAATGTCAGAACTAAATAGTACGCTTGATAAAAATACAAACAAAATTTATTTTAAGCAGCATAAGATATATCAGACAGCGGTTCCAAATACTACTGACTACACATGGAGGGTCACAACAACATCAAGCGAACAACTGCCGAGAAATATCTTTGTCGTATTTCAACAGCAAGCCCGACGAGGTAACCAACAACAAAATAATGCAATATTTGATCACTCTGATGTCAGACGAATATACGCTAGATTAAATTCAAAGCAATATCCAGAACGAGCTATCGAGTGCAATTTTGCTGATGACGTTAATAAAAATATTTCTCGACCGTACATGTACCTGCTTGACGCAATACAAAAATATCAAGATGTTGAAGATGGAACTCAAATATCAGCAGAGGAATTTCGTACGCTTTATCCTATATTTCATTTTGATGTTAGTAAACATAGCGAGCGAGCTGTAGACAGCACAGCGGATATTTAAATTACCTGGACACTTGGGGCGGTTCCAATAGCACCGTTGTACGTATACGCATTAGTGATTAGTGATAGATTTATCACGGTAGATTCTATTGGAGGTAAAATGACAGTTCAAGTTTAATCTATAGTTGTTATATAAAATGGCAAAATATATTGTAAAAGAAGTATATTTGACCGATGGTCAAGTTAAAAAATTAGTAGCTGCTATTGCAAAGCGAGAACAGGTATCATTAAAAATCAATCCTAATATTTCTGATGGTGTTTTAACAAAATTAATGCTAACAAAAAATCAAGTAAAAAAGTATGATCGTAAAAAAACTTTTGTTTTAAATTTGAGTGCTGCACAAATGACAGCGATGGCAAACGACATTGTCGTTAAAGGTGGTTTTCTTGGTCCAGCTTTATCAGTATTAACTAGTACAATAATACCTAAGATTTTACCAGTCTTAGGCACATTAGGACTAGCAGCAGCGTCTGGAGCAATATCTGGCGCAACGAAGAAAGCAGTCGAAGGTAATGGTATCATTCGTGGAAGTGGAATAAAAAAATTGTAAATTTTATGTAAATGATATATTATAATGCCATAAAAGAAAAAGAAATCGCCAACAACAAAAAAAAAGAAAACAACAAAAACAAAATCGCCAACACCAAAATGCAAATGCATATGCAATCAAACAAAACAAGGAGGAATTATTCCGTTCGCTCCACTTTTGGCGGGACTAGCGGGAAGTCTGCTGCCAAATCTTTTAGGAATCGGACGTGGTCTAACATTATCGGGAACTCGACCACCCCGTTGAGTAATTTTGATATCATTGATAAGTTAAAAGCGGTTCCTGGATTTCACGGAGTTTATTCTAAAGATGAACTCTCAGCAAAATCACCATCAGCTGTAAGTTCGTGTGTTATTAATATACAAGATTTTAATGACGGATCCGGCACGCATTGGGTAGCAGTTTATAATAATAATTATTTCGACTCGTTTGGACTTCATTCAAGCGATGTAATAAAAAAGTATATGAAGAAAAAATTTAAAAAGATATATTATTCATCAACTCAACTCCAACCTGTTGGAACGTCTGCTTGCGGATATTATTGTATTATGTTTGTCCAACAGATGAGCAGAAATCTTAATTTTTTAAAATTTATTTTACAGTTTGACAAGCATCCTTCTCACGCTAATGATGAGATCGCAATAAATTTTATCTAAACTTAAAAAAATAATAATGTCAACATACTGTCTCAAGTGTAGAACTAAAACAGAAAATATTAATGAAACAACAGAAAAAAAACCAAAAAACAACAGGATAATATTAAAAAGTTTTTGTGCAGTCTGCGGGAAAAGAAAAAAATATGTTTTTAAAGAAAGTGTCCCCAGCGACAGTATCCTCAGAGATGTCGCTAGGATCTGGTTATCCTGATATTATTTTAGTCGACGACTAAAAATATAGAATGATATGCAACTGTGATTCTGACAGAGATTTGTGTCTTGAGCAAAATAAAATTGTCGCATACTGTCAATGTTGTAACAACATAGAAATAATAGGGTCAGGTATAGATATACATAAAATTATTGGAAAATTACCAAAACCAAAAGGCGGTTGGACATTGCCAGGTCATCGGTATACAGGACCTTACAATCCGCTAGATCAACAACTAGATGAAAACGACAATCCATTGACAGGTCAAGAGCCTTATAACCAAGTGGATGCAATAGCGATGCGTCATGATATCTGTTATCGTGATCATGAAAACTCGAAAGCAGATTGTGATAAAGTAATGTTAGACGAATTACGTGATATGGAGCCAACAAATCTACGAGAACGTTTTGATAGAAGATTTGTTCAGGGAATGATAGGAGCAAAATATAAAATCGGACTCGGAAAAAAAGGATACGATGATCTTGCAGTCGAGCTGCACAGACCTATAAAAAAGTTCCCACGACGTAAAGTTGTCGCTAATGGTGTAGATGATCTCTGGTCAATAGATTTGGTGGATGTGTCCAATCTAGCTCAGTTTAACGTTGGCACTGATGGTGCTCCAAAAAGGTATTTGTTTAATGTTATAGATGTTTTTAGCAAATACGCTTTCAGTGTACCTGTTTCGGATAAGACAGGAACTTCAATGACTGATGCGCTAAGACAAATAATAACGAGTACAGAAAGAAAACCGAATAAAATCTGGACTGATCACGGATCCGAGTTCTTTAACAAAAAGTTTGAACAGTTTCTAGAACAAAATAATATAAAAAGGTATGTTACAGGAAACGAAGGTAAAAGCGTTGTTGTTGAGAGATTTAATCGCACGCTAAACGAGAAATTACACAAACATATGACAGCTAAAAACACCAACAGGTACATCGATGACCTTTCTCAAATCGTAGGTGAATATAATAACACAAAACATCGAACCATCAAAATGACACCTAAAAAAGCTATTAAAAATCCAATATTAGCAAATGAAAACATGTACCGCAGACATAAATTTAAGGTTGGTGATAAAGTTAGAATTTCTTTGACAAAAAAGGTATTTGCAAAAGGATTTACTCCAAACTGGAGCGAAGAAGTATTTGTAGTTGATAAGGTACTTTTCACAATACCTGTAACGTACGTTTTAAAAGATCTGACAGGGGAACCGATCGTAGGTAGTGTTTATGAACAAGAACTACAGAAAACTGAGCAGGATGTTTTTGTTATCGAGAAAGTAATTAAGAAAAAAGGAAATCAAAGTTTTGTCAAATGGCGTGGGTATAGCGATAAATTTAACAGTTGGATGCCAACCAAGCAGATTATGATATAATGTTATTATAAATTTTCTCATACTTTTGTTTGACAGATTTACATTTTACTGGTTTACATAACGATATTAGATACTGCTTACGATCGTCAGAAATCGTCATTAGATTAAAAATCTTGACAAATATGAAATCGAATTTGATATTTTTCTGTCGGCCTGGAATTCTGATGTTTAAGAAAGGTTTGATTAGCTGTCAAAACAGTTGTTGTTCGGCAACGGTAAAATTAAATTTCATTATTTTTTGCAATGTGATACTTGACATTATATCGTTTAGTTGTTGGTCTGCTGTAATTTGATCTGTCAGCAACAGTGACTATTTCACCATCATCATCAGATTCGCTGTTATATAAAATATCATCTTCATTATAACCAATAGATTTGTCTATGAAATCTTTGGAAAATGAGACCTCATCACTGACGACCTTATCGCTGGCGACTTTGTCACTAGTATCTTGTTTGTAGAATTCAGCGAGTCGTTTCATCAAGTCCATTATTATAATATATTTTTTATCTAAATTATTGTTATAAGATGACTGATGAGATAAAATATCAGCAAAAAGTTAATATAGTAGATTACAACGAACTAGCCGAAGCGGTAAGAAAATGTTTGTTGGGTTATAGTGTTGACGTTATTGTAATGCAAGGTGATTCTCATAAAATATTGCTAACAGAAGCAGAAAAAAATAAAATTAATGAAAGTGCAGTAACGACGCTAAAATTTAATCACGATGATATCATAGCATTTGCTCATCATTGCTTGACTAAAACCGAGCTATCAAATATCATATCTAAAACCAATCCTAGCATCGTATTCTCTTGAAAAAGCTGATTTCATTACTCCATCAGCTACAAATTTTACTGCTCTGGAATTTATCTTATAATGCTTTGCCGCAGCTGTAATCGATTTGAATTCGATCTCCTCATCCGTTTCAAGGTTTTTTGAAATAACAGGTTTTGCTGGACATCTAAAATTAATACCACCACCTCGTCCTTTTCTTACATTTTCCTGCTGGGTCACTAGCTCCAGATTTCTCAATCGATTATCAGTTTTTACGTTATTAATATGATTAATAACCAGATCATTGGGTATAGATCCATTGAACACCTCGTAAACAAACCTATGACCAAGATAACGAACTTGATTTGTCGATGTTCCTCTAACAGTTACCCTGATATATCCCATATTGCTAATAGTACTAAGAACTTTTTTAGTTTTTCTGTTTCTAATAATACCGCGATCGTTAGCCTCGTATAAATCAAAGACCGGATGCGGCTGAAACTCATCTTCTAAGGATAAGTTTTCAATGTTGTCATCAGTGACTTTATCGTTCACATGATATACACGCTGTCCCTCTGGAATATCATCGCAAAACAACGTGTAAATAAAATCTTTTCTAGACATTGCAATCCTCTCGGCATTATCTCCCTTTACACTAATTGTATAACCCGCTGACGTTAATTTGCCAACAGAGATTCTAGTTTTGATGTTAATAACTGAACCTAATGTATTTCCAGCGTATAAGTTGTATTTTGGGTGAACATGATAAATCTTTTGCTCACGTGCGCTTGTCAGATTTACTGTCATTATATTATAGGTGATATTTTTTATCTCTAATTGATTTTTAGCGCATGCGCAGTGTGAGATAAAGTTATACTTTGGGGAATTTGATATGCTTTTTGCTCACATGTGTTTGTTAGATTTGCTGTCATTATATTATAGGAGATTTTTTATCTTTAATTGATTTTTAGCGCATGCGCAGTGTGAGGAAATTATCAATTAGATATTACATTATAGTATAATAATGTTAAAATTGCGTGATATAGCTAAGATAATTCTTATGGGAGAACCTAATAAAATAGCGACTGCTTTTGCAGGTTTTGATAATAGTTATCAGTTTGATAATCAAATTGTTTTAGTAAATTTTAATGCAGCAAATCTTTACCACCTACTACAGACAACTGTAAAACGTGTGCTCGAAAAACACAAAAGTATCAGATTTTTTGTGCAATATCATGTTATATTTTCAAAGTTAGTTATAACGGAAGAATTAACTAACAAGGAAATTGCAGAACCTTATATGAACGCAAAATCAAGACGTGTTTTGCTTGGGACTGATCTGTTATCACTATCTGATGAAATACACCAAGAAATCTGGGGGAAAAAAATAGAGGAATTCACTCAATTAGGTTCGGGTTGGAAGTTTGAAATGATCAAAGAAATATTGTTTCACACGATGAAATATAACGCATTACGAGGTAGTTCATACATCGACCTGCCACCAAAAATAAAAAGTAAAAGATGTTGTATAAACATCAAAAACGTAGATAACAAATGTTTCCAATGGGCTGTTCTTTCCGCACTATTTCCAGCAGAAAAACACGCTGATCGCGTCGAAAAATATATCAGTCACGTGTCTAGATTAAATTTTAAAGATATTAACTTTCCTGTGGCAGAAAATCAAATACCAAAATTTGAAAAGCAAAATAATGTTTCAATTAACGTTTTCGGACTAGATGAAAAAGAGGATGTATACCCGAGATATATTTCAGAAAAAGCTTCACAATCGACTATAAATTTACTATTTTACAAAAATCATTACGTTTGGATTAAAAACTTTAACGGACTAGTCGGTAAACAGTACAATAAAAATAGGAACAAAAAGTTTTTTTGTTACCGCTGCTTGCATGGTTGTGCTAACAATGAAACATTACAAAAGCATTTGTAGTACTGTAATGATGTGCAAAAAATAACAATGCCATCTAAAAAAGATAGTGTGCTACAGTTTGTCCATCATAATCACAAACTAAAAATTCCTTTCGTTATATACGCTGATTTTGAGTGTTTACTTCAACCTGTACTTGGCGTAGAAAATAATCCTAATCAATCGAGTACAAGAAAAGTTCAAAATCATGTTCCGTTTGGAGTTGCGTATAAGGTAGTTTGTAATTAAATTATATCGTGGTAAAAATCCAGCTATCTACCTTCTCAAGCAGTTGATTAATGAAGTTGATAATATTACTTATCGTTTGAAAAAAGTAACGCCAATGTTAAAATTAACACCTCAACAAAAATCCGATCACGAGCAAGCAGAAATTTGTCATATTTGTGAAAAAGCTTTTGATACTGACAACAAAAAAGTACATGACCATTGTCATTTGACTGGACAGTATCGTGGAGCGGCTCATAATCAGTGTAATTTAAAATTTCATGCTCCAGATTTTATTCCGGTTATTCTTCACAATTTTCGAGGATATGATAGCCATATTATAGTAGAAGCTTTTGGTGATCCTGATATAAAATCTCGTCTAAAACTCGATAACGTCATCAAATGCATCCCAAATAATTTTGAAAAGTACATGTTAGTTACGCTAGGTAAATTGCGTTTTATTGACAGTCTGCAGCTTATAGCAGCCTCGTTAGATGAGCTAGTAAAAGGTTGTAGTAAATTTGATAACCTAAGAGACTGTTTTGGAGATAAATTTAATCTACTAGCTAAAAAAGGAGTTTTTCCATACGAATACCTCGACGACTGGAGTAAATTTGATGAAACATCTTTACCTGGCAAAGATAAATTTTACTCACAACTTAAAAATGAAAATATAACTGATGATGAGTACAGGTATGCACAAGATATCTGGAAAGAGTTTGATTGTGAGACTTTTGGTGATTATCATGATTTGTATTTGAAAACTGACGTGTTATTATTAGCAGATGTTTTTGAAAGATTTCGAGAAGTGAGTTATAATAATTACGGACTAGATCCTTGCTGGTATTATTCTGCCCCTGGACTGTCATGGGATGCTCTGCTAAAGTTTAGTAAGGTAAGGTTGGAATTACTGACTGATGTTGATATGTTCAATTTTATTGAAAAAGGTATCCGAGGCGGTATTAGCGTGATAACAAAAAAGTATGCTGAAGCAAACAACAAATATTTGAAACAGTATAACCCTGACCTTCCTTCGAAGTAATAGTTTATCTGATTTTAAAACTTTTACGGGGATTCGATGGCAAACCAAACCCTTGGGGGTTTAGGTCACGGTGATCGATTTCTATCGGGGACAGAAAAAAGATACCCGAAGATTTTCCTATTTCGTTGAAATTGATCTTTATTACCAAAAATTGTACACAATTCATAAAAGAACCCTTTTTTTTCGGAAAACTTAAATTAATTTTAAAAAAAAACAACAACTTAAACAACCCCCCAAGGCAACATTTCCCCAAAAATTTTAACCAAAATTTCTTATAAAAAAATTACTTTTCCCCCCACAAAATTAAAACAACACATCTTTTTTTAAAAACACCAAAATTTAAACTCCCTTTTAAATTAACCCAAACCCAAAATCCCCAAAAATTTTTTAAAAAAATTCTTTTAAACAACAATCCTTTTTAATCTAAATATTCTTAATAAAATATTAATAAACAAACCAAAACCTTTTCAACATTTTACAAAAAAAAAAATATTTAATAAAACTTTTCCCAAAAAAACAAAAAAACAAAAAAAATAAACCCCTTTCCTTATTTTTCAAACAAATAAAATTTCAATTTTTTTTAAAAAAAATCCCTATAATTATTTTTTAAACATTCCAAAATAAAAATTAAACCCAACTTAAAAAAAACCATCCCACCCCTTACCCCAAAACAAAAATTTTTCCCAAAAAAAAATTAAATTTTAAAATTAAATAAACCAACCAAAAATCTTTACAACAATAAAATTCCCTTTATTACAAAAAAAATAACCAAAAAAAAACTTCCCAAAAAAATTATAAATTTTTATTTCCTTATTTTTTTATAACAGGCAAACAACAAAACATCAAAAAAAAACAAAGCCCAAAAAAACTTATTTATAATTTTAAAAACCATTTAAAAAATAAAACATTTCCCCCTTGGGGTTTTTTTGATGATGATTATAACATTTCTTTCCAAAAAAAAATCTAAAAATTTTAAAAAAGTTTGAAAATTTGACAATGACAAATAGCTACAATAGTAACATCAAATATCTAATGATGGACGGTAAACAATTGACAGTTGAATTTAATAATGAAACATCAGGTATATGTTTTAATGGAACACGTGACAAGTTAAAACTTTCGCTCATCAGATCTGATAACAGCGTGTATTTCAATTATCTCGAACAATTGTATCAAAAGTTGCTAGCGGAATTTAAAAACTTTCACAGCCCCATTAGCCAACAAAACTATACTAAACTCAAAATTGATCTCGATCGGTCAAAGGTATATTTTATCAACAAAAAATATCCTCTGAACAAACCAGAAATGAAAGATTTGTTTGAGTCCCATTGCTGTGTGAGCGGTAAAGTAAAATTTAGTATCTATAGTCATGATAGTGAAGTATTTTTAATATCAACAGTTGAAACATTAATCATTGGTAATGAGATATAAAATAATATCATTTTCATTCTAATGCTAGTTTAATTTCCGCCTTGTTAACTGAAACGTTCTAATGCACAGTTTAATTTTCATCCTGTTATCTGATAAAAAAAAATTTGAGGTAAAACCTATTTGCCGTCTTTAGAATAATCATATTCCACACATACGCTGTTCTAACAAATTCGTCACTTCTGTTGACAGAGCTTATCGCATTCCAACACCTGTTGTTTTGTCTGGTTACAAAATATCTGTCTACATAGTAGTAGTATAGGAAAATGAGGGTTTTGTCGGGGGTGGGGAGGAGGTGTGGGAGGGGTGGGTGGGCCAAAACCCTCATTTTCCTATACTACTAAAGTACACTAATCTGAGTAATCTTCCAATCAACAACCCAATGTAGTGGATTCTGCAAAACATCTTGTATTTTACTGTGACCTGTAGTTTACAGAGTCACCTTTTGATGAATTTTAAAGTTATGAAAAATATTTAACGGCTTCTACTTCTACCTGTCTCACTAAATATAATTTATGTTAAAGTTAGATAACAAATTTATTGTATTAAACTGAATGGCAGGACAGATGTAAAATTATGTCCATTTTAGCTCTAAATCTGTAGATTATTTGAAGTACGATAAATTGTTAGTTACATAGATACCAATTAATAATTTAGGTCATACAAAACGCACGTATGCTTTTGTTGTTGTTAACAAATAAATTTGGTTTTTCTTGTGCTAATACATTTGTACGTTCATCTAAAGTTTTTCCATATTCTCATGCATTTTTTAATATCTCTATTCTTTTGATTTCCTCCACTCTAATGCTTAACCTCATGTTTTCTTTTTGTTTTTGTTTTCGATGGGGTTTTTGTTGTTTTTTAAAATAGCTTTTGCTTTGTTTTTTATTTTATATTTTTTTTAGATTCGTATCATCGCCGGTATCTTGTAATTCGTTGTTCCATGTTCCACTTCCTCTGTTAGTCGCTCTCTATTTACCACAGTTTATTAACTACTTTATTGTACAATTAATTTATGTAATATAACTTCAATTATAATATGTCAAATGAAAGTGCTAAAAATCTTCTATCTTCAAAATCTAAATATCTGCACATTGTTAAAGGTGAACTGGATTTTACTTTATCCATGAGTGTCAATACTCAACCATATCAAATGGTTTCTATTAGTTCTTATCCATTGTGTTACAATTGTACATGGTCATTTTTTCATCAAGAAAAAAAGTTCAAAAATGCCGAGTTGATGGCATGGTTTGCAAAACTGTACCTCTGGTATGCATTGATTTTAATATGATTCATATACCTTCTTTGAATGAAATTATCTTGGTCCATGATTACATACACATTGATTTTTTTATCATGACCTTTCATGATAAAAAAATATGAGACCGGCTTGTAGTCTATTACACTTTCTGTTTTGTTTTGCGAAAAATAGTTTTTCTCAAAGTTATCTCTTGTTATTTCTTCTGTAATATCACTTTTATTACCCTGCTATGATATCGTATAGACTGCGTTCGCCTTGTAACCTTTTTCAAGTGTACCGTTTTATTGATTACTGATGTTTTGGGTGTCCTCTCATTTTTTCTTGGTATTGCATATATCGAATATAATTTTAATTCCGTCTGTTTCTTTTGTGCCACGTCTTCAACATTTCAGAAAGTTAGTATCTTTCAAACATTTGAAGGTTTCACACTCATTGTCACTATTATATATAAATTGTTATTTCGCTGTTATTTATTTTAATGATATGACGTTCTCTGCTGGTTCACAATTGTTTTATAAGTTGGTCATACCTTTACATTTCATGATTACATACTTTTTTGCCGTTCATTCGTTTGGTATTTTCAACTTTGCATATGTCGCCTTTTTTGTCGTATAGAAAATTTTCGTATAGAGACAGTTCCGTTCCTATAACAGACCATTAACATCTGTTTCCTCTGTTCTTACAGCTTGAAAAGAACAGGATCACGTAAAATTATTTGCTTTTATTTCTAATAAGTTCTCAATAAAGTTAGGAAGGGAGCCCTTTAAAAAGTTTGCTTTACATTTTGAAACCTGTTTCAATTTTGTTTTAAATCTATGACTTCCATATGTATCAGTTGCTAGACAACCGAATAAACTGATCCATACACTTGATTTATTTTATTTCTTGCTTGTTCCATCTGGAATCGTGATAACTCTTTCGTGGTCAATGTTATTGCATACATAAAGTTGCCATGGTAAAACGTCAACCCATTTTTTGGTTTCATTTAAAGTAAAATTCTTCCACATTCTAGTCATGATTGTGATAAATATTTCAACCGCGGATGTTTATTGTTTGTGTGAGTTAATTGTCTTCCCGAAAATGTAATGTTTTTTAGTAAAACATTTCTTTCATGAAATAACATCTTTCTAGATTTTGCTCTTGATGGAAATTAATATAAAGACATCTTGTATGTCATTTACATTTTTATGTTTTTACATTTTCAGCTCAAGTTTTATTTTAGAAGGCATCTCTCACCGTTTAAATATGCCTATATCCATTGTTGTAGTTTTCATATACTTGCCTCACAATAATGTCCACATGCAACGGGCCCTTTTCACAGATACTAAACACCCTTTTTGTACAGAAATCTTTCTCTTGCTTGTTTGTATATGGTACAGGTAAAATCTTTAAATTCAGAGTATTTACAACTTTTTAAAAAAAAATCATCAGGTTTAATTTGGTCTAAAACCAATTGGCATTTGTGTGAACAGTTGAATATTCAGGTCAGGGTACAAATGCCTAAAGTACTCTAGTTTGAATTGGTTTTCTAAGTCTCCAATGTCAGTCATTTAAAATTGTATAACACTGTCCAGGGACTGCAAAATTTCCATTGTCAATCATTTAAAAGTATACAAAAAACGTGTAGGGACTATGCAAAGTTTCCAGTGTCAGTCATTGTGGATCATTTCTGCCACACTAAATCATTCATACATGAAAATTATGTGGATTTTCACTAAAACAATCAACCACAAGAATTTAAAAGTACCATTAAAAAGCTGTATTTTAGTCGGTTTTCTAGTAAAATTGAAAAATCAACGAAAAATAATATACTGACTACATTAGAAACGGCCACTTTCAGGCTATTTAGATTCGACCAGATATTCCTTTATTGAAATTTAAACACTTTTAGTTATAATTAGTTTTGGAAAGCAAGAATGCCATCGGGCCATGGCATTCTAGCGTACATTGCTGTTGTCTTGGACGGGCATATGCAGAACCACTCCTGTTATGAAGAAAATATCTCTACAGGTCTCATATGGAGGAGACGGAATAAATTGCCTATTTGACGTGAGAAAACAAATGTGCACCAAACAATGTGTACATCCGATATCCTGCAAATATTGTTTGGTGCACATTAACTTCCTCTTTGACGTGTTTCGCTAGTTGTTTCAATAACTTCTTCTTGTGGTTTAAAATTTTCAGCAACTTTTTGAACAATGTTTCGATCAAATGATATAAGATAACTTGTTGCTTTATATCTAACTCATCCTCTAGTTCGTCTGTTTCATTGAATGATTATTTTTAAAGCATCACCTACAATTTTAATCATGCTTGTAGAATCAGGCTTGATATGCCAGTGTTGCGTGGGTGTGTAATTATGTACCATGTTAGATTAAATGTACTCCTATCCTAATCTTGCTTTTTCCAGTGAAGTGAGCTCCGAGTGGTCAAATGGTCTCGACTTTTCAAATCATTCATATCTCTCCTCTCTTGACTCACAGATCCGCCAAAATGAACAAACATATGAGAAAACTCTCTAGTGGCGTCCCGTGGGTCGGAGGTTCTTCCTGGGCTGTTCTACCACGAAATATGCTTGCTGCCATGTATAGCCAATCATGTCCCAAAAATGGGGTTAAACCCACAAAACATTTTTTTTCCATAAGCTATACGGGAATTGTGGGATTGGTGTGCAGGCTATTTGAGCCTCATGTGTCATTTATTTAAGAATCTAAAGGTGATTATTCAGTTTTATTCACTACTAGTCTATCAATCGTCGCTACAAGATGTTATATATATTTCTCAACAGTGTCTATTTTATTGCCTAGGCGAACCAAAAAGTTGGATTTAGCGTAAACCGGATTGAATGTCGCGCGATGACGGCATAATGAAAGCTTTGCGTATTGGAAATTTATTACGTAACTCCCATTGCTGATAATGGTTACACTCGACGTACGCTTTTATTGACTCGTTATTGTGCTCGGTTGCCATATAAGCTGGATTTTATTTAACGAGTATCATAAATTTAATATTAGATCATTACCCATTTGAGAATTTTATCACAGTTTTATTTCTAGGGCAATTATTTAAAAAGAAAGAAGAATGAATAGTTTCGTTCATTCTGACAGACGCTGTACCTTTCATTTGTTGTGCGTAAAAAATAGTCCCAAATAAAGTTGAAATAGTACTAGTATATGATACATTTTTGATAACTATAAATTAAAGAATAAGCGTCCATCCAAATAATCAGAACATTTTATAAAAGACAAAACATTTGTGTGATGTCACATTGTTTCAAACGTTGCACAGTACTGGTTTAGTTAGCCTACACAGCACAATGGGGTGTTTACTTTGAAATTTCCCACATCATAGCTAAACGTTATATTGTTGCAATATTTTATGTGAGAAGAAGATTACTAGATGCAGAAACACATATTTACTGCAATATATTTGTGACCGGATATTTGCAGTATATGATTTGGAACATTAGATTGTACAGAAGACGTAAACAAATCTCTTTTTGAGACTGACTTGAATTACATATATACCGCGTAAATATGTTGTGGTTGGTTGGATAAAGTTGTCAGATGGGGCAGACTCCTATGGTTGGGGAGACGGCTTGTGTCTGCATTATTCTGTAATCAAAGGTGAGTTTCTTTACTTCAGTAAACCAAGCTTGTATGTAAGGTGGACTCCATGCTACAGATATACCGCCCACACATCCCCACCCCAACCCTCGTTATCACCTAAGCAATACCGGTAGTTTTACTTGTTGTTATTGTTCTTGTCTTGGGGGTTTTGGTATTTTTCATGTTATAACATAACAAACCCATGTGGGGATAAATTGGCAATATTGAAACAGACGAGACCATTGTTTCCCCAATTCCGTTTCGCGAGTCGACAAAAATCTTCAATTAAAAACAAAATATTCCAGAAGGTGGGGTTAAAAAAGTTTTCCCACGATCACAGCCAATCAGTAAAGAGAATACAGCACAATAATTGCATGGGCTTATTTGGACCAATCAGAATTACATAAAGTAATATGTTCACATGTATAATATAAAAAATATTAAACTGCACACACTATAGGCAGTACCGACTATGTGATAATGGAAAGTTATTACATAACTCCCATTGCTGATAATGGTTACACTCGATGTGCGGTTTTCTTGACTCTTTATAGTGCTCGGTTGCCATCGTTACAGTTCATAGAATTCGATAAAGTTTCATTTTGTGATGACAGTTAAATTGCAAATCACTCAAGAATCCTTAATGCATAGACGTTAGTAAAACTATACTTGTGTTACATTTTACAACAAAAACTATTATTTTATATATATATATATATATATATATATATATATATATTATTATAAAAAAAAAAAAAAAAAAAAAAAAAAAAATCTATGAAAAATATATAATACGTTAACGTACAAAAAAAAAACGTATTATCACTTTGAAAAATAAAGCGAAACTCAGAGGTTTTATTTATGGGCCGAGCGCTTTATTATATCTGTTAAGTTTGATTATATGTATACCGAGTGTTTTTTTCAGGGCACTACCTTTTCTCAACAAATTGCGAATAAATCCGTAAAACTTTCGAATCTGGTCGATCCTAGAAACCAACATATGAAGACAGCGGTATCGTTACAGGACTGTACGATTTCCTTCTTGCAGGTTTTAAAGCTATCTGTTCCTCATCCTTTCCCCTATTTTTTCCCGCCTCTGAGATAAAAATCCTTTGGCCATAGCGGCACCTATACAAAGCATATATATGCCTATTCATTCTTTTCGCGCTAACGTTACCTTGGGCTATCAACTACTGTTCCCTCCTCATTTCTTAATACACAAAATTACCACTTATACCTCATTTGATGGTGAGCCATTTCCGATCTGCATACCCTCAAACTTTACATCTCTCCTGTGTAATTAAGAGTCCTCTCTGCCTCTCCTGAGTCCATATCAATACTTATAGACAAGTAGGAAAAGAACGATATGAAAGAATATGTGAAATTTGTTGCAACATCATGATGGTCATACAATGCATATCGTTTTAGCGAGTTAATTTGTTCGCCAACCTTTCCTCTCACTCTCACCCCTTCCTTCCTCATTATTGCCTCTTATAATTGGAAAGAAACCCCCCCCCCCACCCTCTACTTCAGTTCTCACCATTTGGACGAGTGTCACAATTGCAAGGAGATTTCCCCCTCTTTCTCTCCCTTTCCCTCTATAACTCTTTGCTTAGTCTCCAATTTTCTCTTTTAGCCATGTATTTCACTGTTAGATTCAGGAGAAATAAAGCCAAGATGCATCGCAGCAGAGAACAGAAAACCAACATCAAATCATACTCAGAACAGAGCTAGGTTGGGTCAGGAGTCAAGAGCAGGTAGGAGATGGCGTCCGATCCGATATATACCCTCCCTTTCTCTGATATGATGTTCCCCCTCCTTCCCCTGATTTCGTTCTTTAAGAATATCCAATGAAGTTCCCCATGACATTTCCCTTAACATAAATCTTCAAAAAATCCTTCAATAAAAATGTCGTAGCGTCTTTCTTTTTCGCTCTTTATTCAGCAGGGGCTACTGGTCGGACTTCAAATGTTATTTCCCTATTAAATTTCTCTTTCTTTCTCTCTTTTCTCCTCTTCTCTCTCTCTCTCTCTCTCTCTCTCTCTCTCTCTCTCTCTCTCTCTCTCTCTCCAAGGATATAAGTGCACACGGGTTTTTATTGCCATTATTATGGTCATTGTCGACATTAATGAAACAGAGCATTGTATATGAATTATCTGTTATATTGACTATGTGGTATGTGCAAACGTCAATTCAATAATAACCTGTTTTGTTCTATAATTGTTCTCAGAATTTAATAGAAACCTCTCATGCATATTGCCACGTTGTGTGAGAATTTTTTTTTAACAATGCCTGCTTCGTGTTATAAATGTCTTCTGATAGAATTCGTAATTCAAAATACTTTGGGTAAGGTCAATACGTGTTTTATAATATTACGACTTTAATCCGATTCTGACTGTTACATCCTTTGATGAACCTTGCCTCGGAGCTTGAAACTATTTAAAATTATAAGCCGGAAACCCGACAATTTAACACCTCAGAGATACTACCCAAGACCGTTTACAAAGAGACCACCGGTATCCAATCAGAACTAAGATAGTCGAGTTTTGGGCAGATTTCTCATGCAGCCTGACATTATTATTGTTACCTTCCTCGTCAAAGAAGGAGTGTATTGTCTGGCTGGATATTGACGAGAGCAGACGTGTTAATTTCTAGTCATTCGCTGCTGGAAGCGAGAGCGAGATCGAACTAGGCCAGATTTGTGTGTATTTATGGATGTATATTACAAGGGTCATTTGTAAAGACCGTTAGTCGTTAAGGTCACCTTATGCCAGAATTATGCAGTGTTCGGAGAGCTAGTTAATTTTCTGAGTAATGGAAGTAAGATAATTTTATATACGGATAGATGGTGATACATATAGAGAATTAGTGGTAATCTTGTCATTTAAAGAAACCCTCTCTCTCTCTCTCTCTCTCTCTCTCTCTCTCTCTCTCTCTCTCTCTCTCTCTCTCTCTCTCTCTCTCTCTCTCTCTCTCTCTCTCTCTCTCTCTCCGAGAAACTGACTTGATACTCGTAAAGGGGAAGCCAATAAAGAAGGGAAGAGTCGTAATCAAAACATAAGATGGAGGACGGATGAAGTATACACGTTGAAGTGGAAAACGTAGGATACCGAGTCAAGAGAGAAGCAACGCCAGCTGAGGACCTTGAGCTCTTTTCACCACTCGCGACTATGAACAAATCTGTATTGGAACACTGCTATTAAATTCTCTTGATGTAAATCTGTTGAATTTAATTTGCTAATTTTGGTTTATGTATTAGTGAAATGAATTTAATTTACTTACTTTAAGAGGGGGCTTGTATTATATTCTTCTTTTCATTAGTCTTGTTCAGTTCTCTGTTGATGTTCTATCTATCTACTCACACCGGGAAATAGCATCGAGGGAGGCCATCCTCTAGATAACGAATGCCTAATCTTTTAACAACCCATCTATTCTGAGAGGAGCCACATTACACGTGGTTATTACCCCCGTCATGCTTTGCACAGGATGTTGTCCTTCAGATACGCAGTTGATATTATTATAATGTGAAGTCTTAGTAGAATTGAGGTAGCTATAGAGAGCTGATATTGTCTTTGAGTCATTTTCTTTTTCGATCAGAGTAGTGTGTGTGAGTGCGTGCGTGTGTGTGTGATATTTTGATTTATTTTATTTTTATCATAGTTTTAACAAGTTTTCTGTTATATCGCTACGATATCTGCAGCGTGGCAGTTTATAATGATGTCTAGCACTGCAGCATCATGCCGCATGTGAAGCATCATGTCCCACTTTGTCACCTTATCCTGACACCGGACTGACCAGTCTTAAAACTAGCCTCTTAATGCTGAGCCCCTAGTGAGGCAGCTGCTAGTACCATTTTTAGAAGTCTTTGGCATGACTCGGACATGGTTCGAATCTGCGACCCTCGCATCCGAAGCGGACGCTTAAACCACTTAGGCAACAAGAGAGTTCGGTCTGGGTAGTAATTGAATCATTTACAGCTTGTTGTTGTTGTGGGGCTTAACGCCATTTTTCAGCACACGACAGGCTATGCAATGCGGCCAGTATTAATGGTGGAGGAAGAAACCGGGAAATCCCCATAAAGAACCACCGATCCACGAGAAGCTACTAGCAAGCCACGAGAAGCTACTGGCAAGCTTTCTCACATGATTTTGTCTTTTGTGTAGAAGCTGAATGAACGTCATTCAGCATTATTTCTAGTGAAATTAAAATAGTGAAAACCAATTTTGAAAAAACAACAATGTATCGATTGTACTATTATCGACCTACCATTAATTTATCAGACTAATTCAACATATGAATATATGAGAAAGTAAAACTTAAAAATGCCTTCCAGGGATCTGAAGATGTTTAAAATATGAAAGGTTACACAAATTTTCGTATCTTATATGGGATTGCAATTCGTATTGGATACGTATCGGTTACGATATAACAACTGCTCAAATAAAATCGGTACAGCACCTCCAATTTCTGTACTACTGCCGTAATGTAAATTCTTCTATTCTTCGGCCACTAGAGTTAAAAACAATACAAAAATAAAATGAAAAACCAAATATCCATATTGCTTTTATTGCAAAGAGAGAATATAGAGTAAAAAATAATAATAGCAGAACAAAATATGTTTTTTTACGTGTCATGGGGGTAATAAAATATTAAAAATACATTGATTACAAACAAACGCTATAACACATACACAAAAACATATGTCCAGTCATTTATGTTTTGCGAGTTCAATACATATTTGGAACAGATGATAACCTTAATAAAGTACAATGACTGAGCCTTTTCGAATTAAAACAAATATAAAGAAAAACCCAAAACATTTTTCTACCCTTGTTAATTCGTACCTTCAAAATTGCTCTGTTATTATAAGTTATTATAATGACGTTAACTTATCGATTACTTAGTTCCCAATCAAAATTCTTCTTTTCTTTTATGTTTTTAAATTACAGTTACTTCTATCTGGCTAAAAATACTGTGATCAAAATAACCCGACTACGGCTAATGTGTCAATTGCCTATTGGTGGAACAACCAAAAACTACGATGCTTTCAAACATTCATTCTTTAGATGGCTTGATTCACCATTATACCAACAATAACGATACTAGCCCACATATTTCTCATCCAAGCAGTGTTAAGGCCGACAAGTGAAATTGGGTCAATTGATAAGGTGAGTGGGCCCTAATGCCTGATTAGGATCTGGTGACAGGTGAAAATTTATTTTTAGAACATTACGACGATGCATTCTTATTACATAAACATAGGTCATGATCAATATGTTAATTCGTATTATGACAATAGAGAAATCATTTAATGAGTGTTGTTCATTTTACACCATGTGATGAATTTGGTGCAGTAATTTACATCCAATTAAATTATATTTTTAACTGATATCTCTACAGGTGTTGTTTATTCTGTACAAATTACAGCATTACTCACAAATATTGATGTACACATGATCCATTTGACCACAACGATTACTGTAAAATAACAGGTGTATAAACGTCGGATGAGCAAAGCACACATTTAGAAAGATGAATTGTTACATAAAATGAAACATTTGGATAATAGGCTTCAAAATATAAATGAAAACAGTAGTTATCAAGACAGAATGTTAAAAGTCTAACAATAAAAAAAAGAAATCCACATCAAACTATTTTGCCATTAACTAATCATACCTACATTAATCTTAACAGCACCAACTATGTATATATAAACAAGGTCATTTAAATACACGAAAACATTGTTAATCACAAGGATCTGATAGCTGCATATAGGAAACATATATCAACATATATACACTAGTATAAGTCGGGTACAACGGCATACTTCATAGATCTATATCTGACATTGCATAATGCGCAGTCATGTTTGGTTATATGCAAATTGTAAGGAGTTATCGACGAAACAAAGAAATTAGAACCTGATCTGCAAGCGCATTATGCGATGGCAGATCAGTGTTGTGTTGTTTGCAGTTATATCCAAGTTATAAGCGGGTATAGACGATATATGCAAATTCCTTAAATATATACGACGGGCAGATACGGCATCAATACAAATATGTAATTACTGTATGAAATACAAAAATGTACCGAAAAGAAAGGCGTGATATGCTCGTGAATGTTGAACAAAAGTGTAAATAGCTTTCTTTTTGTTGTTAAATGTTTTCAGTTCATAAATAGTTTATTAAACGACTTAGCTGACCAACAGATTTAACTGTATGTGGTATAGTGATCTATAGTGGATGTCAGCATGGTCATGTAGGTTCATTTGCATTGCCGTATTATATTAATAAATTTAACAAAATGACACACATCTAAGACTGAGATACTGAGGCACAATTCTGGTTACTTTTAAGGTTAGAGTTTGTACCTAGGGCTCCCAAACTTCGTAAAAAGGCTTTGCGCATTGCTACAATTAAATTAAATATTAATTGTTGCACTAAAACTGAATACTAAAGATAGTTTAACCAAATGCTTTTAAATCGTGATTATTGAATGTTCTGCACCTTAAAAGTCTCTTAAAAAAGGTCCAAACGAAAACTGTTGATCGCAGTGGCGTTTTACAGTGTTAGCAAGATATTAAACTGAGCCAGGAAGAGTACGTCAGGAGTTATTTTTTAAAAAAAGCGCTGCTTGCACTCTGAGGTTGCGACATTCAGTGAAGTTTGTAGTGGATCACGCTTTAAGGTTGACTTCGTCCAGAAATGTTCATGTAATTTAGCATTGATTTTGCTGTATGTAATTCTCGGGGCGTTTAAACAATTACCTTTCCATACAAATCTGGATGTATGAGGATCTAATAAAGTAAATAACTGCCATTTAAAGGTAGGCCTATGTGTTAACAAAATGTTAAGAAAATGACTCATTACTAAAATAATCGGTTCTAACCGCCCACGTGATCTGTACATCTTTTACTCTGGTTTGTTCATACAACAGAATCAGAGCACTATATTTCAGTTTTAAAATTTTGCAAGGCATAACTAAATCGGTAAATTGCAAATACTAACAAACTACTTATATACATTACCAGCATAAGCAGGTCAAGATGAACACGTCTGCAAAATCAGTCAGGCACCAAATATATTGTAAAGGCACCTTCGCAAACAACTGCGTCACTCTTTGGTACTCGCGAAACGGCAGATAACAATCAATGTCCATTTTGAAACAATTACAAAAAAAATATGACGTACTTTTTCTACGCTATGCACCGCACAGATGTGAAGCTACCAACCAATCATTGAAGTGAGTTTCTAAACTAGCCGATATGAAAATCATAACTTTGGTGTGTGAATGACGTAACCGACAATCCAAACCGGTGAAGAGATTTTGCTAGTTACTGTCCTCAGATAATGTCTTGCCAATTAAGGCTGTTTCCTTTTGGGGTTTTGTCCTAAAGAACTTTCAGACAAAGCATAATACCTACTCATCATTGTCGAATACATAACAGCAAGAACGTTGTGTCGGTATTAAAAGGCATTAGTCCATGAACGATGTGTATGAACCGAGTACATTTTCGTTTTAGTTTGAACAGATAAGCTAATAAAAGCAGTGTAAAATTTATTCATCATGAAACTGCATCTAGTGCATTTACGATACGTTACGACCAATCTTAACTTCGTTCAGATAGTAAAATAGTTTTGTATATAAAATTTATTAGGCCATAAATGTTTGAGCGAAGCACTAGCTTATTTGATGCGACAGTCGAATAAAGATTGCGTCTGGTCAATCAGGTGGCGGAAGATTGGCCATCTTCTAGTTTGAATGAATGGGATCAATTTAAAATTAGTTAATTGTCACAAAAAATCTTAATTAAGTTATGAGGCACCTTACAATAAAAAAATTCATAGGCCCTGTGCTAATTAAGTTATGAGGCCCATTACAATGAAAAAGTCATCCTTTTTTATTTTTTTTATTTATTTTTTATTGCCAAGAAGATGGAGCCCCCTGACTAAGAGGGAACCTACCTTGTGCTTAAGCACACCTACGCACAATGGTATATCCGGTACTGACGACTTCGATCATGCGCCATACTCTAAAAATGGCAAAAACTAGATTGTTCATTCCTTGTCGCAACAAACCAGCACTGATCTTCAATATAGTTGCATATTACATGGGCCTTTGTAACTTACTGATGTGTTTTCCATCTGTAGTAATCATCTCCAACGTTTTGAATGATTCGTTTCCTAGGCACACGGATTTTACCAGTTTCTTAGACGCACTGGCTTTTCATATTCATTGATTCCTTATATTGCAAGTATATTTTCTCTACCTTTTTGCTTTTCCAAATTGGTCCATTTTCTATAAATAGATAACGATACCGCTGCTTTCCCCCTAAAACAAGCCATCTCGCAAACATGAGATGAAAACGTTGAAAAGAAAATATTACAAAATGTCATGCCTATTTCTCACTAACTTAAAAAAAAAATAAATTATTCAAGAGCTATAGATTCCAAAATTTAGTTTCTCTTGAAACTTGCGTCATGTAGGTAATAAATTATCAGAAAAATGTATACGGATCCTATCTAAATATAAACAGCAACTTTGTATCAAACGTGTATTCGTGCTTGTCGGATATGGTGTTGTTTTAGCGAAACATGGTTATCGTCCAGTCTTTCGACTTGGTGTCAAAGCTATTTGGTTCTCCGAACGTATAGAGCGCATTTAAGCAGATCAACCATTTTTTAAATTATTATTGCTTATAAGCTTTTGTAATTCAGCTCCACCCTAGTACAATTTAGATATGTAGTTTACACATTTTGTTACTGATTCTCACCCCATCTTACTCATTTCACTATTTTGTAAATTTTCCCCAACGTTCAAACATGTAAATAGGTTTTCTCTCGGCTTTTGCGTTACGTGTTTGTTGCAGTGAGTCTTGTTTGTTTTCCTGTCAAAAAGCTTTGATTACCTCGTATTGCTTTAATTACAATGAAACGATCTGGTTTTTATGGTAAGTATTCTTTCACGAAAGAGTTTGTGAGAGAATGTTATACATAGACAATTTTTATTCAGTAATTTATAGTTCTCTAAAAATGGAAAGTGTATGACCTCTTCTCAACACTTATAATGAGCTTCTCAGAACACTCTCCCGTTAGCAAAAAGCGATTTCATATATTTTGTTCCGACTTTCTAAATCTGAAGCACAAAGGACGCTGTCGCCATGTAAATATGAAACAAATACGTCGCTGTATCGGCATGCGAGACAAAATATATCTTAATAAGTTATGCTATTTTTTCTACAGTATAATATGCTAATTTTTAATATTTAAAGTAAAAAAAAGACATGTCTTTTCACCACATGTCATCGAACAGACAGAAGTTAATGCTTCACATTTAAACATGAACACCGTATTAATTCTTATCATTTCACCGCATAATACGACCAAAATGAAAGTCTGCAAACTACAAGGATGAAGCTCCGGTATATTTCTGCTTGCTCACTGCTTTAGATCGATAATAGACATGATTCCAGCGATGAAGGCACATACACAGCCTGATATGGCCAGGCCTTGGGACCAGCCGATGCCATACGGATTGTACAAATGTACCGAGTCAAACTTTACATTGATAATGATGAATCCAATCACCATAAAAACCACTGAAATACAAAAATTGAAAAAAATTATTCTATGATGAATTATGAATCAAAAATACATTTTAAATTAAAAAAACTAGATAACACATTTTACACGACTGAATTCACCAAAGGATTAAACAGAGAGTTTATAAATAAAAAAAATAGTTCCAATAATTAACAAATTTTCTGCTAATCCTTGTTTTACAAATATCTGGGGTGGTCCGAATTGCAGCTATCAGCATACATTCGAGGTTCCATTTGCGAGATTGACCATGAAAGTTGCTTATGTTAACCAGTCACTGCGCGCGCGTGTGTATGATTAAGATTTTTTAACGTAGCTTTATCAGTTTTAATTATCGCTACGATGTCTGGAGTGTGGAAGGTGACAGTGATGTCTAGCACTGGAGCATCATGCCCCAGACATGTAGCATCATGTCCCACCCAGTAAAATTATCGTGACACCAGGCCGACCAGTCCCAACACTAACCTCAACACCTCATAATACTGAGAGCCAAGCGAGGCAGCTACACGTACTATGTTTATAAGTCTTTGGTATGATTTGGCCGGGGTTCGAACCTGTAACATTCCGCATCCGAGGCGGAACTCTAACAACTTAGGAAATCTAAAAGTGCACTCGATTCCTTGAAGAAAGTGGCGTAGCAAACCCGAAACTGCCAGTGGGAAAAGCATGCCCAGTAGGGTCCCAAAATGCGTGTAGGATATGATCTGCTGAAATAAAATCATAGTTTAAGAACAGTCCTCTCTAATTTTGAGTGTAGTCGTTTGACTGCTGCTGTGGTATTGGAGGCATATGGAGATTACAAATTAGTTTACCTCATCATCTGTCTAGCTGAAGCCAAGTAGGTGAAACATCAAACATTTTCAAGCTTTAATTCAATTGTAAATAGTTATGCAAACCTTGGCCATTTCAACGCCGTTTTTTTTTTTTTTTTTTTTGTTTTGCTGTTTATCTTGTCTCTGTTTTAAGTTTGCCTTCCATAATAAATCAGTAAGACTCGAAAAGGCTTAGGCTATTTAAAACTAGTCAAGGTCTAGAATACCAAAATATAGATCTAAAGAGTTCGTGGGGGAAAAAAAATCAAATATGTTTAACCCATCTTAGGCTGTTGACATTATTTAAATTTATCCTTGCATTAAATTTAAGTTACCCGATCAAAAGGAATATCTATTAAACTTAATGTCACGAAGACCTCATCATAAAATTTGGCATCTACAAGCATTGGTAGTGAATGTTTCAAACAACAAGATGTGTTTTTTTTTTTCTAAAGTACCCATGCAAAAAAAACAATATCAGGATTATACAACTAATTCACTAAAGGCACAATTTGTACGACAGTGTCATAGTTGTGTTTTTCATCCCATTAATTTCTCTCAATTCTTGTCTCCATCACCAACTTGCAAAACAAGGCTGGTGTTTGGAATTTAAAAAGTGCTCGACCTACTCAAAATAGGGAGGTACACTCCCATTTACCCTCAGCGCCCCTTCCAGCTCCTTCGTTCTGCACTCCCATTTACCCTCAGCGCCCCTTCCAGCTCCTTCGTTCTGACTCTTTCCACATTTCTAAAACACTTTATTTTAAATCTGCGTCTTTTCTATTAATTACTGTTATTTCTACTGTTTATATAATGTAAGATAATGCCATGAATGTGTTTTTATCTGCTTGTATTTCCCAAAAGATGAAATTCAATACAGAATCAGCCAGCTGCATTAAGTCCTCTTATTGCATAAGATGACCCATATTCTATGCAGTGCTCCTTCCTTCGATAATATTCCTCTCTGTGAGGAGAAATTCATAGCTGAGCATGATTAATCTTTGGCTAAGTCTAGACTGTCATATAGAACAAAATATCAAAATCAATAAACATTGATAACTAGAAATATAGTACAAATGGAACTTTTAGATGATGCATTCTCAAGTGTGCCGTGTCTGGTAAAATATTGTCTACCCACCCTCTACCCACCGTCATAGAATTGTGCTGTTTTTTTTTTGTACTAATCGTAGGCCAGTTAGAGCTATTATCTGTCACGTTATCCCGAAGTAGAATCTAAAATATCAAGGAGTCGATTTTAAATGAAATTTGTTTACATGCTGTCGAATGTATAATATTTAACAAAATATCGTCGCATTCATCCTCTCGTGGGGAAATATTGTTCGATCCTAATATTTGACAAAATCTGGTGTGTCATGTAGAACGATATATCAATATAAAATTGATCCAGAAATCGATTGCATATACATGTACGTTTTACACATGACGTACTGTGAAATGTACAGTACTGGCAAAACAATCGTTACCCTCACCCTATCGTAGAAGAGGAATTCTGGTTTAAATCTTTGGCGACATGAAGGCTGACATATATAACTTCATGAACGCTGTCACATATAAAGGCTGTTACATATAACTTCACATCAATTTCGAAGTAAAACATATTAAAGAATTGATTGGAGAATATTTTTAGATGACGCAACGGATAATGTGCAAATATTACCAAAATATCCTTTCCTTCAACTTCGCCTAAAAGTAATAATGATATGACCAAATTGCTGGCTAAGCTTGAATTCCGATAATGACTGATATAGATCAAACTGAAAATATTCGTAAAGTTCTTATTGTATCAATAACAAAGAAAAAAATTACATTTCCCATGGTTTGATTATCCAGCCTTTTTATTTTGTTTTGATTACATGACAATATGGCGAAGTTTGAACACATCTATAGCGGAATACCAGACGGAAAGCATACGAAGCAGGGAACCAGACGAAGTTAACTGACGATCACTAGCTAGCAAAGATGATGGTCTCCAAAATCTTTCTTTTGCCCAAAAATGGGCAGCTGCAGTCATAAAACATCCCGGTAAATGTCAGCAAATATCTGCAGCGATGATTTTACTGTAACGTCATCACCACTATGATATATAACCAATCAGAAAACGCTATTTAAATTTGGAAGAGGTTATTTACATGGTTTCAATCCTCGAATTCTTCTGACTTTGTTGATGGATATAATTCGTCTGGAGTAAAGCTTTTCAAAAGAAATCTTGATAAAATTCACGATTATAGCATTTGAAATTTGTAAGAATGATGTAAATAAAACTCGAGGTAACCGAATGATTTTTAACTATCAGAAACAGGTCTCCTGAAAAGATGTTAAAATCATGGATTAACCAGATAGTTATGATAGATCACTCTATGCACGCACGAAAGCGCGTTCACACACATGCTCGAACGAACACTTACCTGCAGCGAAACAGAAGACTATGATGGCAATAAGCGGACTTCGTTTCCTCATTCTGTCGATGAAGACGAAGAGAAGTATAATAAGGAGCGCCAATAGGATGCAGATAAGGCCCATTGTCTCGAAGGCCTGTGTGGCCTGGTACCAGTCTGAAGAACACAAACAGATGCAGCATAAAGTTACGTTCAGACCTCTTAGTGCAACCTTCAAAACGTTTACAGGTCTTAATATTTTTTACTGCACGCTTTTATCCTTTCTTTTGCCTTAATTCGGCAACAGGAAAGAAAGAATGGAAGATGTAAAAATACGAACATAAAAAACGCAATTTTAAATTAAATGTCTAAATTTGAAATGATAACCACTATGAAGATAATTATAATTATTATTCAATGTATACAATTATAGTGAACATAAACATTTTCGGTGGCATGTAGACGTATTTAATCCATTTTTTGATATATACTTTCATGATATTAATTTTTTATTTGCTTACCCTCAAAAAAGGAACAAACAGTTTACGATACAAGTATGAGTGTCACTTTAGTAGTGTACAGTCATCGGTATCACTTTCATTGTACAAGTATGGATATCACTCTAATGGTATAAGCATGGGTATCACTTTAATTGTACAAGTATGGGTATCACTCTAATGGTATAAGCATGGGTATCACTTTAATTGTACAAGTATGGGTATCACTCTAATGGTATAAGCATGGGTATCACTTTAATTGTACAAGTATGGGTATCACTCTAATGGTATAAGCATGGGTATCACTTTAATTGTACAAGTATGAGTATCAATTTAATTGTACAAGTATGGGTATCAATTTAATTGTACAAGTATGGGTATCAATTTAATTGTACAAGTATGGGTATCAATTTAATTGTATAAGCATGGGTATCACTCTAACGGTATAAGCATGGATATCACTTTATTTGTACAAGCATGGGTATCACTTTAATTGTACAAGTATGGGTATCACTCTAATGGTATAAGCATGGGTATCACTTTAATTGTACAAGTATGGGTATCACTCTAATGGTATAAGCATGGGTATCACTTTAATTGTACAAGTATGAGTATCAATTTAATTGTACAAGTATGGGTATCAATTTAATTGTACAAGTATGGGTATCAATTTAATTGTACAAGTATGGGTATCAATTTAATTGTATAAGCATGGGTATCACTCTAACGGTATAAGCATGGATATCACTTTATTTGTACAAGCATGGGTATCACTTTAATTGTACAAGTATGGGTATCAATTTAATTGTACAAGCATGGGTATCACTTTAATTGTACAAGTATGGGTATTAATTTAATTGTATAAGCATGGGTATCACTTTAATTGTACAAGTATGGGTATCACTTTAATTGTACAAGTATGGGTATAACTTTAATTGTACAAGTATGGATATCACTCTAATGGTATAAGTATGGGTATCACTTTAATTGTATAATTATGGGTATCACTCTAATGGTATAAGCATGGGTATCACATTAATTGTACAAGTATGGGTATCACTTTAATGATATAAATATGGATAGCACTTTCTTAATGGTATAAATATGGAAGTCACTTAAATGTAATAAGTATATGTATCAATTTACTGTCTTATATACATATATCACTTTCTTAAGCGTATTAGTATGGGGATACCTTCCTTAATGATAAAATAATGGGTTTGCCTTTGGTCTTGTGATAAGAATCAGTGTCACTTTCTTAATGGTATAACTATGTGTATCCCTTTGGTCTTGTGATAAGTATGGGTGTCACTTTCTTAATGGTATAACTATGTGTATCCCTTTGGTCTTGTGATAAGTATGGGTGTCACTTTCTTAATAGTATAACTGTTATGAGAGAAAATTTAAGTACAAATGATAACATTGGAAATTAAATCTTTTTACCATTATCATAAATACATATAAGTTCTGCAGAGTCAGCATGTACATGTATAACGTAAGGATAGAGATCATTTGTTAAGTAAGTTTACACATATAAGAATGAAACTTGTATGTTGTAAAGAAGCAATCTTTATCTAAATAAAAAAAAACAGTTCTAATAAAGACGGTTAATCTACATATGTTTTAATGGAGATTATTCCAAATATAATTGAATGAGAATTTAAAACAATGAAAATTTGGTTTTAGTACTATTTAAAAGGATTTTCAATGTTATCATTTCTACTTAAAATTGTCTCATAATATAACTATGTGTATTCCTTTGTTCTTGTGATACGTATGGGTGTCATTTTCCTAATGGTATAACTATATGTAACCCTTTGTTCGTGGGATAGCTATGGAAGTCACGTTCTTAAGGGTATAACTGTGGATTTTTCTTTTGTTAAATGGATACGTATGGGTGTCCCTTTCTTAATGGTCAAGTTATGGGTTCCTGGTTACGTATGTGTCACTTTCTTAATGGGCTTTGCTAATAGTATAATTATTGGCATTACTTTGTTAATGGTATAAGTATGGGAATCTATTAATGGCATAATGACGATAGGTTGTAAGAGGAGCACAGGAAGTTTTTATGCTATTGGTTGCTACTGTTCCTCTGTCAAGCACGTACTAGACTGCATAAAAACATTTTTATCTAGTGGTTTCCTTGGAGACCCAAAAACTGTCTCGCGCATGTGCAATCTCAAGTGTGTGTAAAACACACTGCATAGAAAACTTATACCAGCGGACAAAAATGACAAACGTGGAAATTTTCTATCCTACAGTGAGGCGTGCTGAAAGATTCTTATTCTTACGTTTCTGAACGAAAAATGAGGGTCTAAAAATGACATATTCTAAATGATGATATAACTTTCAAACAGCAAAGTATCTATTGAACATTTCCTTACCATAACACAGAGTGTACATTTTTTTTTACCCAAGAACAATTAAGTGTAAAATTTAAATTAGGCTCAAAGGCATGTTAGCTTTCAAGTGCAGTGGTTGAAAAGGCTATGGCAATGGTAGCGCACTTCGTCTGAATTGCACACTGCGGATAGCTTTTGCGATGGTGCAGACGTGAACAGGTAAAAAATTAAAATCCATAAGATTATTCAAGACAGATAACAAATATTTAAATAGTCATCGATTCACCTTTGATCCAAGACTGATTTACCTTACTAATGACAATATAGATTAAAAAAGATAATAATTATAATTACAACAAAGGCTTTTTTATATAAAAAAATAAATTGAAATTGGACTAAAGACACCGCATATGTAACAAGGTGAGAAACGGCCTGTTTGCAGAACATTTAACTTCAGCACTGTTTGAGTACATAAATGTGTTGCAGTTAATGTTTATTTTGATTATGACGAAGGAACCGATGATGGAATTCTGGAAGTTTTTGCTATTGTGTGCACTATTCTAGCAGTAGAAAGTCAAAATAGTCCAAGCGTCAGAATAAAGGTCACTTAATGTATCGTCTTCGCATCTAGTCTCATCAGATTGAAGCACTAGCCATAACTCCGGTATCTGATGTTGATCCTGGTGTCAGAATCACAGAAAGCGTCAGCAGTAAGTATGGCTGAGAACATTGTAATGAAGAGGATTGAGGCCAATACACAACCTTACTTGACTCCATGGGTGACTGGGAATAAATGGATGATTCAACGTAGTCAATGAGACGCGTGCGCATGCCAACATGGAACTACCGAACCATCATGATGAATAACTCAGGGCAATCAAATTTTGAAATTATCTTCCACGGCTGACTGTGTCAAAGGTTTTTGTCAGGTCGATGAATTTATTGTACAGACTGGAGTCCTGTTCCTGGCATTTCTCCTGGAGTTGACAAGCTACAAACATTATGTATGTGGTCCTTCATTCTTTCCTTTCTCAATGGGATGCACAAGACGATTCAGCAGAATTCTGGCTGGATAATGACAGCCAGGAGATGCCTCAACGGTTGTCGCAGGATTGTATGTTTCCTTTCCACTTATATAAGTGAACAATGCAACCATCCTTGTACTCACTGGGATATAATTTCCTTTGTCCACATTGACTTAAGGCGTTTAATCGGCTTCTGTACCATGTGCGAGTCCCAGGATATGTAGACTATCTGCTCCGCGTGCTTTGTCATTGGACAGCAGGACAGTTGCTTCCATAATTCAGTCGATGAAATTCATTCATACTAATAGCTGTTGTTGAAGTTTTCTGCTCATTTTTGAAGCAATTGTTCTTTATCGGTGAACAGTGTTTGTTGTCGGCATTCATTGTTGGAGATGTTCCTGATTACTGTGGCCTGTAGATAGATTTCAAAAGCATCATACATGTTTTTCATGTCATTCCCGTCTACGTAGAACTCAATCTCATCCGCCTTAACCAAGAGTCTTAAAATGATCCGAGTTCTAAGACTCATTAATGAACATAGATACGTTAGAATCTGACAGAGTACACGTGACTGCTCAGTCTAATATCAGTGGTCTCAAACTCAAAACCACCATGAGGGCCGCATGATGGAATTTCCGATGACCCAAGGGCAGTAAAAACCTTGTGCCGCAAATAAGTTTTAGGGCCACAGGATAGGACTTGGCGGGCCGCATGTGGCCCGCGTGCCACGTGTACGAGACCCCTGGTCTTTATCGACAGTCCCATTAGTTTTAATAATTCACCGCAACGCAGATCTAGACAAATCTTATGTTGTTGCAATGACTCGATAATTTCAATTGCAGGACTTGGCAGCGGTAGATTAACTATTCAACCAAGAAGAATGAAAGGAGTGGGTTTGAATCAAGCTGAGTGCGATTTGCCTGCATAGATCCTTGTGCTAGTCTATAGTGGATTATACAATGTATCGAACAGACCACGCAAAGGTTAAGTGTTGCGATATTTCTTTGTCCAATTAGTTTCTTACATACTAGTACTTCTTATAATCAGAGTACCATCCCCTCACTGTACTGAAATGTACATCACCACAGGTACATAAAATCTAGACCCTCTTTTTTAATACAATGACATTAAAAATAGGCGGGATATATGCTTTGTTCTGTCCACGCTTCTGTCGGTTCTTTCTTCCGTGTCTAAAAGATTGTTTACTATTCTTGTTAGTACTATGTACTCGGCACATGTCTTGAATATGTAAATGGCAGTATTTTCAGGGCATTTTAGCATGAATGTGGCAATATAGTGCCAACAAAAGGTAAAGTTCCAAAAACATTAAAAAAAAATTGCAAAAAGTTTAGGAAGTTATATATCGTTAAATCATGAAGGAATGTCCAGGGTGTTCTGAATGTAATACGTGACAGTTAACGCCTCAAAAATGTAAATTATTACAGTGTTACAATTTCTTCATATTCATTAAATACTGCACTTTATTTCAGGGAAGTGTCGATTAATGGTACATGTACACCACATCCGATGCTTCATACAAAAGCTCGCCATATAAAAGCAATCGTAATAATAAACGCGACCATTTCATTTTTATTAGAATGGCATTATCCATATTTCTGGAGACTTTTCACCCTAGTCAAGTCAACTGCACTTATTGTCGAAATAAGAGGTCATAACTTTCAAATGCATATCAACGAACTGAAAAGATAAATTTGTATTTAATTTGGATTACGACAGAATATGTCATTACCATAATTTGGCTTGGTTGGTGTTTTACGGCACAGCAACACAAGCAGGTTATATAGTATAACGAAGCACCACAATAGCCAAACCGGACTGATCCGATGGTAGGAATCAAACCCACACTCTTTCGGTCGTGAGTCCTGCATGCTGACCACTGAACCACAGCGGCTCCTATTTCTGGCCAGATCTACATTACTCAGCTATCTACTAGCAAAAGTCTTCAATTTAAAGAGAAAAAAAAATGAAAACGTTATTGAGACAATTCTGAATAAAAAACAATAAAATATGTAAAATCTATTTGTACAAAAAAGTCTTGCTTTCTATATGTGAACGTACAAAGATCATAGGTGCAATAGCACACGCAATACCATACCCACCTACACGCATGACCATACCCACCTACACGCATTACCATACCCACCTACACGAATCTGAGTCAGACGGACAGGGAGGTAATATGAATTCAACTCTGGCCAATCCATAATTTTACCATTACGTCATCACTGGCATTCAACCAAACAAAGGCTGCTAACTTGGATTTGCTGGTTCATGGGCAAAAATGATTCTTTCTGGCAGTTCTTATTATTATCCTGTGTATATACTTTTGTTGGCCAGGGACTATCAGCCCTTCCGCATTTCGTACGAGACGACTATTAGTTTTCGTTTTGTTTGGTGCTTTGTATACAGCACAACAACAAAATTGGGTATTTAGTACCGATGCGATTCGGTTTTGAGTGCGGAATGCCAACCATTCAGCACCATTGTATCATTCCATTTGGGCGACAAATGGAGGCAATTGTTTACTGTAAGATGCATCCTGTCATGGTCTTTTCCAAGTAAGAAGGTTTTAAAGAGAGAAAATGTCATTGCATCTTAAGGATTTTTATCCCCTTAAGTTTTGTTTCATCTGAATAAATGTTTATAATTACACAGGCTTGGATAAAAACCAACTGATAGGCCTCCGATTCGGGCTGGAGAGATGCTGGCAAACAATTAAAACAAAATCAATATGACAAGTTAACTTTGTTCTTTTTACAATAATTGAACCGATTTTCTCTCCTCAGACCATTAGCTAGATCAAGTATAGGTTGACCACGCGTGTAATTTTGATGCTTGAAACTACTGCCCTTCCCCAACAAGCATGCGAGTAAACGGTAAGTGTACCAGATACGATACCGGGACGTAGATCAGGACAAAGCATGATGAAGAAAAAGAAAATGATTCAGGACAAAGCATGATGAAGAAACAGACAGAAAACGATTCAGGACAAAGCATGATGAAGAAAAAGAAAACGATTCAGGACAAAGCATGATGAAAAAAAAGAAAACGATTCAGGACAAAGCATGATGAAGAAAAAGAAAATGATTCAGGACAAAGCATGATGAAGAAGAAAAAAAAAACGATTCAGGACAAAGCATGATGAAGAAAAAGAAAACGATTCTGTGTTGGGACCTTTTATAATCCTAATTCACTATGAAATAGAGCATTCACTGCTGCTGGCAGGGCTCTTTCCAGAAAGCGCACCACCCCCACTGTTACCGGAACGTTACTTATGCCTGGGCACTTTACTCTTCATGTCAAGTATTATTACGCAAAGATAACATTAAGAAGGTTCTGTTTTTCAGCTATTTTACTTCTCAGAAGAGTCGTACGTTATTTCATCACTAAGTCAATAAAATTGGTATACTGTGATGTATTCGGTGCATCAAAAGCTTATCCAAGTGGGTATAATTTGTAATGTTAACAGGAAAATGTCGCGCACGTTAGCAATTGTGAATCATGCGACTGCCACTACAGTATCGACTTCTCAATGTATATCAATTCCAAGCGTTCCGAGTCTTCGTTACCGCCTAATCCATAGCTATGCTTATAACACTTGACTTTATGCAAATTAGTCAACACCACATTATTCATAGTTTTGCATCTAACACTTGGCATTATGCCAGATTTGTGTAGATGGAATATTGCAAAGACCACGAGTATCTTGGACTCGTACTCAGTTACAAACGTTCTGATGGTGCTATGCAAGATGAGCTATTCTTGCATCGAATGAATTTTTACATTGGTAAACACAATGCTAAAATGTGTTGAGTCCAAAAACAGAATTTTCCCGACATTTACTGTTCATTTTAAAAGTAGATAACAATAAAATCAGGAGCTCGCATTCAGAAAATAAATTCAAAAGTAGTCTTTAAACTAAATTAAAATTCCGATTTTTAGATTACCCGTATACTCAATGCCTTCAATCTTTCTCACCTTAACCCAAGGAGTATGTACATGTATCGATAGATCTTCGAAAAAGAGCATGTAAAGGCCCAAGAGTTCATGTATTACAGGATGTCCGTTAACAAAAACTCAGACCTGTGGCAAAATTATCGGATAAAACTAAAAAATGAAGAGTTCGTCATTAATAATTGTCATACCTTTTAAGCTGGAGTCATATGGTTACAGCTTCTAAAGGATTGCAATAAAAACAAAATTACCCACCCCCACCCCCAAACAAAACAAAAGCATGGACCAAAAAGCACCACAGCTCGACATGAACTCGCCAACCATCAATTTTATTTGTTGAAAAAAGATGATTTACCAAGTATTGACCTTCGTCCTGGTTCACAATGATTAAAATATATACATGGAGGGGGGCATAGGCAAAACTAAAAATTACAGATCAAAGTGAACAAGTTAGCAAGCAAGGTTGGAATTCGAAACATCCCAGACATTGACAGTTGATATTAATTTAGTTCCATATAAATAATAGAGAAGCAGTGTGTGTGTGTGTGTGTGTGTGTGTGTGTGTGTGTGCGCGCGTGTGATTTGGATGTTTAACGTAGCTTTAACAATTTTTAGTCATATTCGCATATTTGTCCACCCTGTCACATTTTCCTGACACCAGGCCGACCAGTCCTAACACAAACCTCCTAACTCTGAAAACCAAGCGATATAGCTGCTAATACCATTTTTAGAAGTCTTTGGCATAACTCGGCCGTGGTTTGCACCCTCGACCTTCAGCATTTGAGGCGGACGCTCTAACCACTTAGAAATTAAATAATGAATGATGCATACATAGTGCGCAAGCAGGAAATGAAAACCGATCTCCGCATATGCTAGAAATTACAGTAACTGACTGAAGTAGGTCTGGTGATATAATTGTTGGATTTGCAAATTATTTTAAATGTGAAATTAAATTACACCTTAATACAAATAGCAAATCAAAAATCACACCACGCAACTGCATTCAGTATATAGTTAACAAGTTGCTACGTAAGTGGTAAATGGAGCAGCAAAGGTCAGTCAGAAAGGCTCTGGGAACGTGTTGGTCTTGTGCTAGGTATTTATAAGCAAACCTTGTAACATAAACAAAATGCCGTTGAGCCAACATGTACACCAATGAAGCATCCCAGATTAGACAGAAAAACACGCTGAGGCGGCTGGTCCCGTGTATAACTTTCATAACCAGACGCGTGGAACTAGAAACACAGAAAGTTTGAAGTGAAGGCAATTAGCATAGTGTATGAAAAAAATATGCGAAGAAATTAAAGGACTCATAAAAATAATGAATTTAGCATTGCTTGCAATTTGTTTATCTGAATTAAAAAAGAGACTTCATGCGAACTTGATCATAAAATGTAACTAAATTTTCTGTAAATAGTATGTTTAGGCAAATTATTATTATTAAATATGGAAAAGTTTATACTAAAGGTTAAATCTAATTTTACAAACTGTTTAGAGGACTTAAATATTTATTTTTATTGAATTCAAATTATTACTATTTTAATAAATTATAGTTTGGTTGTTTTTTCATTTTTAAAAAAAATCAATTTCCTTTATTGTTCAGTGAGGTCATTTAATTATTTTTTAGTATTTTTTAAAACAAGAAAGTATTTTTTTTGTACTTGTTAAATTAAAATATTTTTACTTTTTCTATTTTCCAAATTAGAATTACTATTCAAAACCATGCTTTTATACCATTTAAGACCGTGAATTTATTTTGATACTCAGTGCCGACAAGGAAAGGAGGGGGGGGGGAACAACCAGGGTTATATCCACAGTGTCTGGACCCATAAAGGGGCCAGGATCGAAAAACACTTTTCCATTTTATTAAATAAAAATTTTGCTTGAACAAAAACTAGGAGAGGCCCTGTGGTTTTTTTTTTTTACCCCTGGGCCTGTGATCACTCTTTAAGACCCTGTCAATACTGCCATATTTGCATTCTCACTGTAGTCAGCGAATTAAATAATTTTAGATTTCAGTAAAATAACTTTGCCATTTATGGATTTATATTGTAATAATTTTAACCTAATGATGTTGAGAGAGAGAGAGAGAGAGAGAGAGAGAGAGAGAGAGAGAGAGAGAGAGAGAGAGAGAGAGAGAGAGACGCTAGTTGTAAAGATAAGTTCAAGAGGTACTGAAGATTACAGATTTTGAACAATAAAGGAATGAATTGTCAGAAAAAATGTTATAGTGAAATGGACAGCACACAATGACTTTTTTAACAGTTAGAATTCATCAGAAATTGTACAATTTATAATTCAAAGTAATGAGAAATTAATGTCTTTGTAAAGTTATCGCAAAAAATAGTTGTGAAACAAACAGCCTAAGCTACTGCAATAATTCTGAAATAGTAACTATTACTACTGAAATATCCCACCCAAACAAATTGATTTAAAGCATAGTTGTGAAATAAATGTCTGCTTTAATACGCAGAAAATTCCAAAACATAAAGAAGAATCCCTTGAAAGGGCGGACGCTCCACTGACTAAAAAGACTAGGAATTCAAGCTGAAACCAATTCTTCTTTTTTAACAGTCTGATGTTGAAACCATCTTGAGGGACAACAAGACTTTCAAATTAGCTGCAGTGGGAGACATGTTGAATGTCGACTTGTCAACATTTTCATTTAGGACCAACAAAGCATCGTAAGAAGTATTCTGGTGGAAACCCCATGTTGATATGACTGCATTTTGGAGGACTAACGATGATAATATTTTTCAATATAGATCCCATGGCGGCCATATACACTACCAGATTGTTACTATATTATCTTAAAAGCAACTAGACATTACAAGACGTCTGTTGGTGAAAGCACAAGGTCGATATGACCAACCATCTAGTGATAACAAGAATTGCCATAAAAGTGGCACTCCAGTTTCAATTACGACGAAGTAGAGTCACTAGAAATTCCTAAGAAGCCTATAAGTGAAACCCATATGTTGATATGACCAATTCATTCAGGAGACAAAGTGGAGCGATTTTCAGGACGGTCAATGTGGCAGACATACCTAATGTCTGAATGGCACCATTAGGACCAGCTAAACATCAAAAACGTTGTTTAGTAAAACACCCATGCTAATATGACCGGCCATTCAGGGTAGTGATGACAATTTTTGCAAGATGGCCACTGTGGTGGCATATTGGACATCAGATCTACATCATATTCATTCTGAACAAACTACGCATCATTAGAAGTCTTCTGGTGAAAGTACCATGATAATATTGCTTATCATTACGTAGGATTTACAATAACAACGCCACTATGATGTTGAGATAACCATCCATTTAGCGATAAAGAAATTTGTAAGACGGTCGTAGTGGCGGTCACATTTATTACAAGCTCAGTACCATTTTCATGTAGAGTAGTAACTGGGCATAATAAGTGGGTTGGTGAAAACTACATGACATGGGTTTCTGTTCAGGAAGAGTAGTGATAACAAGGTGTTGAACTTTGATGAGTGATATGGCGGCCATATTGGACATCATATCACATTATTTTCATCTAGACTCAATTAATTAGGCACCAAAAGAAGTCTTTTAGAGACAGCGACATGTTAATATCATTATCGTTTGAAGAGGAACAACGATAACAAAATTTTCAAGACGTTCTTTTGGATAACACATTGGCATTATTGATAACATATTTATCATAATGGACGAACAGACAACTGACAACAGACTATTCCATAATCTCTTCTTGTCTAAGACCAATATAAATTGAAACGTAATTTATTTCTACCTTTCATTAAGCATTCTAAAAGATAAAAAAATAAAATATTTGTACAAAGAAAAACTTGTTGCAGATTATATTAGAAACGATGTTAATGAATATAAATTTCATGTAGAGGGTAGTTATGATCTGTAAGTCTCTTTTGATGTTGTTGAGCCATTTTTTTTAAAAGAAAAATAATCAAGAAATCCGCGGGTGGTTAGTAACTGGATTTTGCAGATGTCTTTGAATGAGCAGGTGTGACACATAGCAATATTAAATTACGGTATATGATTTGGCACGTAATTATATCTATTACATGTGTTGGCTACTATACTTTAATGTTTCTGGTGTGAGCAGAATTAATTCTTAATAAGGTTCCGTTTGATAACTGTCAGGCAAACTGGTCAAGTAGAGGTGAATTGATTGTATGTATCGAAAAAAGCTATGGGCTGAACTGTTGCATAACAGTGTTTGAACTTATTGAAATAGTTGTTATCAGTTGAAACTTTCCAGAGATCAGTTTAAAAACGGAAGAGGAAAAATGGAAAATGATTCAAACCTTGGAGGGCGTGTGATAATAATTGATGTAAAAAGTAATAAATTAAAAATGGCGGTTAAAACCGACAGCGAAATACATCGCAAATTTAGTAAAATTTATGCACGAGGCGAAGTTCTTATCTCCAAGGGTAGTAGGTGTAAAGCCCTTGTAAAAGTTGTCCATGGGACGTGTTGTGAAAGCCTTTAAAGACACTAAGCAAAGGTGTAAAGGAGGCAGCTCTGCTAAAGTGTAAAGAGACGATTCTGCAACAGGAAAAAAGAGAGCGGGTACAGTGCTTTAATTTCCTACATTATTTATCTTTAATACGAGTCTTACAATAATTGTTTGAATTTATTTGTTTATCTGAATCATAACTGTTAAGAATTTATTAATATTAGGCTAGTTTGATGGTTATGTCAACGAACTGTTAGTTAGAAATAACTTAGTTAATACAAGAAGTTAATTTTGTTTAATTCATTTGTATAACTAGATGTGAATTCTCTTAACCAATGAATCAGTTGTATTAGCATTGAAATAATAATCTGCCCTAAAATTCGAAAGGCTCACTTAATTCGCTATGAAATTTTGACTATCTAAGTTAACGGAACTGCTAATTGCATTTTATAAGTTTGTAAATTTTATCTTGTTTATCTAATTTATTAAACTGTTATAGTCTGTAAACGGGGGCTAGTGTTGTTCTGATCTATATCTCTGCTCAGATCTCCTTTTATTCCATCCATTAATTTCGTATTTCTGTATTTGCGGGGTCATGTTTATAAATCCGAGGTCGATCTGCCTTAGATATTGATGTCATTATTCGAAAGGGAAAGCAACTAAATAATAGGAATCAAATGGATGATGTTATTGACAGGATGTTTGAAAATTTTATCCGAAAAAAGGAGAGATAAAACTGGATCTTCGTTTGAATACAGCATTTAACTTTGCACATGGATATAAATATAAACATGCGAAATCTCACTTCTACGTAGAATGGACAAACTATGTTCGAGCTAAAAATGGCGGAGTCGATGTTCAGAATAAAGACGACAAATGCTTTTTATGCGATCGAATCAGCTTTTAATATGCTAGAAAATACAAAAGACTAAAAAAAACTGTATAACTTGGAATAAATACTTTCGCTGGTTTAATTAAAACAGGAGATAGGTAGTTCTGAAGGTAAAAAAAATTGCAGTTAACGTATATGAAATTGTGATGAAAGCGAAATGTGGAAAGCGATCAAGCCGACAGTTCACGATAGCAAGAGGAGAGAGAGAGAGAGAGAGAGAGAGAGAGAGAGAGAGAGAGAGAGAGAGAGAGAGAGAGAGAGAGAGAGAGAGAGAGATATAGGTAGTTCTGAAGATGAATTAAAAAATTGCAGTTAACGTATATGAAATTGTGATGAAAGCGAAATGTGGGAAGCGATCAAGCCGACAGTTCACGATAGCAAGAGAGAGAGAGAGAGAGAGAGAGAGAGAGAGAGAGAGAGAGAGAGAGAGAGAGAGAGAGAGAGAGAGAGAGAGAGAGAGAGAGAGAGATTAATTCAAACAGGAGATAGGAAGTTCTGAAGATGAATTAAAAATTGCAGTTAACATATATGAACTTGTGATAAAAACGAAATGTGAGAAGCCATCAAGCCGACAGTTCGCGATAGCAAGAGAGAGAGAGATAGACTCATAACAACAGGCATAGCGTTTTGCCAGATAGAAATACACATATGAGTATACAGGTGGGAAACAGTATCATGACTCTGGTATAAGGTGTTGTGGTGTTTGTGAATTTTAACGTAGCTTTAACAATTTTTCAGTCATATCACTACGATGTCTGCAGTGTGGCAATTTATAGTGATGTCTAGCACTGATGCATCATGCCGCAGACATGTAGCATGATGTCCCACCCAGTCACATTATCCTGACACCAGGCCGACCAGTCCTAACACTAATCTCTTAATGCTGAGCGTCAAGCGAGGCAGCTGTTAGTACCATTTTTGCAAGTCTTTGGTATGACTCGACCGGGGATCGAACCCACGACCTCCCGCATCCGAGGCGGACGCTCTAACCACTAGGTCACCGGAGCGGTGACTCTGGTATAAAAGATTTAGCTAAATCAATCTCAATCGCAAAAGTGAAACATTAGTATTATTATACTGAAAAACAAAACAACGGACGCTGGAGTACACAACAGCGGAATTTAAGCCATTGATTTAGAAGTTCAAAAAAAACTTCATGATTATTCTCAGTGAAAGATTAACCCCATATGAACACATTTCAACTCACGACCTTTATGCATTTAGTGATCTTTCTCCTTCTATCTCGTATTCAAACCGATATTCAAGTCTCATGAAAAGTTATTTCTTTTATTTCCCTTAGCTTTTCAACTATTTCATCTTTGAAGACTAATGGTACAGCAATAGTTTCCGTAAAAATATTTTCAATGCACTTCTTATCTGTTAGATAAAAAGACACTGAAAACGTAACATTTTCTCCACGGTCTTTGATTACATAAGTGTGGTTTTAACGTATTAACTATAAAACAGATATTCCAATGTGTTTACTATTAACACCCATTTTAGTTAAGTGTGTTGGCTTCTGTTTCAAATCATCTAAATTTACAGTCATTAATAAAAACAAATATTTGTTTCTTGATAGAAAATAATTAATTATGCTAACGATTTATCTATTTTTTTTCACAATAATAAACTATTCCATCATTGTCGCTAACTGACCATTTTCTGTTAAAAATTTGCTTGTATATAAATTATGGAAAGATAATGATAACAAAATAAACGAATCCTGTCATAATCAGCTTCTATTAAATCATTTCCATGCTTATTTTTTTCAGCAACTGGTTACTATCCATGCTGCTGTAATTTAAGTACCTTATTTATTTATCAGACTTAAATATATTTCGTGTGAATTCTAGATAATTAGAGGACTTAAGCTCATAGGTCATACGCAATTCAAAAGCTTTATTTTTTCATCAAAAACCTCCTGTAAAATCTCCGTTGATTATTAACGTTAGCCTAAATTCTATCGTTTAAAAATAAATAAATTCTTCTTACATACATTAGTTATGATTTATATTTTGTTTTACAAAAACAAAACTTTAACTCCTTTTATTATAAAGAGAGAATAAAGTTTCAAGTTTCAAATTGGATATATCTATTTGCGTATTATTGTTTAAAAACTGCAACAATGATGTGCGATATTTGGTTACGTTTTACCTTTGACACTTAGATGTCCACGTACTATATATTCCCATCAATTAATCCATTCTTATTATACATTACACGCTTTTGAAACACCTAACCTGAAAAACCATTCATTAAACTCGATCTCTCTGATTACAGTTATTATATATTTTAGATATTTATTAAAATTATAATATTTCAAAACTGTAATACATATCTTTAATCTGCTTTTTTAAATGGTTACTTGAGCGTGAGACAAAACATCAATAAATATTTAACAACCTTCTAAGTTTTCGGCTCATTTTATATTCACGTGTATTCCATTTTGAATTTTTCTTCTCCGTTGTATCTGTTATCGTATGTACGTCTTGTATGAAGTCATATATATATATATATATATATATATATATATATATATATATATATATATATATATATAACCTACTGATACTAATATTACTAATCTAGACGCGTTTTTGTTGTTAATAAAATAAATATGCTTTTTTAACTGTTTCCTCTGAATTAAACGTTTGGTAATTTTTGGGTGAAAATGTGCTTTTTCCAGATCTGTATTGAAATACTTTCCATGATCAGTTCCTATGAAGTTATACATACTATCAAAATTTAAGAGATTCATGTGCAATATTTGTTAAGATTATATTAGCATCTATTCCAGTAATTTTTCTGTCTCTTGTAATATAGTCACTAAAGAAAAGAAGTAGACTTCTGTACTTTTGATGAACAAACTGAGCAATTATATTCGAAATATTTATATCATACCGGATACAAATATTCTCCATTTCATGATCCTGGTTAGTACCTACCTTCTCCGGTGTAATCGTAAAAATCAGATCAAGAGGCAGAAGAACAAAAAAGCACTCAAAGGAGAACGATCTGTTGCATCTTGAAGACACGTAGCTTTCTACATTTTTTTTTAACCATATATAAAATAAAATGAACAGCTTCAATATCAGTGCTTTATGCATAAGCATCTCCTTATTTTAACTTCTTAGTTTTTATTCATAATATTCTGCTCATAGCTCAGGAACGTTGTTACCAGCACTTGTCCTTTAGAAATGTCAGAAGTTAAGAGACAGAAAGTCAAAATGTTTTGATTTTTGTCTCATCAACCGCCTAAATTTTTCCATTAACTATACCAGCGAATGAACCGTTTAAGTCAAATTTCCATTTCGGAGAGCTACTCTGTGCCAAAGAAATGGATGACTGCTGATTGGTCAAAAGAATGGGAAGAGTTCTAGGTCATAACCCAATTATATTTCGATCAATCAGTTATTGTCTTGGCACTTTGTGCTTTATAGATTACAAAGGCATGTTTTGTATCAGAATTGGTGGAAATAGGTTGAGACGCTTTTAATTTCTTATTTCCATTGTTATCTGGCAACATTTTTCTTAGGACAGGTAATTTTGCATTCTTAGAAATACCTTATTTCGTTTTTCCTTAGCCCTGACAATGTATCAAAATAGTTTAGTCTTAAAAATACAAGTGACCTGAAGCAAGTGTAAGAATATCGGAACAGACGAAACATCACGGCATTTTTATATGTTTAACTCGTTAAAAGGGAAATATACTTCAAAACTGCGCTTAAATGGACAAGTATCACTGCAAAAACTTGTGCCGTTACGAAATTGAGTAATAGGTGGCAAGCTGCAACATCATATGTTCATCATTTTTACTTTTTACTAATTTCAGTACCAAGATTCCATCGGGTACCTATGTCAAGGTGCAAATAAATCAGTTTTTTTTAAGCTACATGTTCCAGGCTGACAACAAGTAGGCAATTTAAGCAAAACATAACTGATACACTAAATGTTAAAATATATCTTGAACATCGGCTCTTGTTAAGAGCAGAAAATACACTCCTGTTCATGTTTGAGGTGCAAGTCAGCCAATTTACACCTGGCCAGGACGAGATGAGTGGTTTCATCAGCACCACTGCTTCATTATATTCGTTCATACAGTTGATGGTAACCGCAGATCCTTCACCATCATGAAAATAATGTAGCCATTTAGCTTGAATGTATTACCATTCTAATAAGAATGCTATGTCTCCAGCAAGGATTCATCGTAAATTATTTTACAACGGAATCATAGGCATCTCCTTTGATCGTCATATGAGCGAAAAAAAATACAATTAATAGGTAATAAATCTATGTAGTGTCACCTGCAGGCATTTTTCAACTTTATTACCAATTAAATTGTAATTTAATACTGAGCAATTGGATAAAATGTGCTGTCTATGAGGAGTATTACATTTTAATATATACAATTAATAGGTAATAAATATATAGTGAGATTAAGTCCAATCACTACAGCAAAACCTACGAATTTTAGAACTCTTTATCTTCTATTACTGATTATCGAATAGCTTTTTTGTCTTTATGCATACTCACCATACTTACTAATGAGCATAATACCCAATATTAATAAAAACTTCAATTGCAACACCCATAATCAGTAATCAAGTGTTTGACCTCTTGATCATTTTGTTGCATCGCACTAATTAAGCCTGTCCTTAACATTTCTAACTAACTAGTATTCTGAAATATTCGAGTATTCGGGAGATTTCTGTATTCTTTCCATATCACATTCTAAAGTATTTATATCAGGGTTTATCATTAGTTCATTAGGTTGAAAGCATCGTTGAATTTGGAAATTGTATCTTGTTCGTTTTGTTCTCTTACAGTGTGTAGAGTTCTCTGAATATAAAATTATACAGTAAAAAGGATAAATCTACATAATTACATCTTGTTTATCTACAATATTTTCTTGATTCCATAAATCTCCTTTTGTAACTCTTCATTTTTGCTGGTGTTCGTTTATATTATAACCAAAGGGTGGTAACTGATTCCGTAGTTAAAAGCATTCCCCTCTTAGATTTTAGAAAATTTGCATAATCCATCTCAAAAATCAAAAAAAATTCATTTTTCTTTAAATTTTATAGGTGTTTTTTCTACTCTTATGTAAACATGATGCAGCAATCAAACGAATATGATTCATAGGTTTAACAGATGCGCAATTCAAACGATAATCAATTCTTGCACGTGCTTTATCAGATTACAAAGCATGTTTGTATCATAATTGGTGAAATAGGTTGAGACGCTTTTAGATCTTATTATCCATTGTTATCATGCAACATTTTTCTTAGACAGGTATTTTGCATCTTGAAATACCTAATATTCGTTTTTCCTTAGCCCGACGCAATATTACACTCCTGTTCATGTTTGAGGTGCAAGTCAGCCAATTTACTCCTTGCCCAGGACGAGATTGATGGTTTCCTCAGCTAACCTCTGCTTCATTATATTCGTTCATATCAGTTGATGTAACCGCAGATCCTTCACCATCATGAAAATAATGTAGCCATTTAGCTTGAATGTATTACCATTCTAATAAGAATGCTATGTCTCCAGCAAGGATTCATCGTAAATTATTTTACAACGGAATCATATGCATCTCCTTTGATCGTCATATGAGCGAAAAAAAAAAATACAATTAATAGGTAATAAATCTATGCAGTGTCACCTGCAGGCATTTTTCAACTTTAATACCAATTAAATTGTAATTTAATACTGAGCAATTGGATAAAATGTGCTGTCTATGAGGAGTATTATATTTTTAATATATACAATTAATAGGTAATAAATATATAGTGAGATTAAGTCCAATCACTACAGCAAAACCTACGAATTTTAGAACTCTTTATCTTCTATTACTGATTATCGAATAGCTTTTTTGTCTTTTTGCATACTCACCAGACTTACTAATGAGCATAATACCCAATATTAATAAAAACTTCAATTGCAACACCCATAATCAGTAATCAAGTGTTTGACCTCTTGATCATTTTGTTGCATCGCACTAATTAAGCCTGTCCTTAACATTTCTAACTAACTAGTATTCTGAAATATTCGAGTATTCGGGAGATTTCTGTATTCTTTCCATATCACATTCTAAAGTATTTATATCAGGGTTTATCATTAGTTCATTAGGTTGAAAGCATCGTTGAATTTGGAAATTGTATCTTGTTCGTTTTGTTCTCTTACAGTTTGTAGAGTTCTCTGAATATAAAATTATACAGTAAAAAGGATAAATCTACATAATTACCTCTTGTTTATCTACAATATTTTCTTGATTCCATAAATCTCCTTTTGTAACTCTTCATTTTTGCTGGTGTTCGTTTATATTATAACCAAAGGGTGGTAACTGATTCTCTGTAGTTCTAAGCATTCAGTCCCTCTTAGACTTTATGAAAATTGCATAATCCATCTCGAATCAAAACAATGTCATTCTTTCATTAATTTTATAGGTGGTTTTTTTTTCTACTCTTATGTAAACATGATGCAGCAATCAAACGAATATGATCATAAGGTTTTAACAGGATGCAGCAATCAAACGAATATGATCATAAGGTTTTAACACGATGCAGTCAAACGAATATGATCATAAGGTTTTAACAGGATGCAGTCAAACGAATATGATCATAAGGTTTTAACAGGATGCAGCAATCAAACAAATATGATCATAATGTTTTAACAGGATGCAGCAATCAAACGAATATGATCATAAGGTTTTAACAGGATGCAGCAATCAAACAAATATGATCATAATGTTTTAACAGGATGCAGCAATCAAACGAATATGATCATAAGGTTTTAACAGGATGCAGCAATCAAACAAATATGATCATAATGTTTTAACAGGATGCAGCAATCAAACGAATATGATCATAAGGTTTTAACAGGATGCAGCAATCAAACGAATATGATCATAAGGTTTTAACAGGATGCAGCAATCAAACGAATATGATCATAAGGTTTTAACAGGATGCAGCAATCAAACGAATATGATCATAAGGTTTTAACAGGATGCAATCAAACGAATAAGGTTTTAACAGGATGCAGCAATCAAACGAATATGATCATAAGGTTTTAACAGGAAGCAGTCAAACGAATATGATCATAAGGTTTTAACAGGATGCAGTCAAACAAATATGATCATAAGGTTTTAACAGGATGCAGCAATCAAACGAATATGATCATAAGGTTTTAACAGGATGCAGCAATCAAACGAATATGATCATAAGGTTTTAACAGGATGCAGCAATCAAACAAATATGATCATAATGTTTTAACAGGATGCAGTAATCAAACGAATATGATCATAAGGTTTTAACACGATGCAGTCAAACGAATATGATCATAAGGTTTTAACAGGATGCAGTCAAACAAATATGATCATAAGGTTTTAACAGGATGCAGCAATCAAACGAATATGATCATAAGGTTTTAACAGGATGCAGCAATCAAACGAATATCATCATAAGGTTTTAACAGGATGCAGCAATCAAACGAATATCATCATAAGGTTTTAACAGGATGCAGTCAAACAAATATGATCATAAGGTTTTAACAGGATGCAGCAATCAAACAAATATGATCATAATGTTTTAACAGGATGCAGCAATCAAACGAATATGATGATAAGGTTTTAACAGGATGCAGCAATCAAACGAATATGATCATAAGGTTTTAACAGGATGCAGCAATCAAACGGATATGATCATAAGGTTTTAACAGGATGCAGCAATCAAACGAATATGATCATAAGGTTTAAACAGGATGCAATCAAACGAATAAGGTTTTAACAGGATGCAGCAATCAAACAGATATGATCATAAGGTTTTAACAGGAAGCAGTCAAACGAATATGATCATAAGGTTTTAACAGGATGCAGTCAAACAAATATGAGCATAAGGTTTTAACAGGATGCAGCAATCAAACGAATATGATCATAAGGTTTTAACAGGATGCAGCAATCAAACGAATATCATCATAAGGTTTTAACAGGATGCAGCAATCAAACGAATATGATCATAAGGTTTTAACAGGATGCAATCAAACGAATATGATCATAAGGTTTTAACAGGATGCAGCAATCAAACGAATATCATCATAAGGTTTAAACAGGATGCAGCAATCAAACGAATATGATCATAAGGTTTTAACAGGATGCAGCAATCAAACGAATATGATCATAAGGTTTTAACAGGATGCAGCAATCAAACGGATATGATCATAAGGTTTTAACACGATGCAGTCAAACGAATATGATCATAAGGTTTTAACAGGATGCAGTCAAACAAATATGATCATAAGTTTTTAACAGGATGCAGCAATCAAACAAATATGATCATAATGTTTTAACAGGATGCAGCAATCAAACGAATATGATCATAAGGTTTTAACAGGATGCAGCAATCAAACGAATATGATCATAAGGTTTTAACAGGATGCAGCAATCAAACGGATATGATCATAAGGTTTTAACAGGATGCAGCAATCAAACGAATATCATCATAAAGTTTAAACAGGATGCAATCAAACGAATAAGGTTTTAACGGGATGCAGCAATCAAACAGATATGATCATAAGGTTTTAACAGGAAGCAGTCAAACAAATATGAGCATAAGGTTTTAACAGGATGCAGCAATCAAACGAATATCATCATAAGGTTTTAACAGGAAGCAATCAAACGAATATGATCATAAGGTTTTAACAGGATGCAGTAATCAAACGAATATGATCATAAGGTTTTAACAGGATGCAGTCAAACGAATATGATCATAAGGTTTTAACAGGATGCAGTCAAACAAATATGATCATAAGGTTTTAACAGGATGCAGCAATCAAACGAATATGATCATAAGGTTTTAACAGGATGCAGCAATCAAACGAATATGATCATAAGGTTTTAACAGGATGCAGTCAAACAAATATGATCATAAGGTTTTAACAGGATGCAGCAATCAAACGAATATGATCATAAGGTTTTAAAAGGATGCGATCAAACGAATGTGATCATAAGGTTTTAACAGGATGCAGCAATCAAACAAATATGATCATAATGTTTTAACAGGATGCAATCAAACGAATATGATCATAAGGTTTTAACAGGATGCAGCAATCAAACGAATATGACCATAAGATTTCAACAGGATGCAATCAAACGAATATGATCATAAGGTTTTAACAGGATGCAGCAATCAAACGAATATGATCATAAGGTTTTAACAGGATGCAGTCAAACGAATAAGGTTTTAACAGGATGCAGCAGTCAAACGAATATGATCATAAGGTTTTAACAGGATGCAGTCAAACGAATATGATCATAAGGTTTTAACAGGATGCAGTCAAACGAATATGATCATAAGGTTTTAACAGGATGCAGCAATCAAACGAATATGATCATAAGGTTTTAACAGGATGCAGCAATCAAACGAATATGATCATAAGGTTTTAACAGGATGCAGCAATCAAACGAATATGATCATAAGGTTTTAACAGGATGCAATCAAACGAATATGATCATAAGGTTTTAACAGGATGCAGTCAAACGAATATGATCATAAGGTTTTAACAGGATGCAGTCAAACAAATATGATCATAAGGTTTTAACAGGATGCAGCAATCAAACGAATATGATCATAAGGTTTTAACAGGATGCAGCAATCAAACGAATATCATCATAAGGTTTTAACAGGAAGCAATCAAACGAATATGATCATAAGGTTTTAACAGGATGCAGCAATCAAACGAATATGATCATAAGGTTTTAACAGGATGCAGCAATCAAACGAATATGATCATAAGGTTTTAACAGGATGCAATCAAACGGATATGATCATAATGTTTTAACAGGATGCAGCAATCAAACGAATATGATCATAAGGTTTTAACAGGATGCGATCAAATGAATGTGATCATAAGGTTTTAACAGGATGCTGCAATCAAACGAATATGACCAGAAGATTTTAACAGGAAGCAGTCAAACGAATATGATCATAAAGTTTTAACAGGATGCAGTCAAACGAATATGATCATAAGGTTTTAACAGGATGCAGTCAAACGAATATGATCATAAGGTTTTAACAGGATGCAGCAATCAAACGAATATGATCATAAGGTTTTAAAAGGATGCGATCAAATGAATGTAATCATAAGGTTTTAACAGGATGCTGCAATCAAACGAATATGACCAGAAGATTTTAACAGGATGCAGTCAAACGAATATGATCATACAGTCAAACGAATATGATCATAAGGTTTTAACAGGATGCAGTAATCAAACGAATATGATCATAAGGTTTTAACAGTATGCAATCAAACGAATAAGGTTTTAACAGGATGCAGCAATCAAACGAATATGATCATAAGGTTTTAACAGGATGCAGCAATCAAACGAATATGATCATAAGGTTTTAACAGGATGCAGCAATCAAACGAATATGATCATAAGGTTTTAACAGTATGTAATCAAACGAATAAGGTTTTAACAGGATGCAGCAATCAAACGAATATGATCATAAGGTTTTAACAGGATGCAGCAATCAAACGAATATGATCATAAGGTTTTACGATTCTTGTTCTTAATGTCCATCTGTATTAGTTGACCAAGGTCAGTCATTTATTTACTTAACTTTATTATCTGTTAGTAAACCCTGTGCTATCCGAAAATAACGAACCTTAAATCTCCTCAAACCTTGCTGTAAATTATATCTTTACCAAGAGCATGAGTACTGCAAATCAGATTGCAACCAAATGTAAGATTTTAATTTAATACGTAATGTTAAACTGATTACTTTTGTATCACTGTGACTTATTTACTAAAATGTGTGCATCATGTTTAGTCATTGATTGACCTTGTTCTCTAAATGTATTGTGTTATCTGTTAGAACTTATAACTCGTTCACATTAGTGTTAAAGTAAGGTACTCTGATTAAACTTATTATTCCGAAAACAACAGTCATACAAAAATGTAAAGATAAAACTTTGTTTTGTTTTCTTCTGAAAAGTGGTTTTTATCTTATGGGTTTTTTGTATCAAAAATATCATGTTCTACTTTTGCCTCTTAAAATTCGTGATAACATTTTTTAATTCGTCTTCCAAGTTCAACTCGGCGTAAGACTATGCTATTTTTATCTTTGAAGTTACCTCACTTTCCTTACAAATTTATTGAATTTGGTTAATTTAATCACTAGTTTTGCTTTCATGTATTTGTTCGTTTCTTTCATTTTCTTGAATTTTTTTACAATAAATGTTTAAGACAACGAATTATTTTTTTAAAAAGGCTAATTGCGTCTATGTTGCATCTACTACTTGTGAATAATCGTGACCTTACGACCTTTGCTCAATCTCAAACTCATCAGTTCACGAACAACACTTTAGAACCGACGTAATCAGATTATATAAATACTCTCCGCTTTTCTTCTCAACTTTTATTTCGGACTCTTGCAGATAAATATTATACATTTAAAACACCGTGCAACAATATTTTGTGGGTTTTCTTTTACGAATGGTGGGATACAAATCTGACGAGGCAGTTTTTTTTTCCTCTCAAAAAATAACAAGTGATGAATGGTCTATGATTGCATTTGTGAGACAGCTTTTTCAATATTCCAGACAAGATAAGCAATGTCACGGTCGCGGATCCTTTGTGAGCTCTGTGTGTGTGTGTGTGTGTGTGTGTGTGTGTGTGTGTGTGTGTGTGTGTGTGTGTGTGTGTGTGTAATGTAGTGGTACAATTGATAAATATATCAGAACAAAATTACAAAACACTTAATAGCTAATATATCTTAGCTTGCTGAGTGTAAATAATTTAAAACATGACTAGATGATATCGTCAGAGTACAGAGAGAGAGAGAGAGAGAGAGAGAGAGAGAGAGAGAGAGAGAGAGAGAGAGAGAGAGAGAGAGAGAGAGAGAGAGAGATTATGGTGAATACATTCTTTAAAAACTTTTTACTCTGAAGCTTATGATACGAAATCTGTTAGGAAAACAATCGTAAAGAAGGCGCTTATTGCCTTATTAGGGGACCATATATATTCATTGGGATTTGGATACTTTGTACGTTTAACATCGAAAGCATTACTACCATTCCAGTGTGAAGCCATTACAGGTGTATTTCAGGGCAAGGATCTCTATGTACTAACTCAGACCGGCAAGCAACAACCGATCTGCTATGAAAGTCTAGTCTAGTATTATTATAGTCATGTTTCCACTCTCGTGTATTATGACTGGTTAAAGCCCTGAAAAGGGCTAGCGGCCTCCCCTCCTTCCGAGGCAGGGCTCACCCGTGTCTCAGAGCTCGACACTTTTTGTGCCCCGGCGCATGGGCGTAATAACCCCCCTAGATGGTTTACCACCTAAGCCGGACATCATTTTTCGATAATGTTGCTAATATAGGGAGGCGCTCAGCCAAAGGGCAGGGCTTTTGGTCTAGTGCTTGACCTTTTTTCTACCAACCTTAAAACAGACCTTATGAGCATCATAGATCCAGTTACACTGCCTCGATCCCGGGCTCGGAAAAGGCGAAGGAAAGGATCCAGCAAAGGGCGGTACCGTAGTTGATTTCTCTATTCTTGTGTGTTGAGATCCTCTTCCTTGTGTCTGTCTTACCCTGGGTCCACATATTTTGGCTTTGAAAGTGTAACCTTTTCACATTGTTTTAATGTGGCCCAGGGCGCTTCCTACTGCCTTTCCTCCTCCTTGATTGTAGCTCCCTGGTTTCCTTGAATTGACGGTGTCGGCAATGGACTCGGCTTCCGCCCACTAAATTAAGTTCCTGTGTCTGCCCGTTGCCTATTGGGGGTGGGAGTCCCCTATCATAGCCAAACATGTGTAAGCCATATACGAGTCGAATGGATAGGAGTTGTGAAATTTCCTACTAAATATTAGTATTGTTTTTGTGTACTGTGCGTACCAATAGTTCCAAAAGTTGTGTCAAATTTGGAAGGTATAAGCTACCTTGGACATTTCAGTGATCTTAATTTGGTTTGACGGCGAGATTTACATTTTTTTTTCCAATCATCCCTTCAAGGGCCAAAGAAGTAGTTGTTAGCCGAAAAAGAGCTCTTGCCAAAGTGAGCTCTGTGTAAGGCATTTTGACAGTGGGAAATTGCTTATTTATGAGACCATTCCGGATGTGAGCTACCTTGCTCTCAATCATGTAGGAACAGTTCAAATTTGAAGAAAATTTGGATTGGATGCGGTGAAATTCACAGATCCGAAGTACTGAAATATAGGATAGATCCCGCCAAGGTGTTGCTAGGAGATATTACATCCGAACCTTTGCCAGCGGCGACGAAGGTTTAGTGGTTCTTGCAAACAGTTCACAATCCCAAGTATAAATGGAAGTAATCGGTTTAAAAAAAAAACAACAAAAAACAAATTTCATGTTTAATCGAATTCGGATCAGAAATATGGACTCCAGCCAGGGTGGAAACGTGGAATTGAAGATGAATGGACGAGTGTTTTGTGACTCATGGCAAACAGGCGTGGTGGGAGAATCATGTTTGTCATTCATGTAAACATCATCAATCTGCCTGACAATAATGCGGAGGCAGGAAGGCATTACTGGATGTCAGTCCATTCATATTAACTGTGCTAGTTGTACATAGTACATACATGTACATTAACAGATGTACATGCCAGATATACAAAAACGCGCTCTTACAAACGATTTACCATATATTCTCACTTATACGACGAGTCCAACTGCAAATTGCACAGACCCAGATCTGCATAATGTGCAGGCAATCTATGCATGTGCACTTTCTCAGGAGTAATCAGTAGAATAAACACCATAGACCTTGATCTGTAGACGCAGTATCCTGCGACAGGGCAAGATATTTGTTGTTTGCAGTTGGGCTCGTCTTATAAGCAAGTACATACAGTAATCACAACGAATTCAGATACAGTACTTATTTACGTTGTTGGTTTTTTTTAATGTCTTCGACTGTGTACATTTTGGTGGTAATGGTGACGTTATTATGAAATACTTAAAAGTCAAGACTGAAATACACTTAAAAGGTAACATTTGTGAAATGTTTATATATGAAGTGAGGACGGCTGGTATAAAATATCCATGCTTTGAAACAAGAAGCATCTGGCTATAGATCCTTCTTAAAATGTATCCACCCAATCCAACACCGGACATGTATTCCACTGCCAACTACTTTCTGCCTTCTTCCGTGCGTTTTGCCGCAAATTCCCTTTAGAAACTAAATGTAGTACAGTACCTTATTACATTAACCAGTGTGTGTATGTGTGTGTGTGTGTGTGTGTGTGTGTGTTTACTCACGTACGTAAATACTTAATTACATTTATAAGTACGCTTTTCCATGTTACAATCGGTTGAATATCTTTATGGTACCAGCGCCTTGTACCACATGTGTGTCAAAATGTCCAAAAATGAAAACTGTTTCCATCCTTACCAGAAACAAACGAAATGCCCAGGCTTGAAAGATATTTTGTCTTTTCCAACCCCTTCCATTTGGCCCGCGGAGTAAAAATCAAATAGTCGTGTTTAAGTAATTTTACAACTTACCTGTCCATCCTCGCAGTCGTAAATATGGGGCTGTCAGACGATCGTCCGTACACCTTTGCTGACTACAATACGAGTGTCTCCATAGCCCATAGTCGTCGTCAACGTGAGCAGCCGTGTAAGTCATCCATGCAACGGTAGCGTACCCAATTGTGAAAAGCAAGGACCCGAGGGCTAAAGCTGCAAGTGCAACCTTTATCCATATAGAAGCTGTATTGAATCCCATTTTCAGCGTCTATCACTGAGAAACTTCCCTTTAGTATAATCTGACAGCTGGCAACGCTATCGGAAAGAGAAAAAATCAGAACTAGAAAACGATATTTTCCCCAGTGTCTAATTTTTCTATCAAGAATTAATTTTAAAATGTTTCTAATTGATTGATTCAATTATTTGTTTGGGTATTACTCACCACTTTTCTCCTTGACTCTGTTGAAAAGCGAGATTTACAAATGCCGTGTAGGATTGCTGATTTAGTGTAACGGAAAGGCGTTTCCCATATCCGAACCAGTGGAAGTTGAAAATCTACTATGCATTCCAAACACAACTTGTTGGTTGCTGAGTGAGGTAATGTAACTCTACACGCTTCTAAATATAGCACCAAGGAGAGCCTGCTATTGACCTTTTCTGGGTTTCCATGGTACCCTCGCTTCATAAGCACTGAAATGGGGGGTGCAAGCGGGTTAGTCCTCCCCAATTTTCTGAGGGAGGGGGATCGACCAGTGTCCCAATATTAAACTGTTCTATTGGTCGGTTAAATTATCAAATAGCCCCTTTTTATAAGTGTATATACCTGTTATATACATACAGACGAATATATAGACATACGCAAGTACCTTATCTACATACATACATACACACATACATACATACATACATACATACATACATACATACATACATACATACATACATACATACATACATACATGCATGCATGCATGCATGCATACAGACAGACAGACAAATTCAAAATAGTGAAGATGGAAAATATAATCTGTTCAATTAAGACCAGTACGATTTTGGCAGCATTGCTATGGAGGCGAAAGAACTGAGGGTGTGTATTACTTTATGTTGAAGTACATATTTGTGGTTACGTAGTTCGTGTTTTTCCAAGGTTCAACTTGCAGACCTATTATTCCTTTGGGGCCCCCACTAGCAATCTTTATATCCATATGCAATGGGTCCGTCGATATTAAAGTGAAATACCAGCCACGCACGACGGCAGGACCCCGCAGGGGGTTTCGACACTGCTCGTATAAGAACAGAGGAATTAATGTAGATGTCGATCTCATTTTCGGATAGTGGACTGCAGGCTAAGTTTCTTTTTTTTTTTTTTTACTGTAGTTGGTAGGGGACGGTTGTATATCATTATAACACATTCTGATGTCAAGGTTGTATATCATTACTTCTAGTTCCACACACCTTCAATACAGCCGTTGTAAACTCGTCATAACTGTACTTCAAGGTTAGAATGTAGAGGGACTATAACTTTGTATAGATTCCTTTTGGTTGCGATGGTCTCATATGATATATCTGTATCACTGCAACATCAGAAACACATTTTTACATTTGTTTCAAACTGTGTGATCGCGACTATTGTAGGCGTTATTTAATTTTTAGGTCGGCTGACTCAATGCATTGTTTGGAAAGGTACTTTATCTCATTTCCTCTGCTAAATCATAAAGCTAATAGTGTCGGGGTTTTTTTGTTACCTGAGATCTTTGACTATTGCCAGTGAACCAATCTAAAAGAAAAAAATATTGTTTTTACATTTGCACAAGGTTGCTAAATTTGTTGTTGTTGTTTGGATAAATGACTATGGTTATGTAAAACGTGTTTATGTTGGTCTTTGTATTCCAAGATGTGTGTGTGTGTGTGTGTGTGTGTGTGAGAGAGAGAGAGAGAGAGAGAGAGAGAGAGAGAGAGAGAGAGAGAGAGAGAGAGAGAGAGAGACAAGAAGACAAGTACAAGTAAACGATCTGTAAAAGGTGCGATCTGCAATTAGCTTTTTTGAAACATCTTGGGGTAGATTTATTTTAAACGACTATTTCCATTGTCGTTATTTTATACATTTTAATGAGAAGAATTCGTTTGTTTTGTACCTTGTCACCATGGGCGCTCGCAGCATAGGTCATGAATGGTCACGTGACATCTATGGAACTCGTACTGCATATGTATGTATGTATGTATGTATGTATGTATGTATGTATGTATGTATGTATGTATGTATGTATGTATGTATGTATGTCACAAGATTCTGTTCAAAATGCTTAGTAAATAGTAGTTTAGTTTTAGACTGCTTGCTATACTAGCTCTCCCGGCCATGAGTAACTGACCCACTTGCAAAAAAATCCTGCCCCCTCTCTGCAAACAATCCTGTGGCTGACCATGCTTCAAGCTTGAAAGCCGGATAGTTGTGTATATATTATTGCAATTCAGAGTATTCTGAAAACAAATATTTTTACATTTGAAGAATACATTTTTTCTTACAAGTTCTGTGAAGGAGAGAAAGGTTCTTAAATCAATGGGGACAATTTACCGATGTTCATCATGACCTGGACTGCATAAAGATTACAAAAGGCGTACTTGACCCCACTTGCTATTTTCTTCAGAGAACCATCTATATAAGCACTGTCTAACTGTAAACTACACAGACCAAGAGCTACCTTCATATCATGCACCGGCAGATCTCGGTCAATGCAGTTTGTTAGGTCTTACGGGTAAAAGAAGCAAAATGCGCCGGCAGTCAAGGTCTATATTTACAGTTGGAGTTATCACGACTTCAAGTGAATGAAAGGCAATGTTCCGACTAATTTTATAATATTGTACGTTTTGGTTTGGTTCTGTTGGTTTCATCACATGATAGGCCATAGTATTATGGTGGCTAGTACATTTGACAGAGAAAGAACCTAGGAAGAACCACCGACTACTGGAAACCAGCTACTGGAAACTTGTCTCAGGTCCCCAAGTTGGCCGAGTCAAGACTCAAACCCACACGAACAGAAAGAAATACGATGTGAATAATTTTTACAGGCAAGCGCCTTAAAAGAGTCAAAGATACAGTTCTGAATCTTATTGTATTTAAAACAATCATTGGAAATGGGAAGCACAAACATACTATATGAACGGAGGTGGAGACGTGGTCCCTGCATGAAAGTGAAACTACATGAACCTTATAGTACACGTATTTAGGTAAACCAAAATAGCAGTGCTATGTGATACTTGCTACAAACGAGTTCATACATGTCTTCTATGATTTGGCTAACAATTTAATATGACAATTAGGCTTGATCTCGCAGTTTCATTAAAGAATTTCAAAACACGCCAGAATTTTAAACACAAATTTTAAAAATCTTGTAAATATCAACAAGCTGAATTATCGTCTGCTGAAATTGGCGCAAAGCTCTCAGCTAGATAATGACTTAAGTTCAGTCTGGCGCTTTACGATATACCAACGATACGACTTTGTTTTTATATTATATATTGGATTTGAATATTTGTTGTCTAAAACTGCGTTTACATGTATCAATTAACGTACAGCATCATTAAATATATATAGATAAGAAGTATACGAATTATACGAGTCTTACATCAGCACCTCATATCAGCATATATGCCAGCGAATAACAAGATGTGGTTCGAGAAGATAGCCCTTATTGTCAGCACAGATCTAAAAACCAGGGGCGCCCGCAGAATTACTTGGGATGGGGCATACATGAAGTTAGTAGTTATTACGTTTCACGGATATATGCAAAATCATGTTTAGAGGAGAAATCAAAGCCTGTGGAGGGGCAAGACGGCGTCAACTTTTCTGGGAAGGTTGACCGACCATGACCTTTTCACGCTGATTCAGCGAGGAAGTCAGGTTTTATCTTTCAAACACAGTTAATTATCGATTGGCTACTTTCGGTAGCGAAAAAGAGCTTGTTTCATTGATCTTCTTGTCGACAACCACTGACATTCAAACCCGCCATTTGTGGTAGATATCTAGGTCAAACAAAAAGCTTCAACTGGTTGAAATTTTAGCCAGGTTTCTGGTTACTCCCTTCAGTTTGATCCTTCATAATTGTGGAATTGTAATGCTTCGAATATGCTTAAAAAACACAAAGAATGAGAGATCTATTTTGGTCGAACATTATCAATAAACTGGATATTCTTCTGGGTGCATATCTTCGTAACGTATCTAATGAAGAATTTTTCAACATTTACTAGGGAGAAAATTCCCAATATGCCTCTGAACTAAATTACCCCAATGTCTACAAAAATTTGATTATGTGAGTTGACAATTTTCTGCAGGTAGCTTGCATGAAGCTTGCAACTAATCGGAATGTTTGTTTGCTTGTTTTTTTTATAAAGTGTGTGTGTGTGTGTGTGTGTGTGTGTGTGTGTGTGTGTGTGGCTTAGTAATGAAACTAGAATTAACTCAAAATTAACCCTCTGGATTACCTCACAGATAACTTTACTGCACATCTTTGATCACCTCGTTACATAACTGTTCATACATTTAATGTAAAATCTATAATAGTTCTCGGCTTTGATAACCGTGTTGTATATCTCATATATTTATTTGAGTTAGAGAATGTACGAATGCCCCGTAAATTTGTAGAAAACGCCATCAAGATTTCACATACAGAATGTGTACCTATTTTAAATTACGCATTTTCGAGTCCGCAACTTCTATGTGTAATTGTATATGTACGAGATTGTGATAACTATATGTAATTGTACATGTCCTCGTCATTTGCATGCCTGTACCGATTCTGTAAGAAGTTTTTAATCTCCAAAAGTATGAAATAAAGATGGATAATTGGCGCAAGGAGTGCGAAGCGGATACTTACCTTTGGATGTTTGGTTTACGATGATGTGCCGACGTATTTGTAATATTCTCTACAGGGCGTTCTGTGATATGTCCTGGACATTAAGTGGGTTTTTATTAATGGTGCTGCCGGTTCTGTGTCATCGAAAGCAATTCGTTCATGGCAATCACATTTCAATAGTGACTCTCTAGTGTTCCATCAGATCAGCTATTGTTGTCCTGTCCTGTCTTTAAATTTCGCCTGGTCTAGCAACCCCTCCGCAATTTCATTGCTGTTCAATACCTGATGCTAGAGAGGGTTTTGAAATGTCACACACACATTCTTGTTCTTATTCACTAATTTAACTTAATGTTCCGTAATTTACGATATATATTTTTCAAATGTCAGCAAACCTACGCCAACATTTACGGCAGAACTATTATTATTTATCGTATACATGTATATAGCCCAATTAGTCTTCAGTCTCAGTAGAGATAAATATATTATTAACGTCTGGTTTTGACGGCACAAAACATTGAAATACAGTAAAATATTATGTTCACAGGATCCCCATTCCCTGTTTGTATTGCTTATGTCATATAATCACAACGGCTCCTGTGTTGCCTTTTGTTTTTTTTTAAGGGTGGGAAGCTCAGAGTGATCAAAAAACTCGAACCAAAAATTAATCATAGAGGTACAAAAGGAGGTATTTCAATTGCGTTATCTGTGCTCCATATCAGAATTTAGAAACGTCTTCCTAATAGAAACGGAAGAAAACAGACGACACTAATCCAAAGACTGCATTGTTTAAAACATGTCTCTTAGGTAAAGTAGATTTGAAAGGGTGGTCAGTGGTGATAATCCTAAGTTTTGGAAGTATGAAATATTCAGTGCCGGATTAAACCGTGTGGAGGTCCCTAGGCAGTCGAAATCTCGCCCATCCCCCCCCGCCTCCTCGCAAATTATCTCCTAATACCTCACGATTAAATCAATTCAATATTATTTTGATCCGTTGTCGCCGGGCCCCTAAAAGGCGTGGGGCCCATAGGTCAGTACCTACACTGCCTATTGGGTAATCTGGCACTGGAAATATTTGATGTTCTTTCAATACAATTACGTTACGTGCATTATATGATGGTTATGCCCAAGGATTCTGATTCATTTAATGAAATTAAAATGCATTATCATTAATAAATTTTTTTAAAAATTGATGAATAATTAGTATACAGTCAATCGCTCCAACAAAAGGGTTTTCTGTTAAGCTCAGTTCATGTTGCTTTGATCCATATTTTTAATAAGCCAGATTATCTCATCACATTCTTTTCAACTTGGGATTAATTTTTTCACGACTGATAACAATAATAAACCATTGCAGATCAGCGTTTGTGTCAGTCTGCTCCTTCAAATGCCAAACTAACTTACAATGTGATCCGATGGCGTGTCTTCCATTTTATACACTCTTTGAGATCTTGTTGTTGTTGTTGTTGTTGTTGTTGTTGTTGTTGTTGTAAGGTTTAACGCCATTTTCAGCACAAGATAGGCTATACGTGGCGGCCAGTATTAATGGTGGAGGAAGAACCCTGGAAAACCCCGGGAAGAACCACCGAGCCACGAAAAGCTACTGGCAGGCTTCCTCTTTGAGTGCAATGAGAAGGACTCGCATAAACACTAGCGTTGAAGATATGAATACACATTAAGTTGGATTTTGAGTACAGCAAATTGAACGGCACGAACAAAAACTATGGAACCTTGTAATGAAAGTCTGCATAACAAACAATTTAAATTTTTTGCATTTATACCCACAGAAGTTTTTTTTATTCTACCATAGCTAGTTGTTACTTTTTCCCGAACGTTTCTTAAATAGATGGTACGATCCAACAAAGTTGACATTAACTAACATCAAGATCTTGTGTTTCTACCCTAATCATATTGCGGACAGAAAAAAGCATGCTTCATGCACGCTGGTTTGACACGTTTTGGGTGTTGTTTATCGGCTTTCGTTTAGACACACTTGTATGTGTAGCTCTGATTGCTTGTTCACAAGCGTTTAGAGTTCAGCTAGAGATTATCGGTAGACAATGATACTGCGTTAAGCTAGTAGTAAGATAGGTAGATTATCTTAAACCAAATGCGGATTCTAGACCAGAACTCCAAACAAAATATATTCTAACATTTTTCACCATCTCAGAAACTTCTCTCATTAAAAGAAACACCCCTGTCCTCCAAATGTTTCAGTAAGATAGGAAGCGGATCCTTAACCAAGTGCGGATTCTAGACTAGAGATCCTCACCCTGAGGATTAGTCAAATAAATAATAAACCTTTTTTGCTAGAAATTTCGTATTGAAGAATGAAATATTATATAAAATGCATAATAATTCAAAAAGACATATTGGATTTGATCTAGCAAACAAATTTTGTGAAAGATTTGATTCAATAAAATCAGCTTCATGTTATACAGGCATAAAACCTAAAATAATAAGCGACTGTATTATAAAAGTTGGTTACCATACATTACCAAACTATGGGTCAGTATGGTTATTCGCAACTGAAAATTGCGGACGATTAAGAGGTTGGTCAGATGATTCGATGACATTTATTGACAGTATGTTTGATATTTTAATTGATTATTATAGTTATAAAGCTATACAAAAATAAACATCTACTATTGTTGTAACCATATTATGTGTGTGTGTGTGTGTGTGTGTGTGTGTGTGTGTGTGTGATTTAGATTTTTAACGTAGCTTTAACAATTTTTTCAGTCATATCGCTACGATGTCTGCAGTGTGGTAGTTTATAGTGATGTCTAGCACGGGGGCATCATGCCGCAGACATGTAGCATGATGTCCCACCCAGTCACATTATCCTGACACCAGGCCAACCAGTCCTAGCACTAACCTCTTAATGCTGAACGTCAAGCGAGGCAGCTGTTAGTACCATTTTGTAAGTCTTTGGTATGACTCGACCGGGGATCGAACCCACGACCTCCCGCATCCGAGGCGGACGCTCTAAATATTTTATGATAATCTTTTTACTACCTGCTGACTGTCATTGGTAGTATATCCGTTAACATACTGTCAATAATAAGAAACTCGCGTATTAAATCGTCCATATTGTATTTTACACCTCGCAGGCAAGCTCGTATCTGACGGTAATTTTTTTTTAGTCATACTAGTTGTTTTACAGGAATATTTTTGTTTCAAGTTTAGGTTCAGTTTTTTTTTTACAAGTGTTGAAAGAGAGATCTGACATCAGATATTATTAAATTTAATAATGTTCCACTTGAGATTATACCAGAGCTAGTCATTAACAATGACAAATATGATATTACTCGAAGTATTCTACAGTAGTATTTGTAACATTATTTTACACACCAGAGGTTTTATAATAAAATTTGTAATATTGTACTAGTGCTTCAAAACCTTGTTTTGGAATTTCTTCTGAAATGTGATTGTCATCGATGATATGTTTTTTCATTATACACATATTTTGTACAAAAACAAAAGTTCTGCTACCAGTAATTGAATCAAGAAAATCACGAAATTTATTATTGTTAGTATCAGCTATACAAATTCTGTCTTTCTTATAAACATCTGATGAAGTATCATCATATTCCATCTTTTAAAAACCTCATTTTTCTTTAACCAAGTGTATGAGTCTACCTCAAGTTTAAACAAATCTGTTTCATTCACCGAATTACTGTAATCGCTTTCGGTTATATCAATATACCATAATACCAAGCTTTCTTGATCTATCGTGACATTTTTAGAACAAGATTTTGTCTGATAATTGCATATGTTAGCATTAATTTTCGTTGTTTGTTTCGTTTAATTATGATCAGACCAATAGCAAAAGCTATTTTTAACATTAATTTTTCATATGGTTTTGTGAGCATTTTCTCGATTTCATTGTAATAATTTCGTAGTGACAATCGTCTAGAGCGCTGGATTGATAGAAATGGAATAAGAATTAACTTTTACGTCCAAATCTGTTTGAACGACTTTATCAAAGAAACTTTTCTGTCATTAAGACCACTAATTTCATTGTCAAACTATTTGAATAATTTTAGAGATTGGTCAACAATAATCGGATCAAATCCTGTGTCATTTTTACGTATTATTGGCAAAATTGCGTTTGCGTACATTTTAATAAGTAACTCCAAGTCTGGTGTCATAGTAACGATGTTAGTTAAGGTTTCTTGTTCGTGGTAGTACATGCCGAGATGTTTAAAAATGTTTCATTTTGAAACACTGTTATATAATTTCCTGCTTCTTTTTATTCTAATTATCCTAGATTCTGATAGTTTGTCGAGACTATTGTGGTTATCTTCTACATATTTTTTATATTATCTCTTTCACCGTAAGCTCGTGCTTTTATTAAGTTAGATTTTATTATCAAATTTAAATTTCCAAGATCAAGCTCAAGCAATATTTTTAGCAGGATTTCAGCCTGTTTATGTTCTTCCAGACAATCATCACATCAAAGTATTATATTGCGTCTTTTAGTTGCGGCCCGCGCATATACATAACAAGAATATTTTTTCTTTTTCTGATAATGGGGAGTTTATCATTGTAACTGAAAAATTGTTTCTGGCATTTATTACACGTGATGATAGCGATTTCTCCAAAAAAGTATTTTCTATGGTTAAGAATATAATCATAAAATTGTTTCACAACGTCTATAAACCATTGTGTTGTCATTATTTTATAGCACTAGATTAAGTTTGTTCAAATTTGATCATCGAGTGTATATATTTGAAATGCTGTTAGTCCAGGAAATGGATGTTCAGAAGCAAAATCATTTACTCGAAAATATAACTACTTGTTAACATTATTTTCTTTTAGGACTGTGAAATATTGCGAATTTACTGCGCTATATAATACTGTCTAGTCGATGCCATTTTGGTCCTTCCACTTGCCAATTATAAATTATACCAACATTAGAGTTCAATCAACCTCGCAAATGAAATTGCTAAATAGCAACCGCAGTGGGACATTTAATATTAATCCAAAACTTTTCAACATCTCCGTTGGTCGTCCACTCATGTCTATCAGAGAAAGCGTAATAAGGATAAGTTTTAGGATAATATGCTGATGCGCTTACCTCAACCCAACTCGGTTGTCAATTCCCTTAAAAAATGCTGGAATATACCCGACATTGTTTTTAGTTCGTTTTATACCATAAGACAATCAACATACGCTTTATTTGTCAGATCATGATGGTTAACTAGAACATATGACGTAGTTATTTTTTATGTCTCATGTTTATATTGTCTGTCACCTCACCACCAGATTTTTTTAAAAACGTGCCTAGCGCTCCTTTTAACTGAGCATAACTAATAGCATTAGCATCATTGGCTGGAGGTGAGGTTGTTGGTAGTCCAGTTATTTTTTTTAATTTGACATAGACAGGTTACCTGTCATTGTGTCACCGGTTTAAACTTATTATCGTAAACAGCTTTAAGTTGTGCATAAATTACAGCTTGTTTATTATCAAAGTTTTCTAAAGGATATACAATCTCAAAAACCTAATACTCGTTGACCTGCCATATCTAAATCACCGCTTAAAATTCCTCCGGTTGTGTTTAACTTATTATCGTCAACGGATTTTAGTTGTGCATATCTTACATATTGCGTTAAATATGCTGGCGGATATACAGTTTCTAATCCTAACACTCGTTGACCTGACATGATAATATTAGCTATGACAGTTCAACCGGTTTTATAAAGTTTGTTATTATCCACATACCTCAACTATAAATAATTCACCGCTTGAGTTTGATTTAAGTTTGCTGGTGGATATCCAATCTGTAAATTTATATTTTCCCTCTGAAATAGCTAATTTACCGCTTAAAGTTCCGCCTGTCAGTGACAACTTGTTTATGTAGACGGATTTTAGTTGTGTTTAACTCACCGCTTGAGTTTGATTTAAGTTTGCTGGTGGATATCCAATCTGTAAATTTATATTTTCCCTCTGAAATAGCTAATTTACCGCTTAAAGTTCCGCCTGTCAGTGACAACTTGTTTATGTAGACGGATTTTAGTTGTGTTTAACTCACCGCTTGAGTTTGATTTAAGTTTGCTGGTGGATATCCAGCCTTTAAATCTATAAATTTCCCTGACATTTCTAAGTTACCGACTAAACCTCCGCCAAATTCATCTAGTTTATTATTGTTTACGGATTTTAGTTGTGAATATCTAGCAGCCTGTGTATCAACAACATTTATTGGCGGATAATCTGTTTCTTAATCTAATACTCGTTGATTTGACATAAACAGGTTTCCTGTTATGGTGTCGCCAGATTTTTCAAGGTGAACCGATAAATTAATACTGTCGTTTGTTGGTGATGAATCTCCTAATTTTGTTCCAAATTTTGTATAATAGCTCATTATTTATTTATTTTCTGACAATTTATGTACAACAACAATAACAAAATAACCGATATTAAATTTTGATACAGAGAGTTTGGGGAAACATAAACATAACAATAAACTTCCAGATTGCCATTATCTTATTGTTGGACAAACTGTATTTGGAAAAACAAATTTGCTTATGAATTTACTGCTGGGCGATAATTTTAACTACGATCGAGTTTATATTTATGTAATTAATCCACAGCAAGATAAGTACGAGCTACTTTACGAATATAATAACAAACTTCGTGATGATCTTGATGCTGGCGATTGTTTTATTATCAGACAACCAGAAAATATTGTTCCAGTTAATCAACTTGATTCATCCGAGCATAAGATATTAGCTTTTGACGATATTCCGCTAAATAATGTAGAGATGAATAAAAGATCATATTTTTCACTGTTGCGTACTGCAAATTGTAATTCTGTTTATTTAGCCCAAGGATTTTATACTCTTGTCAGATTTATTCAGAAAATTTGCTGGTTGTTTTATATTATTTCCGGTACTGGACAATGTTGACGTTTGAAATATTGCAAACGAGCAATTTGGCGACATAATTGAATTATTTCTTAAAGCGACTGCGGATAAATATAACTTTTTCTTGTTCGAAAAACTTATACATTTTGCAACTAAAATGTTTCATTGTTGTATTGAAAATTATCTTCAGTAAGTTATTAAGTTATTGTTTTCGTAGAAAATTATAATTTTCCCAATTTTATAAAACATAGTATATAATTATGGAAAGACAAGCAAAGTACAGAAAACATGTTGAAAATCTGAAAAATCTTGTTCAATATAAAGTTAAACTTAGGCAGATGATTAAAATAGCACGATGTGGCCAAGTAACTTTAGCAGAAACAGCTGCAACATTTCTAAAAGCAGTTACTGAGGCACTACTTTGGAAACAACCTGAAACTAAAGAACTTAAGCAACTACAGGAAAATGGTTTAATCGGATTAGTTAAAGAACAACAAGAAGCAGCTGCCGAAAAAATTATTGCTAGATCTGCCGAAGAACTAAAAATATTAGCTGAAGATCTTTTAGAACTTATTCTTAATTCTGTTACTAGGCAAGCTGAAATAGATCGGCTTATAAATAATCCACTTGAATTCGAACGACGATTAGCAAGTTTAAGAGTTAGGCCGATTAGGAGAAAGTAAGAAGATATAATAAAAAATTGAAAAATTGGTTGATGTATTTCAGGATTATTTGAGAAAATAATCTGTCAAAGAATAAGGCTATAAATAACTTGGTCTTGCCTTGAATTTATTTTCCACCTTTATTCGTTGTACAGGCGTACAACATTACCTGGTGCGAATCACTATTCTCCACGTAAAGTGATTTCGAAATGACAGGCGACGGAACTTCACGGGAAAGCATGGTTTTCATGAACATTTGACCATAACTATAATTCACTCCTATGGATTTAAGCTTGATACCTTTTGTACTGAGACGCAAGTCATTTGGATTTTGTCAGTGGTGTGCTTACTTTCCATCATCGTCTCAGTTCATAGGGGTAAGTGTAAAAACGTTTTGCTTATTAGATTATGTTATGTCAGCTTTGTTAGATTGCGTATGATGTATTATTGGGGCTGACGATGTTTTATTGGGATGACGGTGTCTTATTGGAGTGGACGATGCCTTATGGGAGATTCAGTGTCCGATTAGAGCTGGTTATAGCTATCCATGGTTGGATGTACCTATCCGTATTGCAGCATGCCGTCTACGTCTATGTGTATGAATACATGTATGTATATGAATGAGGGATCTGTGATGTATATGAACGTGGATCGACAAGAAAGGGATCTAGTAAAACTGCAGATTTCCAGTTTATATATTGAATAAACTGTAGAGTGACAGATTGTCAAGTGAATGACTATTCCAGTTTACAGTGATGTGTGTTCATCTATTTGTGAATTTAGTTGAACGCTGTATTGTTTAGTCGAAACAATAATAATAACATTATGAGTATTGCTCAATATGCCTTTCTCTATTCTATCTCAAGAGATTTCTTGAATCTCAAAGATTAATGTGTTACAAGAGATTACGTGAATCTCATTTTACATAATACATAATATATTTGTGCCTCTCATTTTAGGCTAGAGGCCAATGAATAATATTTTTGTATATTTTTTCTTTCTTTATCATTTCGTGCGTGTGAGCATTTCATTTAATAAATTACAATTATTCATCACTTTGTGTTTGTTGTTATTCATATAGTCCAAACGGAGAAAACCCACTCGGTTTCAATTCTGTTACAGAATATTCTCCATAAATCTTTTCACAATTTGAAAAGGATTTAAAGAATATAAATAACAAAATAGAAGATTTTGAATATAAAATATTTAACTTACACTATCACTTTCATGATTCAAAAATATAGGATATTCTAAAAAATATAATGCTGAAGAAAATATTGTACAGTCAACACAAATATCGGAGGAAAAAAGAAACATATTGATTTAGTAGTACCGAACAATGTAGAATATGACAAAGCTATTAAACATACCGATCTTTATATCAGAGCTCTTAATCAAATAATTAATGGAGAAAAAATCAGTCATTACACCAATGTTTTGAGTACCATAGCAACAGAATAGATTTAAAACGAGTATCAGCGGAGAGTTTTTGTGGAAACTGATAGACCAGCGGAGATTAAAAAAATACAATTATATCGCCAGGGGAAACTGAAAGTAAAGAGCAAATAAAAAAATGACAAGATAAAATAACAAAATCTGATTATGATACTTTTATAGAAGAAAACAATATTAAAGATCTTGACAGCATTAATAAATGGTCACAAAACAAATATAATGCTTTGCATTAAAAGAAGATTTTTTATGAAAACAGAATGAAAGATGATAAAATTCACGAATCTAAAGGAGAAGGTCTTAAATCATTTTTGAAACAAGCTAGAAGTGGTGTTATTGCTAGTAATTTAATGTCAACGGCGAGGCGATTTAGAGATGGAAAATATAAATATGCACCATTTTAAGACAAGATTGAATATAATGAGAATATTCGCACAAGTGAAAGATCTGGAACTGGTGTAAAGAATGTTTGCATCTACTGCCGAAATGATGCTGCTGATATCGTCAAAAGAAGATGGGAATGTTGGCTTTGAAATTGACAATGAAATTATTTATATGCTTGATAATTTAAGTTCGGAAAATTATTTACATCTGACGAATATGAAACTTTACATAATATTAATCGTAATATTGTAAATGTTAATGTTGCATAAAGTTTCAAAATAAGTAAGAGCGATTTAATATAACAATTGATATAAATAATGTAAACATTATTACTAGACTCTAGTACGAACTTGGTAGCTAACGAGAAAGATGGATCAAATGTTTCAATAAATTATATTCCGCCAATAAAACTTGATACTTAAATCACTAATTTCCTATACGGTATGGCATTATATGGCTAACTTAGAAACTGGAGTAAACGATGATTTTATATTTTATGCTGGTGTTGAGTTGTTTATGATAAAAATTCCGCATGGATCCTACAACATAACTGATTGAAATAAAACAATACACGAATTAATAACACTTGTAGTAGTCGCTGTCAATTTGGAACTAACACCAAAGTATAATACTTTACGCGCTAGAATAACATTAAAAATAATTTAAAAATAGTTTTATTACAAGCATCAAGAAAAACGTCGCTAATTAGATTCACTCACAAGAAATATGGATCTGTTGCAGAACAAACTATGGAATATGATCGTAATTTTCCGGAAAAAATAACTGACGTAAACACAACATTAATAAAAATCTCCATTGCGTGTAGATCTTAATCAGCCCAATGTAGTAAAGGACAAACGATAGTTTTTCGACAGATGTTCCACCGGAATAGCTCACGCAAAGTAGTTCTCAGCAAGTTATTTATTATCCGCTAAATATTGAAAAAAAAAAACAGCAATAAATTTGCAGTTGACACATCAATCTAGACGACCATTGGATCTGAATAACGAGTTTGGTACTTACTATTTACACTTAAGCGCATAATCAATTTCGTGATTGATTTTTATACAACCTCAGATATAATGAAACAAAGAAATTTTACCGAAGAAAAATGGCTGGTGAATTTCTTGGAAATATATTTACAAAAATTATTGAAAATATTCCGGGAATCGCGCATAAAGTTGCACCAATTGCACTTGACGCATCGAACGATTTTGTGAGTGGAGCTGCATCTGCTGCTGGAACTGGTGCGACAAAATGTTGTTGATAAAATTACTGAGAAAAATACAAGTAATTTTCCTGGCGAAAAACCAATCAAACAAGTTATATCAGAAATCGCTCCAAGAAAAGAATCTCAACATTTTATAATGCCAACAACAAAAAAACTTATATCACCAAAGGGCGAGCAGATTATACAAACATTAATATCTAAAGTAATAGCACCAATCACTATATGACCGTTTTATATTCTCTAATAAATATTAAAATGTCTGTTAAAATATCTCGATTTAGCAGAAAACGAATGATATCGACAACACATAAACAACATTTAAATACATTAAGTGTCTCGATGAAAATTCTAATGAACCAAATAAGTCTGGTGATAAAGCATTTAATACTCGAGACGAATATGCATTTCTACTGCCACACAAGGCAATGTTGGAAGTTCGCGGTAAGATTATGACAGGTGTTATTCCAAATGTCGCAACTGCAGCTGGAAGAGAAGTTGCACTTGTGAATAATGGTTGGTGTTTTTTTAAAAGTGCCAGATATCAGCTGGCCAATCAAACTGTTCAGGATATTTCGAGCTACCTACAAGTTGCAAGTACAATCTCAAATGCAATTTCGTATTCTGATGATTAATTGAGATCAGCTGCAATTAAAATATGATATGGTTTAAAGATACTGAAAGTGGTGCAATAATTCCTGCGCCAGATGAACTTATTTCAAGAGGTGTTTTAATACACGGAGCAAATGCTACTGCAGATTTTCCAATTGTAAGAAAATTTCTTATTGCTAATGCAAACGCGTTAGGTATAGCCGTACGTGCCGCAGACGCTAATGAAGACGCTACAAGCGTCTCACTTACTGCAGCCTGTAATAATCTGTGTATAGCACCACCGGGTGCAGCTGATGAAGGTGTTGCAATATTTAATTTTGTTATTAATACAATTGGTTTCCGAAAAATACGTTACATTGAAGGTCATGTTAAGAGAAGGACACTTGTAGCAGAATCACGGCAAACTACAATGATGCTGCCACTAAGTACAGATGAGTAAAAATGCAGATTTAAAAAAATATGTTACAGATTGACAAACATCCTTCTCACGCTAATGATGAGATAGCACAAAATTATAAATAATTTTGCCAATTTTATTAAAACAACTAGATGAAAACGACAATCCATAACCAGGACAAGAGCCTTAAAATTAAGTTGATGCAATAGCTATGCGCCACATTTGTTATCGTGATATAGAACGTCCTGATAACGTTAATGTAGAAAATTCAAACTCAGACTTCTATAAGGTAATGTTGGAGGATCTTCATAATGTGAAACAGAAAGGAATTAGAGAAAGGGTTGACTAAACGTTGGTGCAGAGTTTTATTGGAGCAAGATATAAATTAGGACTTGGAAACGAATTGTATGATGTCCTTGCATCTGAATTACACAAACCTAAAAAAAATGTTTCCTCGACCTAAAGATGTCGCCCATGCCGTTGACGATATCTGGGCGATATATTTAGTTGATGGGTCAAATCTAGATCAGTTTAACAATAATACGAAATATCTTTTTAAGGTCATATATTTTTTTTAGCAAATATGCTTTTTGTGTGCCAGTTTCATATAAGGCAGGAACGTCGATAACTGATACGCTAAAAAAATAATGACAACTACAGAAAGAAAACCAAATATAATCTAAACTGATCACGGAGCAGAAATTTTAATCAGAAAAATTGAGCAGTTTTTTTAACAAAATAACATAAAAAATTAATATGTTACAGGAAATGAAGGTAAACGTGTTGTCGTGCAATTTAATCGTACACTAAACAAAAAAATTATAAGTATTTGACAGCTAAAATAAAAATAAAAATGTTGATAATTTACAGATCATTGTTGATGAGTATAATAACACGAAACATCGAATCATTAAAATGTCGCAAAATGACGCAATTGAAAATCCGACATGAGCAAACGAAAATATATACTGCAGACATAAATTTAAACTTTGTGATTAAGTTAGAATTTCTCTGACAAAACAAAAACATTTGAAAAAGGATTTACTCCAAACTGGAGTGAAGAAGTGTTTCTTATTGATACAGTACTTTTAGCCATACATGTAACTCACTAAAGGATTTATTTGATGATCCTATAACTGGTAGTTTTTCAGAACTTAAATAAACTTTCCAAAAGTATTTGTTATTGACAAAGTTACTAGAAAGCGCGGCAATAACATTTTTTAAAATGGAGATCGTATAGTGATAAATTTATTAGATGGGTGCCAACTACGTCGATGCGAAATTATTTATAATGTTATTATAAATTTGTTATTATTTCACAAGTACAGTTTTATATTTGACAGTTTAACTTTTTTAACGAAATCAAACGTAATTTTCTTGCATTATCAACTGGCACTAAATTAAATATTTTAACAAAAATAAAATCATATTTTATATTTCTTTGTTCGCCAGTTTTTTATATTTGAAAAAGGGTTGCTAAGCGGCCAAAATATTTGTTGCTCGGTAACGGTATAATTTAATTTTATTATATTTTTTAACAATGTGATAGTTAACACCATATCGTCCAGTTCTCGGCCTGCTGTATTTTTTCTGTCAGCGACAGAAACTACTTTATCATCGGATTCGTCGTCGTACAAATTATAAGCCTCGCTATAAGCAGCAACTTTGTCTGCCACTTTGTCGTTGGCGACTTTATCGTTAGTGATCTTAGCACTTACGATTGTATTTCCTGCGCACATATCAGCAAGTCTTTTCATCAAGTTCATATTATAATATACTTTTATCAAATTTATGATAATAATGTCGAGCGATACTAACTCTCCAGAAATAAAATATCAATAAGTTAATATACTAAATTAAAGAGAATTAGGCGAAGCAGTTCGAATGGTTAATGTTATTTTAGTGCAGGGACAAAATGATAGGATCTTTCTAGCAGCGGCAGAAAAGAATAAACTTAATGATAGTGCTTGAAAACAATAAAATTTGATCGCGATGATGTTTTGATGCTTGCCCACAGCTGTCTTATCAAGATAGAATTACGAAATATAATTAATCATCATATCAGAAACAAATCTATCAAATGTTACTCGCTGTGAATGAATTGTATATTTCCCAGCAGAATACATTGATTTAAATTTCATTTCTTCTTCAATCTCCAGATTTACTAATACATTTGATCTTTTACGATTTTTTTTAAAAACTGGATTCATCATAACTAGCTCCTCTTTTGGTGTTTTCATTTTGTGTTACCAAATATAAATTTTCAATGCGATTGTCTGTTTTAATCATATTTGTATGATGAAAAGCTAAATTATTTAAAATAGCGCCGTCAAACATTTCAAATCTGAGATTGTAACAACAAACTTGATCCGTTATAGTTCTACGTACCATTACATATAAATGTCCATCTCTATTCAATTTTTCTAATAATTTTGTAGCTCTTTCATATCAAATAATTAGCTTCGTATAGATCAAATACTGGATGAGGTTAAAACTCATTTTGTAATGGTAAATTTACAATATTGTCTTCGTTTATTGAGTTCTTTACCCGATAAACTCGCTGACATTCTGGAGTATCCTCGCATAACAAACTATAAGTAAAATCTTTTCTGAACAATTAGGTTATATTTGTATTATCACCTTTTACTGAAATTATAATTCCAGCTGATGTTGGTTTTCCAACAGATATTTTAAGAGTTTATACAAATAACCGAACCAAGTGCGTTTGCTGCATAGAAGTGATAATTTGAATGAACGTGATAAGTTTCTTGCTCTTCCACTGTCATTATGATATATCTCATAATTGATGTCATTTGCTATAGGGACTTTATATATCTTATTGATTTTTACTTAATTTTCAATTGAATATAAAATTAAATATAAAATATGCTATATATAATGTTAAAATTGTGTGATATTGCTAAAAAGAGAATATCGAAATAAAAAAATTGCCACAGCATTATCAGGATATGACAGAAGTTACAAATTTGATTATCAAAATGTTTTAGCAAATTTTAACTCCACAAATATGTATCATCTTTTACAACCTGTTGTATCTATAGAACTCGTAGCTCACAAAAGTATTAAACTACTAGTACAATATCATACGATTTTATAAAAATTACATGTAATCGAAAAAGATGTATTTGATATATTCTTTAAAAATACCAGTTTCGATAAAGAAATTTCATAACCATATTTAACAGCTAAGTCACGAAAAATATTAACTGGAACAAATATTTCCTCTGTTGATGATGAAATAGATCACGAAATAAATTTTAAAAATTGGAGGAATCTACTTCATTTGGGTCAGGTTGGACAAAGAAGTTTTAATTCATACTGCAAATTATAAAATTCTGCGTGGTAGTTGATCATCAAAAAATAATAATAATAATAAAAATAATAAAAAAGACACAAAGGTGCAGTATAAATGTAAAAAAACAACGACGATCAATGTTTTTGTTAGTCACTTTTGTCGAAGAGACATCATTAGAGTGACCCCCGGGACCAAATTAAAAATATTTGTCATGCAACAACGAACTAGATTTTAAAGGAATAAATTTTCCAGTGGAAGAAATTCAGATATAAAATTTTGAAAAAGAAACAATATTTTAGTTAATGTTTTTGACTAGATGAGTTAGAAATATTTATCCAAGATACATTTCAGAGACTGCTCCTCAAAATACAATATTTTATTGAAAATATTCTGTTTGATAAAAAATACTTTAACGTCTTAGTTGTCGGGCAGTATAATAAAAATAAAAAGAAGAAATGTTTCTGTTGCAGTTTTTCTGAGAATGAGAAACTACAGAAACATTTTAAAAGTATTGTGTCAATGTTCAAAGAATAACTAAGCCAAGCGAAAAAGAATAGTCTTAACATTTGAAAATTATGATCATAAGCTAAATATACCTTTCGTTGTTTATGCCGATTTTGAATGCCTACTCGTTCCAGTGGCTGGTGATTAAAATTAGCATAATAAATCAAGTACAAGAAAAATACAGCAACATAATTCTTGTGGAGCAGATTATAAAGTAGTTTGTTGCGTCGACCATAAGTTTTCATTTCCGATTAAGTTATATAAATGTAAAGATAACAAATCTGAAAGTCTAGCGGTATCGTTACTAAAAATTCTGATAGATGATCTTAATAAAATGACTAACTAATTCTTTAAGACAGCTTCAATAAAAATAACTTCTAATCAACAACCTGAACTGAACAAAGTGGTTGATTGCCATACTTGCGAGAAGTTATTGTTAGACTCAAACGGTGTCCGTGATAAAGAAAGTTTGTGATCATTGTCATTTGAGCGGTCAGTATCCTGGAGCGGCTAATAATAATTGTAATTTAAAATTATTTCATGCTCCAAAGTTTATACCCTTCGTTTAATGTAACATAACTTTTGCGGGTATGATAGTCATGTAATTTGGTACAAGGTTTTGGTAATGAAGATATTAAATCTAAACTAAAAATGAAAGATAAGATAAAGTGTATATCAAATAATTTGGAAAAGTATATGTCAGTCCTGCTGGGAAAATTACGTTTTATTGACAGCCTGCAATTTATGGCAGCATCATTAGATGAACTTGTAAAAGGTTGTAGTAATTTTTTTTTTATGTCGATCTGAAAAAAAAATGGTATGTTTCCGTTTGAGTATCTCGACGACTGGAACAGATTTGATGAAACGTCTCTATAAGTTTTAGTCGCAACTTAAAAATGAAAAGATTGCAGACGATGAGTACAAATATGAATAAAATATTTGGCAGAAATTTAGTTGTAAGACATTTGGTGATTATTATGATTTATATTTGAAAACCATGTATTACTACTAGCAGATGTTTTTGAAAGTTTTCGACTAGTAAGCTAAAGCAATTATAGACTAGATCCTTGTTGGGTAGTATTCCGCTCCCGGATTGTCGTGGCACGCTCTACTAAAAACAAGATAGACTTGGATCTCTTGACAGATGTCAACACGTTTAATTGTATTGAAGAAGGTATTTGAGGCGAAATCAGCGTTCTAACAAAAGCATATGCAGTAACTAATAACTAATATCTAAAAAAAATAATTATGACAAAAATCTCCCAACCAATAATATTATTTATCTAGATTGTATGAATTGGTATGGTTGGGTGTGTCAGAGCCAATGCCCTGCGGTGGATATCATTGGATACCCCCATATCAATTTCTTAAAGAAACTGAAAAAGATTTATATAATGTTTCATACTTTATTAAAGTTGATCTAGATTATCCTAGTTCGTTGCATGATATACACAAAGACTACCATTATGTTAAGAATCTTTACGCATATTTTATCCAATCAAATTCAGTTATTTTTTATTTGCTCACATTAAATCCCATCGTATGTATGTATGTATGTATGTATGTATGTATGTATGTATGTATGTATGTATGTATGTATGTATGTATGTATGTATGTATGTATGTATGTATGTATGTATGTATGTATGTATATCTATATATATATATATATATATATATATATATATATATATATATATATATATATATATATATATATATATATATATATATATATATATATATATATATATATATATATATATATATATATATATATATATGTTTGAGAAATTACTATATACTTACCAGTCACTTGATTTTTAATAGCATTTCATTGTTCTGATTTTGAAAAACATTATTATAAATTGCATCGCGAAATATAAACTATATTACCGTTTATTTGTGCAGAAAACGAAAGACGCTGTGTATTTATACAGAAACAAAACGAACCGGAGTACAGTAATGTTGGATTCTCGTACTGAAGGTATGTGGTTCAGTTCCCATCACTGACATATATCGGTGGGTATGGTTCTGGATCACCAAAATATTTAAAAGATGGGACTCTACAGCACCTCCATGGTTTCATATAATCTCTCATCACGTTGAACAACGTGGTGAGTGCTTTTTGCACTTACCCCGTGGTTCGATTTCTTTAGGGGTTATATGAAATCGCAATGCATAGACAAGTCTCTGAATCTTTAAAGTTTCATGTTTAGTTATTCGCTAGGGGTGATGTGTCTATACAAGGAGCTCCATAAAGTAGCCATGTGTGAGCTCTAATTTGAAGGGTATCCCATACAGGAGCATAAAGGTCACAAGAAAGATATCATCATGCAAAGGACTTCTCAAAGGAACCACAGGCAAGAGAACTTAAACTAAAAATATTCGCTTGATGTAGAATTCTATCTATCTATCTATCTATCTATCTATCTATCTATCTATCTATCTATCTATCTATCTATCTATCTATCTATCTATCTATCTGTCTGTCTGTCTGTCTGTCTGTCTGTCTGTATGTCTGACTGTCTGTCTGTCTATCTATCTATCTATCTATCTATCTATCTATCTATCTATCTATCTATCTATCTATCTATCTATCTATATATATATATATATATATATATATATGTGTGTGTGTGTGTGTGTGTGTGTGTGTGTGTGTGTGTGTGTGTGTGTGTGTGTGTGCTTTTCAAGATGTGTTGATAACAAATTGTTCAAGGTTTATGTACTTTTATGGTCAAGACACAATGCATTTTGGCCATGTGACTTCCAATAAGGACAACGGAAACTGTGCATTGCGATTAATTGTATTTGATTGGAGTACGTAGATACGTAAAATATATTTAATCAACTCCCTCGTAAACAGGTATATTTTTTGGTAAGTTTCTGCAAATTCAGGTGGCTGAGTGGTCTAAGGAGTTTGCCTTTGCAGATCACTGACATCTCAAATCCATGGCATTGGTTCGAGTCTTGTTTCAGCCAACGTAGGTATATGCAAAAATTCGCTAATAGCTTCTTGCGGGTAAGTGCTTCTTCCTGGGTTCTTTCATGACCTGGCCACCATAATTAGCATATCATGTTCTGAACAATGGAGTAAAAATACCATAAAAGCACAATCTTAAACTTCACCAAATAATGACCAAAGCGAAAACATTTGACAACAAGTTGGAAACAACCCCTGCCAGTGCAGCACATGCTCCGGTGCATCCACATCATAGTTCTCATCTTCTTCGGACCACTGTGGTCACTAAAAATACATATTTAGGGAGGATAATTCAAAACAAAATCGTGATCTTCTTTTAAACTTAGTCAATTTTGGTGAAGATTGGAAAACGAATAAAAAATGATAAACAACAACAAAACTGCTTGTTCTAGTGGCAATTTATTAACAGTCAATTCGTTTTTCGTATTGGAACACTCTATTCTACGTAATCCTATCAGTTAGAATCTGTTACAATATATTGTTTTTGCTCTGTTCTTTGATCAATTAGAATCTGTTACAATATATTGTTTATGCTCTGTTCTTTGATCAATTAGAATCTGTTACAATATATAGTTTCTGCTCTGCTCTTTGATCAATTAGAATCTGTTACAATATATTGTTTATGCTCTGTTCTTTGGAAATCCTATGCCAACACTAATGGTGTAATGACCATTGGAAATCCTATGCCAACACTATTGGTGTAATGACCATTGGAAATCCTATGCCAACACTAATGGTGTAATGATCATTGGAAATCCTATGCCAACACTAATTGTGTAATGATCATTGGAAATCCTATGCCAACACTAATGGTGTAATGACCATTGGAAATCTTATGCCAATATATATGCAGTGCCGTCTTAAGGCATGGGCACATTGGGCAGTTTGCCCAAGGCCTCACGCTTCTAGGGGCATCATGCTGCCCATACTATTAATGAATAGTAGGGCCGGTAGGGGGCCCCAGTGCATTGCTTAGCCCAGAGCCTACAATGTTGTTAAGACTACACTGTATACATGGTTTAATAACCATTAGAAATCCTATGCCAATATACATGGTGTAATTACTATTGGTAATCCTATTCCAACATACATGGCGTAATGACCATTGGAAATCCTATTCCAACATACATGGTGTAATGGCCAAGAACAGTAAATAAACCCTTAAATAAAGAGGTTGACATTCTTGTCTGTTCTAAAGAATTACTGCTGAGAATCGGAGGTGGACTATTTATCCCTAGCTAATATTTGAAATTGCTTGCCAGGAATGCAGATCTGTTTGACAATGCGCCTTCTGTTATTGCATTTTGGATCAAAACAATAAAATATGGTTTGGGGTCAATTTTTCAGGATCAGCCCACATTGACATGTGGAAATTTCCTTGAAGTTTTCTGTTATAGGAACTTCTATTTTGTGTCAACTTCTATCGCTGTCCTGGACCTCTTAATTACATTTTCTCTTAGACTGACAAACGCTGTTAAAGCTTTATCCTCATGAAGGTATAATAATTAATACTTTACCTAATATCAGTGAAAAAGTACTTACTGATGTAGGTATAATAATAATAATAATAATAATAATAATAATAATAATAATAATAATAATAATAATAATAATAATAATAATAATAATAATAATAATAATGATGATGATGATAATAATAATAATAATAATGATGATGATGATGATGATGATAATAATAATAATAATAATAATAATAATAATAATAATAATAATAATAATGATGATGATGATGATGATGATGATAATAATAATAATAATAATAATAATAATAATAATAATAATAATAATAATAATAATGATGATGATGATGGTGATGATAATAATAATCGTCGTCATCATCATCGCCGTCGTCATCATAATCATCATCATAATCATCATCATTATCATCATCATTTACGTACTGGGTGTTCTGGAGTACTACTTAAAATTTATTACAACCACACAGCCATGCAATACATGAATAAAGGAATGCATGTAGAAACTGTAATTTCGGAACTACCAAGCATGCACTACATGTACTCGGAACATTGCTAGACCAGTCAGATTTGAGTATTACGTACTTAACAAAAAAATACTTAATCACTGTCCAATGGGAGACAAGCATGTAGTGTTTACCATAATATTATGAGTTAGTTCTCTTGATTAAACAAGACCTGAGTATTAATATAAGAAAATGTGCCTACAATATAATCTGCGGCACAGATAATGGTTTATATTGTGAACATAGATTGCTGCAGTAATATTTGCTAGCTGCTGTAGTGATCTGGTCTGTTCAATATAATAATAATAATAATAATAATAATAATAATAATAATAATAATAATAATAATAATAATAATAATAATAATAATAATAATAATAATAATAAATAGTTAAATGCAAATAAAAATCTTTTCAGTTTAAAAAAGATTCTACGCCTGACACACACATACCATAAAACTAAATTAAACAAATACAACCACCTTTATTACATTCTAAAGCTAATAAAAGATAAGAATAAAAAACCAGAAATTGAAAAGAACCATTTGGAATAAATTGGAGCAGCAGGGAGGGTAAACAGACCATTTTGCTTTAGACTTTATTTACAAAAAATAAGGGTTCCTACAAAAGCTGAAAATACAAGATTAATTACCCTAAACTAAAAACCTTTAACCTACCGAGATTTCTCTAATTGGGTTAGCTCATTTTGTTACTTTATCTCTGACGTTTGTTTTCATTTTTTTATGCGTGCTTATTTATTCCTCGGATACTCAATTTGTGTAGTCCTCTTACCAGTTGATATAGTGTCAACTAAAATTTTATCGAGACCTACACGATACCTCGACCTAGGATCGTGTAAATTTATCGTGATAAATCCGTGTGGGGTAGTTTGTGTTTTTCAAACATTTTTGAACTTAATCATGTCTATATCCCCTGAACACTAAGTTTGATGAATATTTAGCAGAGTATAATGTATTGACTCCATTAAACACAACTAAAATATTGCAGTTGCCTCTGATCAGTTTAGGTATTGTGTATTTCGCAGAGTAACATAAATCACGTCAGTATTTTCGTGTCTGCCTCGAGAAAATATCTGAGCTTGATTTGATTGTTTGTCCAGCATCAATTCGTCGTATATTGCGAGATTAATAATAAATCCATTAAGGTTATCCACAAATGGGGCTTCATCAATATCAGTTATAAAATCAATAATATCATTACCGTTTTTATCTAACAATTTCGTTGTTTTAATTAAATTCTTTAAACACATCGTAACATAGCTGATCGTCTACGGATGGTGCCACTAAATATAACTTATCCCACTTGAGCCATCGCATCATTAGAGTAAGCAACAATTGCGTCTTACCACTTCCAGATCGACCTCTGATAAATACTCTTATAGCATTTGGTAGCACTGGATGATGCTTGATTGGCCCTTGTTTTCGTGTCGCTGAGAAATAAGTGATATCCATGTCGTACAAATATATAATAAATGATATGGATTTATATTGTGTCGATGCAGAGCACCCACCCCCGCCAGTGGATTAAAAACTATAGCAACAAAAACTAAAAAGCATGCACTAACATGCATATGTGTGAAATGTGGTACAGAAATACAAATTTATTTCGTCCTTGATGAATATCAGGGGTTGTGATATCGCTGCTTCACCTGGAAAATTACCAGGAGTTCCATGAGCTAAATGCTCTGGTGAGAAACATCTTAATGGATATAATTATTGTGGTCCAGGAACTCGACTTGATATCCGAATTGACGAACGAGATCAACCAAGACATAGAGAGTATCCAGTAAATGCAATTGATCAAGAGTCTCGCGTTCATGATGTTGCATATAAAAATAAAGATCTACAATAACGACATATTGCGGATGTGAAGTTGATTCACTCCTTAAATTCCATAAAAAATAAATCGCTCAGAGAAAACTTGCTAGCTTCCTTGTAAAATCTGCTATGAAAGGTAAACTAGTGCTAAGGGCTGGTAGTTAATCAAATAATTATATAATAATGGAATCGGTTTATTATCGCCCATGATGATATTGGAAGGATAGACCAGCGATTAGTAAACTTGCTGAAGCGGCGAGTGCCACACGTTCTGTTGCTGAAAATTGGTTAGCATGACAGGCAATATGGCAAATGTATATATCACCAGCTAAAAAATTCAGTACGCACATTTTGATGTCAGCACTCCCATCAAGGATCATCAAGTAAATACTTTTTTTTACCACACGATAAAATTAAAACTGATAGACGTCAATCACGCACATACAGATACGATTACACCGTCGTTGACGTTGCAAGTAGATATAAAGAGCCAGAATTATTATCAACAAACACAGCATCTGAAGATGTTTTGAACGAATTTATCAACGAGGACCTTGCGATGACCACAGTTGCTACAGCTTGATCCTGGCAAGGCCTTTCTTGGTGCAGTATCATCTAAGATGAAAACAAAAACATAATGTTAAAATCAGACCGTGATCAGGCAATCGTTGAGCGATTTAATCGAACACTTGATGTGCGGTTATTTGGATATCGATATGCGCAGGAAAGGTCTATGGATAAATTTCAGAAAGACATGAGATCTCGTGAATGGGTTGCAAGACTATCAAGTGTGATAACTGCATTAAATAATGAAATTATTCTGGCAACTGCCATGAAACCCATTGATGAAATTACAAAGAAGCATATACCAACACAAGGACATTACCCTTTCTCAAAATAACTAGTACTAGGTAATGTGACTGTTAGATACTTATAATAATCTGGTGATCTTGAAAAGGGTAAAACAAAAGCAACTGATTAAATTTGGAGTGTGTACACACTTAATATTTCCAGCGTGGTAAGATCCACTGGTAGACCTGCAATCTACAGCCTAGATTCAACTGCTCCTCAGCGTGGGTTTGTACGTGAACAATTACAAATAATTCCTGAAGACACATAAATGCCTCCGCGTTCACTGTAAACTGGCATCCCTACGTCGATGAAACTCAAGACGGGTCAGCTTTACATTTTCGCGTGTGTGACCAAGACTAATATTAATTCTATCTAACGCAAACTGTCTTGGATTATTATTCGAACACTGCCACAACATCAATGTGTTACAGCTTTCACAATGATTACTCTGTCGTTGTTTCAGTGGCATAATAAATACAGCATTGAAATCAAAATCGCGTTGTTTCAGTGTCATAATAAATACAGCATTGAAATCAAAATCGCGTTTATTTTTTGTCACATTGCTTATAACCAGAAAATTTTTGTCTTATTACATCATCGACATTGATTATTAATTTATGTGAAACCTATGATTTTCACAACTTATATTACCTTGAAAAAGGTATTTTTGTGCTAGAAGAAGTTGTTTGTTCGTATGTCTACGTAGAGCAACATGTATTGTTAGTGGAGTTAATTTTACTTCGTATCTACATAAATTACTTAGACTTAGTTCCTCCTGCGTCGTTCGGCGTATTGTTCAGCGAGTGCTTGATCTGTCGCAATGTTTACTGCATCATCCAATGATATGCTCAGCGCTCTCAGATCTTATATGAAGGTTTCTAAAAGCCTCAATGAATCGCTCCGGGATGCGGTACAACCTCGCTATGTTCGATAGCAAGTCCCATCTTATGCTGTCGAAGGCCTTGGTAAAATCGACAATGTTGATAATGAACCGTTGCTGTTATTCCAAGCTCCGCTCAATGATGTTTCTCAAGACGTATATTTGTTCACTGCACGATCGGCTGCGACGAAAGCCAGCCTGTTCTTCTCAGAGCTTCGCGTCCAGATTACTTTAGTCGCCGTAGCAGGAAAATCTAAACACTTTGGCAAGGACCAATTATAGTGAGATTCCTCGCCATTTTTGTACAATTCGCCAGGTTTCCTTTCCTTGGAAGGTTGACTATGACACCCATGCTCCACTCTTCGGGTACTTGTGTCGTCAAACAAGATGAGTTTGTATGTGAGTAGCAAATTCAAAATTGAATGTTGTCATTCCATCATTGATTGTCATTAACGATGTCATCATCGGGATGTTGCTATTGTCGACGTATTTCTTCTTTGCAGCATCACCGTTTGATTCTAGTTGTTCATGTTGCTGTCTACGTATCTTTTTGTTGCTACATAATCGTCTGATTTTGTTTCTCTCTTGATACTGGTTGTAGATTTTTAATCTGACCAGGAATGAGACTGACACTAGCATGATAATATGACATTCAAATTATCATGAGTGATCTAATTATATGTTTTCTACTGGTGCATCAATCACTCTCATTTGTCCACCAATACCTTCAAGCAGCATTGTTTTGTATGAGGGTATAACAGCGATTGCTTTATAACCACAAATCTAGCTGCACCAGCTCGAACGTCTACATCAACAACAGATTGTCTGAACAAATCCAAGTGGTTCAGTGATAAATAATAGACCGGATACAGCGTTGTAAAATCCTGCTGGGATATCTGCAAACCAAAATCAACATTCTGATCGCGCCCATAAATGACATCAATTGATGATAATCACGTGCAGTATGATTATTCTCAAAATTCAGCAACACTTCTTCAGAAGGTTCTTGATGTCCATTTATTCTCAAAAAACTTCATTAACTCCAAGTGTATCAAACACCATTGGATTTCGTTCCTGCGAATCTATTCTGGCATTTTCCTGAAAGGCGATGACTATATGTCGTGGTGCTGAAACCCCTTGCTGTGATGCTATCGGCCATGTGAATAATCCAGCAACATTACTTTGAATACTGTCTGTGGTCATCGTCAACGACGATAATGTTGAGCATTATGTATGATCATCTTATTTTTTTTTGTCACATATCTAATTACATACTCTCAATCACTGTGGTAATAATCATCAACGATTTCGTCGATGAGGGACTGATAAACATTAATATCCATGATACCGCCTGTGAATAATATCTGACAAATAACAGAAGCTTCATTAATAATTTCTGGGGAATTATTACCAGCTCATTTTCCTCCAATGAGGATTTCTAATATGTCAACGTCTGCAAGGCGACTGCTGGGACATGGAGTAATAAGACTACTTCCTCTGGTAATGGTACCAATACCGCTTCCAGTTGCAACAAGATGGGAGGAAGTTTCCTCATTGGTAAATATGTTGTCCACCTTTGTTTAAATTCTTCATATCCCAAATCTTCTTTTTCTTTTTGTTTCTTTGATTGTTCAACCGCTTAAAGTTTCAACTTTATTTTTTTTCTTTCGTTTCCTTGATTGTTTGGCTTCTTCAAGTTTCGATTTCATTTCTTCTTTTTGTCTCCTTTTCTGCCTTGTTTGTTTAATATACTGCTGTCTGGTTAAAGATGTCAAAATCATTAACATTTTCCTCAGATCTGATTTGCTGAGTATCAGTAACGATGAGATATACATTCCTAATCCAATCGACCGATCTCATATTTTTATTTGTTCGGGTTTTATATATTTATCTCTTTCATAATATCCAAATGCGGCAATATCTAGTAATTTGTCTTGATCCCTGATAACGGCAATACCATCAGGCGTAAATCTATTATTGATATTACTTCTGGCTCTTGGCGGAGGTTGAGGTCGAACTTCAGGTGGTGGTTGAGGAGGATGAAGATGGCAAGCAATATCAACAAGCAATTCTCAAGTGCTTTTTATGTTGCCTCAGTTGCTATAACAGTTTTCTTTGTTGGTTCGACAATTGGTTTAAATAATTTTTGTACCTTCTGCAAATTCCACCCGAGAATCATGACGCGCTTGAAATTTTCGTTTTATAGAATCACGGACAGGTATATATTTCTAGCGGTATGAGATTATAGTATTGCTATAACAATGATTTAATCACCGCCTGTGGGAGTGTGACGACCAACAGTGAGTGTCCGACGAGTAAACAAGCACACATAAAAACAAAAGCAAATGTCAAATATAAAGTAACAAACGAGCTAATCCAATTAGAGAAATCTCGGTCGGTTAGACGTTTTAGTTTAGTGTTATTGATCTTGTACTTTCAGCTTTTGTAGGAACCTTTATTTTTCGTAAATAAAAGTCTCAGGCAAAATGGTCTGTTCACCCTTCTTGCTGTTACTGTTTTTGTTTTTTTTAAAGACAAATGTAAATAACTGCAACGTTTACAGAGGCAACGAACACGATTTGTCTGATAGCTATAATCGAAGAACTTCATTAGTAGAATCATTCTATAATTTTTTTTTAGTAAAAGCTCAGTTTGACAATGACCAGAGTTATAAAAATCCTACCTAATCAAGACGAATTAAAAATTTCGAAACTTTTTTTTTAAATATAATGAACAGTACTGTAACATATTATGTCAATAAACGTTTATTCGACTATTTACATAAATTTTGGACAAAGAAAAGAGAATGGACGAGAGTGGTGCTTGATTGGATGGTATAGTAAATTATGTACATGGAAAGACATAGACAGTTCAAAGGGAACTCGTATCTAGAGTGACCGAATGCATTAAGGACACTAAACTACGTACCATTGTGTAAAATAAAGATGAGAGCTGTTGTATTTTATGCTATGAAACGAATGTTAAATACTATTCAAAAATCCACATTGACGATCAAAATACGATTTAGATAGATCCAACTATTGGTTTACTGCTAGATAAAAATAGAGACCACTGAAAAATTGAAATTTGAATACAAGAGAGAGAGAGAGAGAGAAAATAGAGACCACTGAAAAATTGAAATTTGAATACAAGAGAGAGAGAGAGAGAGAGAGAGAGAGAGAGAGAGAGAGAGAGAGAGAGAGAGAGAGAGAGAGAGAGAGAGAGAGAGAGAGAGAGAGAGAGAGAGAGAGAGAGAGAGAGATTTTTAAATGTCGGGCACGTTTGAATATAGTGGTTCTAATGATGTTATAATAATATTGGTACAAGTACAATCAAATTATCAAGATTGGTATTATTTCACATTAACAGTCAACACAGAAATACAAGGCTCTGTAAAATTCTTTTTTTTTTTAAAAAAATTTCTTCTACAAACAAGAAGCATGAACGAAACACAAAAGTATGTTACATTATAAAAAATACAATTCGTTCATTTGAAAAATTTAATAGTATCAACAGTTACACAACTCTCCTTTCCACTTCAAAATAATATCATGCAATAAAAACAAATATAATTCATCCCTTGTTGGATTTGAACTCGAGTCGTCCTGAAACGCAGGTGTTCATTTAATCGTTATCACACGACAAGTATGCATCTTTGGATAATTTTTAATTTCACGGTATCTTGTTATTAATGCGGTAGTGAATTTATTGTAATCCACTCCAATGAATTAAAACAATTATTTTACTTGGAAAATCCAGTAATTCACAGTCCAGCATAAAAACACCCATCCCCAGCTATTTCAGAAACTGAGCAGTCGTATGGTGTTGTTGAATCAATGGGCATAGATAATGTTATATTTACCGGATCTTCAAATTCCGTCGATAATACGACCCAGTATAAATATTTGCACTTTCCCTCGTCAGATACTCAATGTATTCCATTTCTACATGTTACTGTTTAACCATCTTGATTTTATGGCTGATGCGACTTATTTCAATGTTATCATCACTTTGAATATATAAATATGTATGCGTACGTGTGTGTGTGATTTAGATTTATAATAAAAATTTTCAGTCATATCGCTACGATGTCTGCAGTGTGACAGTTTATAGTGATGTCTAGCACTGGGGCATCATACCGAAGACATGTGACATGATATCCCACCCAGTCACATTATCCTAACATCAGGTCGATCAGTCCTACCACTAACTTCTTAAATCCTGAGTGTCAAGCGAGGCAGCTATTAGTACCATTTTTAAAAAAAAAAATCTTTAGTATGACTCTGCCAAGTTTCTAACCCTTGACCTCCCGCCTCTGAGGTGGATGCTCTAACCACTAGCCACCGGGCGGTCTGTATATATGCGTCTTTTCTACAACATCGTAGCGTATCATTAAATCAGTAAATTTAACATCGGTATTCTACTGAATGTTATCCATCTGGCTTGTGACAGACTTTCACCCCATTTAAACCTGGACAAACTAGGCACATGTATTATCGTGTATTATCTCTAAACGCCGACATTGTTGCCTTCATGTTAAACTCATGAAATGCCTATAGTATCATTCGGAGAAACTGCTAAATTTATTAAAATTTCGGTTTGTGGCATGATGTTTTTGCAGTCTAGAAAATATTCAATAAATGTTGGTTATGTACAAAGCTTAAATTGTTTAACTTCTTGTATAAATCGTTAAACAGAGCTCTGTGACCTGTGTTAATACTCCGTCAAATATAAAATATTATATGCAACTACCAGTATCGTATCCAGTAGTTAGTGTGAATGGCGTATTGCACGGGCAGTCGTGACATTATTTTATTCTCTGTGACCATATGTTGTCCACAATGGAAGTTAGACCGTACTGGTGGATTTGATAGGTGACCAACCCACCAGACCATCGTGCATTCTCACAGCTACCTACTTACACACTTACACACACACACACACACACACTCTCTCTCTCTCTCTCTCTCTCTCTCTCTCTCTCTCTCTCTCTCTCTCTCTCTCTCTCTCTCTCTCTCTCTCTCTCTCTCTCTGGAAGTAACCCATGTTAGCATGAAACACATTTTTATTTCATTTTTGCATTTTAGCTGAATGGTATAATTTCAATTATTACAATTTGTAAAATACTCAAGTTCACTGGTTTAGTCAATTTTTTATTTTAAAAAGTGTATATTTTTGTCTTCCTGAGACTAATTACTTGATGATTTTTTTATTATTTAGTATGACTGCTCTAGTGGTCTAAATAGTTAGAGTGGCCGCCTAGGATGCGGAAAGTTGCGGGTTCCAACCGAGGCCGAGTCATACCAAAAGCTTATAAAAATGGTGTAACAGCTGCCTCTCTTGACAGTTAGCATTATGAGGTTAGTGTTAGGTAAGGTCGGCCTTATATCTTTCGGGTAAAACACATTTTACTAATGGTGAATACGTTACAACATGACCATTATGACGCGACAATATTTTAAATGAAAAAATGTTTATAACAACTTATATTGAAGTTTTATTTGATCGAAGCTGGTGAAAATTTCCAGTTATTACAAGTATACATCTAGGACAAAACTATTTTGAAATATATTGAGTTCTGTCATTATTCCAGTCCTCCACAAGCCATTCAATGCAGTCGTCGTGGCAGTAACATTGAACCCTCACTGGCATGGTTATAATTTGTGCATATGATAATGCATCGTACAGTCTGAAATCAAATTTGGTTCAAACTTCAGCTTCTATGGTCTTCTTCCAGATACTTCTTCCAAGAAATCTTTGTGCTGAAGTAATAGCATGAACAATACATTAATAAATGATCTCCTTCCATGTTTCTCTCTAAGGGTAGAAGGTTGATGATCTCCTTTGTCTCTCATTCTGGGTTCCTTAAAGTAGAATAGGTCCAATATGACCCCATATACTACTGAAATGTCCTGCCCGTGATACAGAACCAGCTGTAAAGCCCCACCACGGTTATCACTAGGTTATATATTGTACATATAGTGGTGCTCATATCCGTCTGTATATTTATCACATTTCAAAATGTATAAAAGTATATGACTCCCGACCCCTGAAAATATAAATGACATTTTTAATCAGTTTAATCAGCGTAGAAATGAGAAATTTGTCACGGTTTAAAAAATATTGTCCTAATATGGCAATGACATTCCAGTGAATTTCGCATCATCAGTTTAACAAGAAACCATCCCATTATATATTTGGTATCTTATACTAATCTTCTGCTTGTTAGTTTGAAATATATATTTTAAAAAATCTAAAGCATCAAAATATATCATCAGTATTATGGTGGTATTTTGTTGGTTTTCATTATCTAGAGGATGATCGACCATGGTCTTATTGCCCCGACTAAATAAATAATACAATAAAATATGAAATTAATGGATGGAATAATTAGAGACAATATGAGCCACCATATGCAGAAAAAAAAACAATTGAATCAATGATAAATAAAGCAGAATTGAACATGACATCTAAATGATACTTTTTCACATAGAAATATAATTACCAAATTTATAAACGTTCCAATTAGTTATTTTATTTATACCAATAAGGTAATATTTCATAATGAAATCGTGTAAATAATCAAACTCAAATTTCCCAGCATACCTGCATAACCTGGTTGCTTGCCAGTCCTTAAAAATTCAATGTTGGTGGCAGGTTGGAGTCCCTGTATTAATTTTGCTACCCTCTTTCACACTCCAGAATCCTTCCAGGTCATTAACAATAATTTTCAAGTCTCGTTGTCTCTGTATGGAGCTATTTCCTCTTGTGCTTTCTGAGGCTAACTCACTTCTATGCATCAGAATCTCTCTTTAAGTTCCATGCCCCTCAAACTTCCAGACACCCATCTCTCTTTAAGTTCCATGTCTCTCAAACTTCCAGACACCCAACTCTCTTTAAGTTCCATCCTCCTCAAACTTCCAGATACCCATCTCTTTTTTAAGTTTCATGCCCCTCAAACTTCCAGATACCCATCTCTCTTTAAATTCCATGCCCCTCAAACTTCCAGACACCCATCTCTCTTTAAGTTCCATGCCCTTTCAAACTTCTAGATACCCATTCCTTGGTAGTAATCTTGGTGTCACCTTCTTGCCTTCCTGCAGACACTTTGACTAATTTCTCAAGGTATATTACATACAACATTGAATTTAATCTGGGACCCCCCCCTTTATTTAGCTTAACCAATTATGACTAGATTTAAATAACCACCAAACAATTAACACATACTGATCGAGATTAGAATAAATTTCTATTCTGCCCATATTACATGAACTGTTTCATTTAAAAATTAAGTTTATGACACTTAGTTCAAATGACACAAATTGTCTCTGGATTGTGTCACTTTGTCATTTTTCTGCAACATAAACCCACGTTCTCCATGCCGCTGTATCTGTCTCACTGTTATCCCAATTAAAAATCAATTATGCCCTGAATCAGGGGTGCTAAACCATTGCAGTTTATTGATTTATTATGGTATATGGTTTTGTTAATTTCTACTGATTACTCTAAACGGTAGATCTGGGTCTTTCCAGTTAGACTCAATTTATAAATATGGTAACCAATTTTTTGAATCATGAAATTGAGAAGTGTAATTAGAAAAAAAATCTGAAATGAAATGTGTATGGTCCTAATTATTTAAATGAATCTGAAGTGTCCAAAAGCGCAAATTCAATTATATTCTCATTTTTATTAATTAGTATTTACAGGGAATATTTATTCAGTTTCATCACACTATTATTGGTGCTAAATATTTGTGGATAATGTTACTGTGAGAATATGTATCTAAAAAAATGACCATAATAAACAAAACCCTCATAAAAATTCATAATGAAACTACATGCATTTCATAAAAATGTAATATATATATATATATATATATATATATATATGAGTGTGTGTGTGTGTGTGATGTGATGTGATTATGATTTTTAATGCATCTTTAACATTTTTTTAGTCACATTATGCTAACACCTGGCAGACTAGTCCTAACACTAACCTCTTAACGCTGAGTGCCAAGCGAGGAAGCTTTTAGTACCATTTTTATGTCTTTGGTAGGACTTGATATATATATATATATATATATATATATATATATATATATATATATATATATATATATATATATATATATATATATAAATATATATATATATATATATATATATATATATATATATATATATATATATATATATATATATATATATATATATAATTTCTTCAGTACATGGATCTTTCATTCCCCTCCCCTTCTATCTTCATGCATGTAAGTAAAAGCTGTGTCCCATATCCTCATATCAATGTACATTTTGTGATTTTACTAGCAAAGCTGAAATGCCCTAAACAAGGACTTGTACACTGCCCCTAATCAAGGACTTGTACATCACCTTAAATATGTACTTGTACACTTATTCCCTCACCACAATGTAGATCCCTGCTCTATTTGATCTGTTTTTTTGGATAATTTTCTGCAGGCCATGTTCATGACCAGTCCTTGCAAACAAAGACCCATGATAATAAGAAAGAACTACAAATCCATCCATTCAAGTTTATTTAGTGTTCAATATATCTTAAACCAGCATCAATAAAAAAAACTTCACAAAACAAATAAAATTCAGAAAACAAAGTATTACATAGTTTGTGAGATAAAATCTATCAACCATGTGACACTCAGCTGAAAAGTTTGACATCATGGTAGCATTTTCTAACTGAGACAAAATTTAAATTATCTTCATTTTCTTTAAAATAACAAATTTTAAATGTAGCAAGTTTCAGAAGGAAGAGTGAATAATAATGAATATTTTTGGACCTTGACAGTATCCCAAGAATTGTTTAACCTGAATTGTGCATGTGGGTTTGCAAGTAAATGTAGGTTGCTGCACACAACCCTCATGCTCTTAAGTTAATCAGGACCTAAAGCAACTACTGTTAACAGCAACAAGCATTTCAGCCCACCTGCTTTCAGTGTTTCATTTCTTATATCAAAGTAAGTACCAGTGGCTTTATGTCTCCAGGACAGATGACTGGACTAAAACAAGAGGATAGATAACTGGACTAAAACAGGAGGATAGATGACTGGACTAAAACAGGAGGATAGATTACTGGACTAAAACAATAGGATAGATGACTGGACTAAAACTAGGATAAATGACTGGACTAAAACAAAAGAATAGATGACTGGACTAAAACAATGAGGAGAGATGACTGGGCTAAAACAACAAGGATAGATGGCAGGTCTTAAATAAGAGGATAGATGACTGGATAAAAACAGGAGGATAGATTACTGGATTAAAACAATAGGATAGATGATTGGACTAAAACTAGGATAAATGACTGGACTAATACAAGAGTATAGATGGCTGGACTAAAACAACAAGGAGAGATGACTGGGCTAAAACAACAAGGATAGATGGCAGGTCTTAAACAAGAGGATAGATGACTGGACTAAAACAGGAGGATAGATTACTGGACTAAAACAATAGGATAGATGATTGGACTAAAACTAGGATAAATGACTGGACTAATACAAGAGTATAGATGGCTGGACTAAAACAACAAGGAGAGATGACTGGGCTAAAACAACAAGGATAGATGGCAGGTCTTAAACAAGAGGATAGATGACTGGACTAAAACAGGAGGATAGATTACTGGACTAAAACAATAGGATAGATGACTGGACTAAAACTAGGATAAATGACTGGACTAATACAAGAGTATAGATGGCTGGACTAAAACAACAAGGAGAGATGACTGGGCTAAAACAACAAGGATAGATGGCAGGTCTTAAACAAGAGGATAGATGACTGGACTAAAACAGGAGGATAGATTACTGGACTAAAACAATAGGATAGATGATTGGACTAAAACTAGGATAAATGACTGGACTAATACAAGAGTATAGATGGCTGGACTAAAACAACAAGGAGAGATGACTGGGCTAAAACAACAAGGATAGATGACAGGTCTTAAACAAGAGGATATCTGATATGATATAAACAAGGGGTTTTAGGTGATACTTGTTATATGCCAATTCAATTTACACACTTTCATTTTAATGACATTTATAATGAAGATATCATATTCAATTTGTACCAATGCACTTGTTTTTATGCTGTCACTGGTGGCATGTGCTGCGACTCAAACTCAGCTAATGTATGTATTAGTATGTAATAATTTGTTTAAAAATATGGTCCTAATATTCTAGTCAAATATCACAAGCAATTATAGTGCTACATATAAAACTGTATAAGGAGGAATGAGGTCCTAATATTATGGTCAAATTACACACAACTGTCATAAATAATATATAAATTTAATACTGAACAAGGTTATGCATAGAAAATCAGGTTGATGTGACCTATTTAATAATGCAGCTTTGAAAAGACAAGTCATTAACTCACATAATTAAATACATGTACATGACACTGCTGACTGCTATAACATGCCTGCCAATAACGTTTGCTGATTTAACTTACTACTTAAAGGGCAAAATACAATATATACAGAAAATATTCATTCAAGTATTTTATGTACATTCAAAAGTCCTGTTTTTGGAAGGTGAAAATAATTGATTTACATTGTTTTGTTGTTAATCATGTCATAATATGTTCCAATAAGCATAGAATTCAAACAAATTATTAATCATTGAAGAAATTAATCTTTAGAAATGGTCGATATTAGGAAAATCATGTTATCTGGAACAGAAATTAAGGTTAAAATAAAAAAGGTACTTAAGAAGAGTTTTATTAATCTATAAAGCTAACTACACTAAATAGTTAAACAGTCTTCAAATATAGAATGATATCCTTTGTAATAGTTATATTATATAGATAATAGCCTTCAACAAAGAAGGGTACCCTTTGTAATAGTTACACTAAATTATTCAATACCTTCAAATACAGAAGGATATCTTTGTAATAGTTATGAATATATATTTTAACTAAAGTTAAAAATGGTTTGCTAGGTTATGAATGAAATTCACAAATACTGAATAAGATGCTTACAGTTTTAGAGTTCAGAAGCAAAGTTTTAATAGATTCTCACGACTAGTAATCAAACAGCATCTAAACAAAGAAAAAAGCAATCACTAAAGAAAACTGGACAAATTTTAAAAGAACCATACAGTGTTCCCTCAATCTTTACAATCAATTATTTCTTAGGCATGACTGCATTACTATATGTACTAATTTATAATTGAGTCAAATTGCAGACAACAAAGATCCTGATCTGCTGTAAAATAATGTGCATGAAGATCAGGGTCTGTGTTGAGGGTACTACTGATTACAAAACATTATGGGATGGCAGATCTGGGTCTGTACAGTTGTACTTGTCTTATAAGTGAATAGATACATTATATGAGGGAATTATGTACACATTAACCACACATAAAAAACAAGAAGTATTTAGCCAAATGAATCCACACTATGAATAAAATTTGTACATAGTTTTAATTGTGCAAGAATTTTAACCTTGAGAAATAAAATCAATTAGTAAGAACACAAATAATTAAATCACACAAATTTAATGTGATTCTTGGTCTTACTTTCTATATAATGGTTGCAGTATACTGAGGGATCTTATAATAAGGGATGATTATGTATATTTTGATATATCAATGCATGATAAGGAACATAAGTATACTAAAGAATGAGGTAAGCACCAAAATGCAGCTTATGTCAAAGTATGAGGATATGTTCTGTATCACAGTCAGCTAATTACTGCTAATTACTGCTAATTAGTGCTAATTAGTGCTAATTTATATCCAACCAAGTGGATGGTGTGCACCCATACTACACTTAAATGATGACTTAGTCAAATGTCGACCAGTTAAATGATGACCTGGTTGAATGTTGCATAGCACAAAGTGCTGATGGCTGAATGTGATACAAACTGTCACCATTTAGTTAAATGCAAAAATAGTCTTAAATCGTCATTTGCTTCCCTGAGAACCATCTAGATAGTACACAAAATCTTGTTTCTTAACTACATACTTTATAAGGTAATGCCAAGAATGTAGGTTACTCAAACTTACTTCCTTGTACAATAAGTCAACAAGAGTCCCTCAAATGGACTTTATTTAAACTGGAATTTAGAATTTGCATATATCTATTTCTTATGTCCAATCATTCTTTTCAATTACAGAGTATTGATATCATCAAAAACATTTTTAAAGCAGTCCAATATACCAAATCTATTACAAAAGTAACTTTTTATATGCTTCAGTTAACATGTTTACAGAATATGTACAGTACAAAGATCTCTGGCATGGTCTTTGACCTTGACCCTCATATAATGGATAAAATATCACTGAACTCCTCACAGATACTGCCAAGATACAGGCAAATGTTAAGTTTGGTTTAATCCTTAATGTTAATTCTGGTTTAATCCTTAATAGTATTTGAATATAAAAAATTTATTAATCTGACTCTGTTTAAGGTATTTTTAAGATATATCCAGTAATCAATTATGATAAAAATCTATTCACATGCATGCATACATACATACATACATACATACATACATACATACATACATACATACATACATACATACATACATACATACATACATACATACATACATACATATATATATATATATATATAATTACAATAATGCTCACCAGCCATATAGAAAAAAACCTAAATAATGTCTGTTGACCTTGAAATCGATGTAAAAGTATGGAGTATGAACTTGTATATTGAGAAACAATTAAATACAAAGTCTGGTCAAAATTTACTTCTACAGAGATATACAAGTTACTGTGTTGATAAGCTCAAGTAGGTACAAAACTGCAATTAGAGACATCAAATAGGACCTATTGGTCAAGTAGGTCTGGTTTAAATGTCTTCACTTTAGCACAGAATGTTGGTGGTGAAATACAGGGCAAATTACTTTACTGAAAAGCCCATGTCAATGTCATCAGAGAAGTCATAGGGTTTTTCAGAGGGTCAGTACCATTGACATGTTTTGAATCAAATGGCCACCACCATTTTCATTCTGGACTAGCTATATATTGATAAAGTGTCTTACAGAAAATCCCATGTCAATGGCATTGTTTACTCAACAGCAGCAGATATCTTTTAGATGGTCAGTATGGATGTCATGTAGGAGTTCTGACCAATGCTGTTTTCATTTCGGACCAGCTACATACTCTGATATCAATTTATTGAAAACCCAATGTCAATACAACCATTAATTCTAGAGTAGTGATAAATAGATTTTTAAGATTTCCACCAGGAGAGCCATCAGGAAGGTTATAAAAAACATCATTTTAAAACAAAACCAAGTACATATTGTCAGAAGAACTTTAGTGAAAACCTGCTGTTGATACATCCATCTTCCAAAAGAAATAAACATAGCTGGATTTTCATGATAGCCACTATGGCAGTCATGTTGACCATCAGGTGGTCATTATTTTCATTTATGAGCATTTACATTTCTTTCAGTGAAAACTCCATGTCAAAAGGACCATTTGTTCAGGAGGATGGCTAATGTCTAAGAAAGCCACCATCTTGGATGTCAAATCAGCACAATTTTCATTTATGGCCACCTACATGTCATTATAATTTTTTTTAAAGAAAACTTCATTTCAATATGGCCATCCTTTCTGGAGGAATAGCATCATCAAGATGGCTGCAATTTTAGCCATGTTGGATGTCATGGCCTGTTCCATTTTTATTTAGGGTCATCTTAATGTCGTAAGAAGTTTTAACTGAAAACCCCAAGTCATGAAGCTCATCCATGTAGAAGATTTTCAAGACTGCAAACCCACTGGATGTCAAATCAGCAGCATTTTTATTTATAACCACATACATGCCAATTTTAGTGGGAAAAAAAACATATTGATATGATCATTTATTCAGAAGGGAGATATGACCATTTGTTCAGGAGGAAGCGGAGATAATAACATTTTCAAGATGGTCACTATTGCTATCAAGCTGGATGTCAGATTGGCACCATTCTCATTTAGGATAATCTAAATCCCAAAAGCCTTTTCAGGGAAAAAAACAACATGCACAATTCAAGTTAAACAATCATACCATCCTTTCAGGAGGAACAAAGTTAGCAAGATTTTCAATATTAGATTGTCAAGGAGAACCATTTTTATTTAGGATCAAATACACCTCAAGATAATAAAAATGGTTCTGTACACCTCAAGATAATGCCAGATTTCATGACTTTCCTTGAAGTAGTTTAAGAGGAGTAGTGACAATAAGCAATGGATAATGGACAATGAATAGTACAGACCCACCATATTGGTTTTCAAAATGAAGAGCTAAATCTGAGAGTATGGATATCTTTACATCATATTTAAGACCTCAAACAAATAAATGCAGATTTTCAGTAGACTATACATTTTAAGTGGTTCTTTCTGAAAAGATCTGATGAAAAATGATGGTTGCAATAAAAAGCAAACAAAATATCCAAACAGGCCACTATTAATCAATAAGGCCTCTGCACTATTAAAATGGGCATTCAGACATTTTACAAACTGTACAGAACAATCAAGCATTTTCCAAAATGACCAAATGATGAATATGATGAATAATATTCAAAGGAAAACTTCTTCTGAAAAAACTGTTAGCAGCAGTATCAAGTGGAGGGAATTACTGTAAGTCTCAATATAGCCCATTAATTACTGTATAGTCTCAAGTATACCCATTAATTACTTTCCAGTCTCCAGACTATCATAATATCTAACTACAGTCTCAGTCCTTCATATTCTTAATTACTGAAGAGTCTCAGATCTTCATATTCCTAATGACTGAAGAGTCTCGGTCCTTCATACTCTCTATTTACTGCAGTCTCAGTCCTTCATACTCTATTTACTGCAGTCTCAGTCCTTCATACTCTCTATTTACTGCAGTCTCAATCCTTCATACTCTCTATTTACTGCAGTCTCAGTCCTTCATACTCTCTATTTACTGCAGTCTCAGTCCTTCATACTCTCTATTTACTGCAGTCTCAGTCCTTCATACTCTCTATTTACTGCAGTCTCAATCCTTCATACTCTCTATTTACTGCAGTCTCAGTCCTTCATACTCTTTATTTACTGCAGTCTCAGTCCTTGATATTCTCTAGTTACTGATGACTAAGTCCTTCATACTCTCTAATTACTGTAGAATATCAGTCTTTCATACTCTCTGAATACAGTATAGTCTCCAGACCATCATATACTCTAATTATAGTATAGTCTTCAGTTCTAAAATATTTTCTAATTACTGTTTAGTCTCCAATCCTTCATACTCTCTAATTACTGTATAGTCTCCAATCCATCATGGTCTCTAATTACTGTACAGTTTCCAATCTATCATGGTCTCTAATTACTGTACAGTTTCCAGATGTTCATATGCACTAATTATTGTATAGTCATCAGGCCTAAAATATTTCCTAATTACTGTATAGTCTCCAGTCCTTCATAATCTTTAATTTCTTGAACACCATCAAACTAGAGAATTATGATTATTTTCTTGAGCCCTGGCATTTCTTAAAAGAAAACATTCACATCCCCGTTGAACTGTTTCAAATTCTTGTACTTAATTAAACTCTGTCCAAAATACATCCCCCCCCGGTATTTGGTGTTAACTTCTTTTAGTTGATTGATGAGTGAGAGTAACAAATTATATTCTGGACTACTATCATCGGCTTTGAATGAATGTTCCATTTTGAATAGATGCATGCTCATGTCACTAAAAAAATAATAATTTTCTACATTTTTTGACACTTCTCAGAAAAATTAAGCCATGCTCAAAACCAAAATTTACAAAGTGCCATATTCAATAAATTTAGAATCCTTTTGATATGATTTCCTGTGAGAACATTATCATACCAAAGAAAGCATGAAATAAGACCTTATCCACTGGAATATCACATGATGTTTGGAGAAAGCTTCTAATTAGTGGCCGTCCTGTTAGGGAATTGAAGATTTTCTTGGAAAAATTTAAAACAAGCACAAACAATTCTTTGGCTTATCCCTCAGTGTACAAATTGTGTTGTGTACATTTCATTACTAATTTAAAACCAAATCAGTCTTGTTTTGCTGACTAAACTTGAAGAAAGGTGAGAAATTCTATAAATAAAAATATCCCTTCCTGTCCTGCACCCTAATCCAACTGCATGATGGAGATGACTCTAGTAAAAAAAAATTCATAACTTGTCTGAAAACTGTATGAGTATAATGATTGGTCAACATGCATATCTTCTGGTGATAGCCATAATATGTACTTCGTTTAAGAGCAATCCACAAAAAACAGCCTGAGTAGTTGTAGTTACAAAATTATGTCATACACTGTATCAAGCTGTTAGGTCTAAAAGGGAAATAACTCTTATAAATATCAAGAAACCACAAAAAATGCATTAATATATGCACTTAAAATGATAACAATAATATTTACCAAGTTTCATGGCAATCCATCAAAAACTAGGACAAGTTGTGCTAACAAGACTGTACTGTATACAGCATTAAGCTAACAGACAAAAAGGCAATAAATCGAGCAAAACTGCAGAATTTAAATTCTATTAAAATGGGACTTTTTTGAGTCTGTAGTAGCTGTCTTTAATAATGTTTGTCCTCTGCACATTTCTATCACATTACAGATACAAGAGTAATTGCCAACAAATCTGCAGAATGTATTTGGACAGAGTTTATCTGGAAATTATAATAAAAAAATTTACCATCAATAATTTTGTACACCTGAGAAAATGATAAGGTGCATACAAAAATGATGGATAACAATGTATGAGCTGAATGCCAAATTAGAGTACATGCCACATGCAGTGCTTGGTAATTCATACAACTCCTCACCATTGTAACACACTTCATTATGATCTGATTCTGGATACAATGCAGTAGTACACTGGATACAATGCAGTACAATACTGGATATAATACTGTACTACACTGGATACAATGCAGTACTACAATGGATACAATGCAGTAGTACACTGGATATAATGCAGTAGTACACTAGATACAATGCATTAGTATATTGGATACAATGCAGTACTACACTGGATACAATGCTGTACTATACTGGATACAATGCAGTACAACACTGGATATAATACTGTACTACACTGGATACAATGCAGTACTACAATGGATACAATGCAGTAGTACACTGGATACAATGCAGTAGTACACTGGATATAATGCAGTACTACACTGGATACAATGCATTAGTATATTGGATACAATGCAGTACTACACTGGATACAATGCTGTACTATACTGGATACAATGCAGTACAACACTGGATATAATACTGTACTACACTGGATACAATGCAGTACTACAATGGATACAATGCAGTAGTACACTGGATACAATGCAGTAGTACACTGGATATAATGCAGTACTACACTGGATACAATGCATTAGTATATTGGATACAATGCAGTACTACACTGGATACAATGCTGTACTATACTGGATACAATGCAGTACAACACTGGATATAATACTGTACTACACTGGATACAATGCAGTACTACATTGAATATAATGCAGTACTACACTAGATACAATGCTGTACTACTCAGGACCCTGTGACCAATATGGGTTAAAAGAAAACACGGAGAAACTAAAACCCTCATTTCCTCTTAAGGAAAACACCATTATCTAACAAAGTCTGTAAGTGCTGGCTATACCACTGCTTGGCATATCACACTATTCTCAATATATCATGGTTCTGAATAGAAAATGGTTCTGTACATAACATGGTCAGTAGGTATAGCCCCCGCCTATAGTGTGATGAGGAAGAAGAGCTGTATTTCTTAAATAATAAATACTGCATGACACTCAGTGACCTAACATATAGCCATGTCATCACTGTCAAATGTTTTCTCATTGGACATTAATTTATGAATCTGAATAATTTAATATACCTTGTGCTGCAAATGCCTAATTGCATACTATATTTTAAAACATATTTAATATAGTGTATATCTACCGCTAGTGAAAATTCATGTGAGATACTCTTTTAATGTTAATTAAAGACATGAGATAAGGCACATTCCGTAAAAAGAGATGTCTATGCAATAGAAGGCATTACGCTTAATAAGCCACTCATGATAAAATATGTGATCAACAGTTATGTATTTATAAATTTGACAATAACAAACATAAATCTACAAGCAACAACATAATTTTTACAAAAAACTTGTACATCACCCACATCAAATGTTTGGTCTCTACATCATTCTATACACAACAAACCAAATCAGTTGACTATTTTCTTCAGGTATAAATATATTTTGTACAAATCTGAAAAAATATCCCAAGTCAAATAAAACTGACAAGGTCACCAGTATTTTGCAATTCAAGTCACTAATGCAAAAATGTATCACAGGTGAGAACAAATTTAATGAACGGATCACAGTGGTCCCTCACTATTTATAAAGATTTTGAGGTCATATAGAATGCATGGTATAACAAAGAGTTTATTATAAACATGTGTCCTACCACAAATATATTTTCTTCCATGTTATTTGTAATTTTGGAAAAAAGGATACAAAAATGAGACATTTTGTAGTGAGGGACCATTGTAGAAGTAAAGAAATGATACATATACATTAATTGTCCTATGATAGTACCACAGTGTTGGGAGGTGGCCTTGTAATATTAATTTGATATCTTCAGTAAATCTTCAGTAAATATTTTGAAAACTATATGAAAATGGGGATGGGGAGCTGAGTCATCATCCTGCATGGGATTACCACTAAATAAATACAGTAATAGTAGTATTTACTGTTAAACCTGCCACAAAGGACACACATTTATAAGGGACACATGTTTATAGAGAGCAGTTTTCAGGAATCTCCTTGGAATTTCTTTGAAATACTGGCCTTCGTTTTCACTGAAGCCTACCTGACATGGAGAGAAGAACCCAGCTTTTGTCATTAAACTTACCTAACTTAGAGAGAAGAACTGTGTGTTATTAAACTTATCACAGACAGAAAAGCCAAGTTTTGTCATTAAACTTACTTAACATGGATAGAAAAACTCTTTTTGTCATTAAATTTTTCATACTGTCACTAAAACCAAATTATATTGGAAATCAAAAAAAGGAATATTTTACTTTATACCAAAATGGTAAGAGTTAAACTGCTAACTAAAAAATTTTCTGCAGCTAATAACTCCTTTACCATTAGCATACAGAAAAATTCTTTTGAATTATAATATTGAATCACAAAAAATTTGTTCCACATGTACTTGTTCACTATCAAACTATGGGAATACTTGTTCACATGTACATATAAAACATGTTTTTACTAAACATTTATTTAGTTTTTGCCTGATTGTTTTTTTTTTCTAATACAAAAATAACTTATATGTACACTTAAAAAGACAAAGTGTTCAAAAGATTTCTTGATACAAGAGATTACCAATCATAAGGGAGAAATCAACCTAACAGTCCTCTACAGGCAGGTTTCACATTACTGTATTTAATCATTCACGACATGCATTGGATTGAAAATGGGGCTGATCTGCAATCACATAAAGTATTGAAAGATCCAGGGTTTGATCTAAATCTGTCAATACATTGGTCTAATTAATATCTGTCATCAGTTAATATGTTGGCAGATCAAGGTCTGATTTAAATCTGCCATTGTATAATGCACAGACAGATCAAGGTTTACCCTCAGTCTGCCATCAAATGTTAGCAGATCAGGGTCCAACTTACATCTGCCATCATTAGCAGAGGCAGATTAGGGTCTGACCTCAATCTGCTATCATAATGCACAGGAAAATCAGGGTCTGGCCTCAATCTGCTATCATAATGCACAGACAGATCAGGGTCTGACCTCAATCTGTCATCATAATCTGTCAGCAAATCAGAGTCAGTCCTAAACCTGACATCATAATGTACAGGCATATTAGGGCATGACTTGAGTCTGCCATCAAAATGCATCAACAGATCTGGATGTAACCTAAATCTGCCTTCAAAATGCATCAGCAGATCTGGGTTTGACCTAAATCTGCCATCAAAATGCATCTGCAGATTAGGGTCTGACATAAATCTACCATTAAAATGAATCAGATGATCAGGGTGTAACCTAAAACTGCCATCAAAATCCATCAGCAGATTAGTGCCTGACCTAAGGCTACCATTAAAATGCATCAGCATATAAGGGCCTGACCTAAGGCTACCATTAAAATGCATCAGCAGATTAGGGCCTGACCTAAGGCTACCATTAAAATGCATTGGCATATAAGGGCCTGACCTAAGGCTACCATTAAAATCCATCAGCAGATTAGGGCCTGACCTAAGGCTACCATTAAAATCCATCAGCAGATTAGGGCCTGACCTAAGGTTACCATTAAAATGTATTGGTATATAAGGGCCTGACCTAAGGCTACCATTAAAATGGATCAGCATATAAGAGCCTGATCTAAGGCTACCATTAAAATCCATCAGCAGATTAGGGCCTGACCTAAGGCTATCATTAAAATGCATTGGCATATAAGGGCCTGACCTAAGGCTACCATTAAAATCCATCAGCAGATTAGGGCCTGACCTAAGGCTACCATTAAAATGCATCAGCATATAAGGGTCTGACCTAAGGCTACCATTAAAATGCATCAGCATATAAGGGCCTGACCTAAGGCTACCATTAAAATCCATCAGCATATATGGGCCTGACCTAAGGCTACCATTAAAATGCATCAGCAGATTAGGGCCTGACCTGAAACTGACATCTAATTCTGTTCATTTCTAGTAAGTTGGCATTAAGCAATGGTAAATAAGGGTTCACAATTGGCTGTACATTAATCATGGCATAAATATGATGCAAATAATCAATTACAATAATACTGATATTATAATCATTGATCTCGGTGGCCCTCCTCCTCCCCGACACTGATTGTGCTTGAACTGGAACGTCTGCTTATCTCCCTTACAATCTCCGCATGTTCATCCAAAATCTGTTCAAAATCCTTTTTCCTTTTCTCAGCATCCATCTACAATGATGCAGAACCATTGATTTAAATAAAGTATGTAGTTGTGGAATAATACAAAATAATACAAGTTAAAAGACAAATTAGCACCAGCATCAGAGCTGTCAACAGTTTGTAGAAATTGTGAGAAATTATGCAACTGATGTAAACTTTAAAATTTATTATAAATGGACCTGTTATAACAACAAAGCCATCATGAGGATCATTTACTATTTTGTTGTTTTCTTTTATTCCCCCTTTATATTTCATAATCTTTGATATCCATAAATGTGACTGAATTTTGAATGGTTTTGCTCCTCCAACCCTCATTCACATTTTAACATCAGGATATGCATGCTTATTCTTACAGTGGCATGGGTTACCTCCCTTAGACTGCATGGCTAAAGACATGAGTTTGCTTGATCTCAATAAATAAAGCTACCATTAACTTTTCAGAAACAAACTAAATCATATATTTCAAGGCATGATATTTGCTGTATATTACTTGCACACAAAGGCAAAGTGTCTGCCTCAGCATCCAGTTGTATAATGTGCCAAAAGATCCTGGACATCCTAGGAATTGTAAGATATTGGTCTGTGTTGCCTACAGTTGGGTTCGTGATAAACATACTACTGTATATATCTGCTTATAAGTTGGATTCATCTGCAAAACAACATAGACCCTAACCTTGTATAATGTGCTGGCAGATCAGGATCTGTGATGTTTGTTCTACTGATTAACAAACTGCACATATCTTGATCTTCAAGCACATCATGTGATGGCAGATCTGGGTCTGTGCAGTTTGAGGTTGAATTGGACTTATAATCAAGTATATATGGTATCTATTTATTTTAATTACAACAATGATCCAATATTAAATGAATCTGATATATATTTCATACCTTCTAAATACAGTTACTGTAGTTATCAATTTTTTTGTTGTTATTGTTGTAATAAATGTTGTACTGAGTGCTGGGGTTTGTTACATTATGCGGTTAGAAATATATGGTTTTGCTTCATTTAAGCTTGTACTATCTGTGTGAAACAGCCATATAAAAACCCACAAAAACAAAACAAAAACATAGACATGTAAAAAACCAATTGAAATGATGAATGGTATAAGATGCTAACATTAAAGTCCTTAGAAAGATATATTGACAAAAAGATAAGGTAACAAATATCAATATTATATAAACCACAATACCTCAAAAAATTCTAATTTTTTCTCATGCTAACATCATTATAATGTTGTTTAAACAAGTTTTCCTAAAAACATTTATGTCTCATAAGACATAAAGTTGACAAACTCAAAAGGAATTTGTTTTCATTGCAGTAAATAGTGGCAAGAAAAGAAAGCAATGTTGTGGAGATTCACCACACTGGAAGTATGCACTAGTCACCAGTCATGTGTGATGGATTTAATATCACCACCTATGTGTGATGAACCAAATACCACCTCCTCTCTGCAATAGATTTAATACTTCCTCCTCTCTGTGAAGTCTCATTACACCTCTCTGTGATGGACTCAACACACCTCTCTGTGATGAACTCAATACACCTCTCTTATGATGAACTCAATACACCTCTCTGTGATGGACTCAATACACCTCTCTGTGATGGACTCAATACACCTCTCTGTGATGAACTCAGTACCAGCTCCTCTCTGTGATGAACTCAATACCAGCTACTCTCTGTTGATGGACTCAATACCAGCTCCTCTCTGTTGATGGACTCAATATCTCCTACTGTCTATGATGGACTCAATACACCTCTCTGTGATGGACTTGATACACCTGTCTGTGATGGACTCAATACACTTCTCTGTGATGGACTCAATACACCTCTCTGTGATGGACTCAATACACCTCTCTGTGATGGATTCAATATCAGCTCCTCTCTGTGATGAACTCAATACCAGCTCCTCTCTGTTGATGGACTCAATATCTCCTACTGTCTATGATGGACTCAATATACCTCTCTGTGATGGACTCAATATACCTCTCTGTTGATGGACTCAATACACCTCTCTGTGATGGACTCAATACACTTCTCTGTTGATGGACTCAATACATCTCTCTGTGATGGACTCAATACACCTCTCTGTGATGGACTCAATACACCTCTCTGTGATGGACTCAATATACTTCTCTGTTGATGGACTCAATACATCTCTCTGTGATGGACTCAATACACCTCTCTGTTGATGGACTTAACACACCTCTCTGTGATGGACTCAATACACTTCTCTGTTGATGGACTCAATATACCTCTCTGTGATGGACTCAATACACCTCTCTGTGATGGATTCAATACCAGCTCCTCTTTGTGATGAACTCAATACCAGCTCCTCTTTGTGATGAACTCAATACCAGCTCCTCTCTGTTGATGGACTCAATATCTCCTACTGTCTATGATGGACTCAATACAACTCTCTGTGATGGACTCAATACACCTCTCTGTTGATGAACTCAATACACCTCTCTGTGATGGACCCAATACACTTCTCTGTTGATGGACTCAATACACCTCTCTGTGATGGACTCAATACACCTCTCTGTGATGGACTCAATACACCTGTCTGTGATGGACTCAATATACCTCTCTGTGATGGACTCAATACACTTCTCTGTTGATGGACTCAATATACCTCTCTGTGATGGACTCAATACACCTCTCTGTGATGGACTCAATACACCTGTCTGTGATGGACTCAATACACCTCTCTGTGATGGATTCAATACCAGCTCCTCTTTGTAATGGACTCAATACACCTCTTTGATGGACTTGATACACCTCTCTGTAATGGTCTCAATACACCTCTCTGTGATGGACTCAATACAACTCTCTGTGATGCACTTAATACCAACTCCTCTTTGTTGATGGACTCAATACACCTCTCTGTGATGGACTCAATATACCTCTCTTTGATGGACTTGATACATCTCTCTGTGATGGACTTGATACACCTCTCTGTGATGGACTCAATAAACCTATCAGTGATGGACTGAATACACCTCTCTGTGATGCACTTAATACCAACTCCTCTCTATGATTTGTTCTATAGGCCACTCTCCGTTACTGCATTTAATGTTCTGAAGCTATAGGATTTTATTCCATATAATTTGCCAAGTTCACAAAACATGCTTTTTTATGTAGTAAACAAAATCATTACATGTAAATGGAATTTTTCATTTTGAAACAAGTAGCTGTAGTGTAGCTTTGGCTGCTTCATCTCTCTTGCCATTACTATTAATACCAATGTGACAAAGCAAACAAACAGTACAGAACACTTTTCCAAGTCTCCATAACCAGCTCTTCCTTCTAGGAGAATAGGGATATTAATGGGTTGTCAAATTTAAGGTTTTGCAATGCATTCAGAGTGGAAAGAAAAATCAAAAACGATGATGAAATTTGTTCCTTGAGGTTTCAGTGTGGTTCAAAGATTTGAATATCACTGAATATCTACAGTAAAAATAGATTCTTATCTTTGTCTGGTAACCAGCTCATGATTGTACAGTGGTATCTTTATCTTTGTAACCATCTGTATACATGACTGAAGGTTATGACATTAACCTACAGTTACATGAATTGAAATCCCACCTTATTAGGTACCTACAGTTATATTAACTGAATTGTTTAATACATACCCATTTGTATCAGGCAGTGATACCCAGTTACCTACAGTTATACTTTCAAAGAAAATCAAACTTTCAATGATCTTAAAGTGATGCTATGAACTATAAAATTAATTACTTTAGGGATTTTGGCTCAGGGCCTATGCTTGTACTGTAATAAAATAAAAATAACCCTAATTCCAAATCATAAAAGACCCTGAACTGTAATTCCAGTGTGAAATATGTGCATTCTTTGTCTAAAAGTTTTGAAAACTACAGGTGCATTCCCAAAGCATGCAGGTGTACTGGGCAAGAAAAGGTGTATTTTGAAACTTGCACACCTTTAATTCAAAAGTTTAGGAATATCTTAGAAATGTTCTGTAAAGATTCTGCTTGTACCTTTTAGACTACATAAGCTGCAGATTTGTTGAAAAGTGAATAAGAATCAAATACTTATCTGAAATACTAGAAAAATTGGGAATAGTTAAAACTACAATAATTGTTCTCAACAACTTTTACAAAATTACCCGTAATATGAAAATATTCATATGTATACTCATCTCAGATTAGCTGTACCCAATGTAAACAGAGACAGTAACTTGTGAAATAGACAGCGGTACCATAACATGGGGCTTTAAGTTCTTAGTCATATTTTCAGTGGGTAAAAAATTATAACTTTATGACATGTTTTATATTTATAATAATACTTTCAAAGTAGCTATAACTTCACAATAAAACATTTTCTCCTGTCTGATCAGGGATACATCTTTGTTTGGTACTAAATCTAAACCTCACACCAATTATTCATGTGTAACTCCATTATTCCCCAAAGAAATCATATATAATTGTACATTTCAATTCATGTACCAATGCTTCTAGGGTAACTCTACTGTCAGCTTGACACGAGTGACTGACAGAGGGGACATATGAGATGGGGGGAAGGGGTCAAGGGTTTAAAATGTTTGATGTATGTATGATCTCTGTACTATGGGGGAAGGGGTCAAGAGTTTAAAATGTTTGATGTATGTATGATCTCTGTAATATATCAGATTGTCGGAAAATATATTCTACAGTTATGTGTGAGTCTGCATGATGACACTTGAGAGCAGACAGTGAGATGGAATCATGCAATGGCAAAAGACAGAACAGATAAAAAAATGCATGGGTTTTTTAAGAAAAACTCTGCACTCTCATCAAAAATAATAAGCACTCATGATAACCAGGAAAGTAATTATTTCTTACTTTCAGATAATATTTTCGCAAACCCTTACCGAGACTGTTTTCCAACTAACAAGGGGTAGTGCCAGGTTCCTGGGGAGCATATCCTGCATGGATGGTAAGGGACATACCATTTAATATTTTGACGGGGTGGTGATGGATCAAAGAATATCTGGAAAAAATGTGGGTCCCAAAATAGCATATATAAAATAATTTTTTTGACTGATTTGTCCATTATATTAGTTTTAAAAAATTAATTATCTTCAGGAGCACAAAATAAAATCCTGGTTCAAATGCCCCCAATCCCACTTTCCTAAGAAAATTAAGTAGCCAGCCATTAGTAAAAAAAATTTACAAAAGATAAGGACTTTTGAAATTCTACTGACAATGAAGATGTAATTCTTTGACAACATCTCAAGTTTAATTTATTACAACTGTGTCCCAGTCCATGTCATGTACCTGACATATGTGATCACTTTTAGTAACAACTTTGACCTTTTAACCTACACAGAAAACAAGAAAAACAAGGAAAACATGTCAGACATTAATTTTGCATTTATGACAGCTAGCCCCAGAGACATATTGGCAAGAAACACTAGACAAAAGACACTATAAGAGGAATCTACAAATTGCTTTCCTTCATGTTGACCCCCCCTCATTGTTTAAGTAAATTAACAGGTTCCTCCTGTTATGTAGATAATAGTTGTATGTGTGTGTGAATTTGGAAAAGAATGTTCCAAAAGACCTCAATAATGTTCATTAAGACTAGACAAGGAATACATTTCTCTAAATAGAAATGATTATGGTTTGAACATGCTAAATAAAAAATAGTTCATGTGGGTATTTTATAAACAAGTTACCCATTTCACCCTCAACTGTTTTAACTGTATTGGTCAGTCGTGGTTAATCCTTACTAAACAGAAACTTTTTAATGCCATATAGGCAGACCTTTCCTGTACATGCTATAACATATTTTAAGTTGCTTGCTTTAAATAAAATGGATAATTTTCAATGCTGATGTATTTTTTTTAAAACCCTTGGAGATGAACAATTTTCATGTCCAACTCAAAATGTACTTAGGATTTCTGGCAAGCAGAACACTGATTTTCTGGTGTATTATATGGTGTATTATATAGTGGTAGCAAATATGGGTAAATGTTATCAACAGTTACCATATATATATATATATATATATATATATATATATATATATATATATATATATATATATATATATATATATATATATATATATATATATATACCTGTATATGGCAGATAAAATTACAAAATTGCATAGACCCAGATTTGGTATCACACAATGTCCAACCAGGTTTGTGTCTATGCAATTTGCAATGAGTAATCAGTGAAGAAATAATGTAGACCCTGATTTGCTACTATATCATGTGATGGCAAATCACAGTCTATATTATTTGCAGTTTGACCCAAGCTACAGACAGTAAAGAATGGTAGTTGTGCATTATATACATGTATATACAGTATGCACTTACTTCATACAAAGTTTATTTGATTTTTTTTTAATATACTTGTAAACAGAAATGTATGAGCTAACAAAAAAGCTTATACAATGCTTTATTTGATGTGACTGCTTCCTGATTTTAATTCGGCATAAAGAAGACTTATAATAAATCTTATCTAAATGTTGCAAATATAATATGAAACTGTTCTGCCAGACTTAAGCTTGTTCTTGCTCTGCCTACATATAACTACTTTATTTGCATCTGCTAAACATTCTATAAAGCTCTTAACCTCTGCACTTAATTACATTTATGACTTTCTGTGTGATTCTTGCCTGAATTATAATAAAACAATTTATAATTTTTCTAAATTAAAAACTCACTCTTTCATTTAAACTGACATACAAAATTTATGACTGCCATAAATTTGCAGTTAAGCAAATTAATATGAATTATTAAAGCAGTACAACAAATTTACAAAACTTACCATAACTCTCTCAAAATAAACCTGAGTTTAATAATCAGGCTAAGCTTAAATTAAAAAAGGCATATTTTTAAATTTTAGGTTTCTTTCCAAGATTTTATATTTTTATCTTGGCTTTAGCATTTCAAATATTCAAAGCTATAATATCAATTTTTAAAAAACTGGGTGAGGATAAAAGGCACACTCTACATGCATATTTTTCATAATGGTTCATAAACTAAAAGCATCTTATATCACCGTTGGGGTCCAGTTTTATCTAATAAAATAACTGAGTATATTACTTTGTGCAAATACAGCCATATTTACATACATAATTTCACATAGAAATACCATACCAGATACTGACCAAAGCAATAAAATAACCTTAAAACTCCCATACTTTCTTATATAATAATCAATGCTCAAAATGATGATTTAAAAAAAATGCACATATATATATATATATATATATATATATATATATATATATATATATATATATATATATATATGAAATAAATGTATAAACATTGAAACTCAATGTACAGAAGGTCAGATGAGTATGAGGTCTTTCTTGACTTGTTTATATAGACTTGATAATTGTACATAGGCCTGATAACAGTACATAGGCATGATAATTGTACAAAGACATGATAATTGTACATATAATTGATAATTTAAGATAGAAATGATAATTGTATATAGGTTTGATAATTGAAAATAGACATGATAACTGTACATAGGCTTGATATATATATATATATATATATATATATATATATATATATATATATATATATATATATATATATATATATATATATAAAGAGTTTATGAAATGTTTCTTACATTGTTGACATAAACTTTGCAATTGCAAATAAAGGTGAACATCAAAATAAAGCAACTCAAATAAAGCAATTTAGTTCAAATGCAAGAAGAATGGTTCACTGCTATTTGCTTGTTTAACATGTACCCAACTAAGAAGAACACAGAACCAAATCTTTGATTTCAAAATGTGCCATCATGTCAGGATTTGTGCTAGAAGCACAAAACCTGATATAATAAGGTGTTATGTCACTGCTACTTTCAAACTTAAAAACAACACTCTGAAAGCAACTCTTGGTTTGTTTTTGAAATATTCTGTTTCAATAAACTGTATAAAATGTCTCCTGCAGAACAGGTTCAACAGAGTTCAATAATGTGAATAATTACAGTTCTGTCTGAATGAAGGGTTGATAAATGACCAGAAAAAAATGGCCTACAATCAGCTGAATCTTGATAGCTCAAACACCCATGGGACTGAAGCAAATCAGGACTTTAAAATTAAATTCAAGGAATCCATGGTGATAGAGCAAAATGTATTAGACAAAAGATATTCTTGTTTATATTATTTCTTAGCAAATCTATTAAATTAATAAAATAATTGTAATATGTAAAGGGAGATAAGCAGAGTATTACAACTACTACCACCAGCCAGCCTCAGCCAATACTATTATAACACTGACCAATACAACAACTATTACATCCATGTCCAAATGGGATAAATATTTTCTTGGTAACTACAGGTGTTTTGTATCTTGAGGTAAACATGCACTACTACTAGCTACCTTACAAGCACATCATCCCTGTCCCATACACCATATTTAATATACATATATCATGCATCTAACTGCAAACAATATACACCCAGATCTGACACAGTGTGATGTACCAGCAGATTAGGATCTACTCTGTCATTGTACAACAATTATAAGTGAACAGAGCAGAAGCTGATCTAATGGGAAACTATTATCCCACTGCTGTAAATTCATCTGAAGCAAACCCCATCCATATTTTTTTTTGTTGCATGAAACATGTTCAAACAATACCTACAATTAACCATTTAAATTTCTAGCTTGGACCTATGATTTTTTTTCTGAAAACAAATTTCTGGCCCTCAAAAAAACAAAACACAATCTGTCTCTGATTTTCAGTGAAAAATAAACCTAACCATATCCATTATATTTATTGGTGTGTGGTGTGGTGTTTTTATTTTTTAACGTAGCTCTAACAATTTTTCAGTCATATCGCTATGATGTCTGCAGTGTGGTAGTTTATAGTGATGTCTATCATTTGGACATCACGCTGCAGACATGTAGCATGATGTCCCACCCAGTCACATTATCCTGACACCAGGCCAACCAGTCCTAACATTAACCTCTTAAAGCTGAGCATCAAGCGAGGCAGCTGTTAGTACCATTTTTGTAAATCTTTGGTATGACTTGACCAGGGATCGAACCCACGACCTCCCACATCTGAGGCGCACACTCTAACCACTAGGCCACCAGAGCGGTAAAAATATTTTCAAAATAAAAGTTTTAAAAACGTCCTGATTCAAAATTAACTCCCAGTACACACGCACACCCATTCCATAAGTGCACACTCTTCTTATGGTCAACTCTCAACACCACCATAAAAATATTTACTTGTAAGAACATTTGTCTCAAATCCACCCAGAACATCATGATTTTCTCAAATCCACCTAGAATATAAAATTTTTTTCCTGAAATCCACCTAGAACATCATGATTTTCTCAGAATACATCAACATGTATGCCCAGTATATTGTTACCAGAACGCCGTTATTTTATCATAATGTATCACTATTTATGTCTAGTACATTGTAAGAAGAATATCATGATTTTCTCTGAACATATCACTATTTATGCCTGATAATCACTATTTATGCCTGATAATCACTATTTATGCCTGATAATCACTATTTATGCCTGATAATCACTATTTATGCCTGATAATCACTATTTATGCCTGATAATCACTATTTATGCCTGATAATCACTATTTATGCCTGATAATCACTATTTATGCCTGATAATCACTATTTATGCCTGATAATCACTATTTATGCCTGATAAGCACTATTTATGCCTGATAATCACTATTTATGCCTGATATACTGTTACCACTTAAGTTTTGGCCTAAAATTAGTCTAAGAAATTAATCTTACATGTGTTTTAATGGACATAGCCATTATAGGGAAAAAGAGTGGAGTTCCCAACACAAAGGGAGACAACTGATTTAGTACAAATCTGTATATGATAGGGTTACTGTTTATGACATCACTAACTATTGCCTGTCCTAAGACAGGTGTGATTTTTAAAATATTCAAATTTTATTTTAAAAAGTATTGTAATAAAAAAAAAATTAAAAAATTGAGATGAGGAAGTGATAAAAAAAAAGTTTGAACATAAAAATACAAAAACAGTATAAAAAAAAGATTGTGATACTTCTGCGAGTTTTGAACATGAAGAAAGATAAATCTGGGTGTTTATATACAAGATTGGTGTTCACTTATTATGATGAGCCTGAACAACCTGCAGAGACCCAGATCTGCCATTGTATAATGTATCAGCAGATGTGGGTCTTCACAGTGTGTTAGGACTTAACAGTACAACACAAAAGACCAATGACCAAGATCTGCCATTGCATAATGCATCAGTACATCTGGGTCTCTGCAGTTTGTTTTGAACTAATCAACAGAACAAACAATGTAAACTGCTATCTACTGGCACATTATGTGAAGACAGATCAGAGTCTATGTTGTTTGTTTGGATCTAATTTATAAGCAATTACATACAGTATAATATAAAACCATGCAAACCATACCAGCTGCATCTCTATATGCTTACTGGTTTATGTTTGTTTTTTTACACAAGAACCAAAAATATAAAAATTGAAACCCCCTTCCAGTACATAAGAATATAAATTGATACAGATAGCAGCAGATCTGGGTTGATGCATTTTTGCAGTCAGCTTTAAGTCATAGATGGCTATTAAAATATGGTACTGAATGAATTCAAAACTTAACTCAAGCTCAAAATAACAGATTTAACAAATCAAAATGATATATATTTTTTTAAAAATCTTTCCAAACTTTTATTTCTCATGGATACATAATTTTAATTTTTTTTCTCTTAAAATTCCATTCTGATAATAGTTATTGAAATAATAATGCAGGTGTCATGTTCTAAATGTGAGCTTAATTTAGTTTTGGACAAGGATGTTCTGTAACTATGATATATGAAGGGTAGGGGTTAGTTACTGAATATATTCTGTCTGGGCTGCCTGCTGAAAACTTCAAAATCTTACTATGGAAAAAGCAAACATATATTTCTATTAAAGTTACATTACTGATGACTGTTTCAAATGCATACTTTATTCTTCCTACAATAAGCTCAGGGAAATGCCTTCAAAATTGTTTGGAAAGGCTGAATAGGGATTATAAACATAATTTTTTTTTCATATGCAAATTTAAAAAGTGGGATGGACCAACAACTATCATCTGGAAATCATGGTGCAGGACCTAATTTAAAGTTACTTATTTTTTTTTCTATATTTTAATAATGGAAGTTTATCAAATTATTCATGACAGTGCACAAAAATTACGATTTCTATTTTTAAAAAAAATCATGTTTTGAGAAGGTTTTGAAACAGAATCTGTGCCTTTTCAATCCTACATCATGGAGGAAGGTAGGGTTTTATATGTATATATTACAGAAACAAATGTAGGTGCTTTATGTGCCAATAAAAGCTGATAGAAATGCAAAGTGTAATGATGTCTGTAAGATGAATGCTGATATCTTTTGATAAAGTAAACTCTGAATCATTCTGGTTAAATATCTAAACATTCTTTATTGTCATTAACTGACTAAACATTTAATGCAAATCTTATCATGATAAATATGGCAGTCTATTGCAATAATGAGTCTGCTATACTGTATTTACCCATATAAATATAGCAGTCTATTGCAATAATGAGTCTGATATACTGTATTTACCCATATAAATATAGTAGTCTATTGCAATAATGAGACAGCTATACTGTATTTACCCATATAAATATAGCAGTCTATTGCAATAATGAGTCTGCTATACTGTATTTACCCATATAAAATGTGCACCCTACTACTGAGAGCAAAAAGATATCCATTCAACACACAATGCACTTACACATCAGACTCCATTTTGTTTCTCTGAATTTAGGACAAGAATTGTTAGTTTTATTTATACAATGACAAATCTGTGTTTATGTTTGCTGATCTCAGTTGACAGATCTGTGTTTATGTTTGCTGATCTCAGTTGGCAGATCTGTGTTTATGTTTGCTATTCTCAGTTGGCAGATCTGTGTTTATGTTTGCTGTTCTCAGTTGGCAGATCTGTGTTTATGTTTGCTATTCTCAGTTGGCAGATCTGTGTTTATGTTTGCTATTCTCAGTTGGCAGATCTGTGTTTATGGTTGCTATTCTCAGTTGGCAGATCTGTGTTTATGTTTGCTATTCTCAGTTGGCAGATCTGTGTTTATGTTTGCTATTCTCAGTTGGCAGATCTGTGTTTATGTTTGCTATTCTCAGTTGGCAGATCTGTATTTATGTTTGCTATTCCCAGTTGGCAGATCTGTGTTTATGTTTGCTATTCTCAGTTGGCAGATCTGTGTCTAAGTTTGCTATTCTCAGTTGGCAGATCTGTGTTTAAGTTTGCTATTCTATCAAGAAGCACATCATACACAAGTAAGTTTAGATTTTTTTTACAATTATGACAAATAATATATTACCAGCTTTATATAGCAAATTAATTTTAAGGACTTGGAATCATTTGCTACATTGTCTGTAATTTCTGTATGTTTTGTTGCAATCATATTCTGGACCTACACACAGCCAAATTCAGTGATATTTCTGTCCATGCTTACTGTGAAGTCAGCAAAGTATCCAAGGATGAAATCTACATGTGATCCTCATGACAAATCTGTCAAGTTACTAGGATACTAAAAGTAACAACATTTCATGTCTGTGCCTCAAGTTACATTAAAATCAAAGTGAATTCATAATGAAATTGATCAGTGTAAAGGGGCAAATTTCTGTTGATCTAAGAAGAACACATTAAGTTGATCAGGTGAACGATTAATTAGATTTATGGGGACTGGCTTATGTTTAAATTGTCCTAATTTACTAATTGGCAAATGTCACTGTCATGGAAGCATTGGTTCTTGATTAAACCTTTGTGGTCAACTTCTAATCTGTATGTAGAACTGTCATTTCTGAAAGTTACCAGGAATCTGTGTAGGGTAATCTGGGGTAATCAGATAAACTGTATTATTTTGAGCCCAGTGCAGGTCGGTAATATATTTAATTCAAATTAGTTACGATGAATAAAGAATGCATGATTTCACATGAAAACTCTCAGTTTAAATGTGCTTATCACAACCCTTAGAATCAGTCGACACCATTTTTTTCTGTAAGGGAAAACAAAGGGCAGAAGACTCCAGGTCAAATTTGGAAGAAATTCACTCGTAATTAGGATCCATGGGATTTGGATGTTTGGAAAAATTTACGAACAAAATTTTGGTGGTAAAACTGGAAGAGACAAGGTATTTTGCATTCACTTCACATAATTTCTTGATACAAATATAACAATTTGTGATTTATGTGCTTATATTGGCAGGAATTTATTTGTTTAGATTCGTTGATCAATTCTCTTGATATGATTTTGATGGTGTGACGACTTGTTGATTTATTTGCTTATATTTGTATGAATTTATTCAGTTAGATTCCTGTAATAATTTTCTTGTTCTTCATCTACATGAATCCATACAATTTTTTTGGTATGAATACAAGTGCATCTAAATGAATCTATAGAAGGATATACTTTATATTAGTTTGATGAATTGTTTGAATGTATAGTATCGATTACTATAGGTAAATATGTATTTAGAATTTCATGCCTTACTTTAGTGATATGAGTTACGAGAATCTGTGTAAATTCTCCAACTTAGATAATTCCATGACTTGCGGCATATTGATTGAGGTTAATGTTGTTAAACCATGTAAAATTAATGTTGTTAAAACATGTAGTGAGGTTTCATATATGTTAGATACTTGAATGTGTATATTTCCTATAAGGGATTTCATTCACTCATTTGTATAATTGAGATGAGACGGGAATTGATGTCTCCATGTAGTGTTGAAACAGGAATTAGGCAGGACATTAATAGTGTGAATCTAGGTTTGTTTATAGTCTGCTATATTTAGTTAGACCATATGGCAGTTGGTACGTGTTGGAATTCCTATAGAACTTATCTAACATTAACTATATGAGAAAGAATAATCTCTTTCTTTCCAGTAGGGTACATAATAGAATACTTAGGTTGCCCTTTTGTTTACTTTTGGAAGGTGAGATAGCTCCACAGGAAGTGAAATATCATGTACTTACATAACTAATGTGACCACACAAAGTTGGAAGGGCCAAAAGAGCCAAGACACCTGAGAATTTGGGAAAAGATAAAAGTATAGAGGACCCTGGCTTATAGGAACACTGGAGTCAAAAGAACAGTTGTAGTGAATTTGGACTGATCCTGAACCATAAGTTTATGAATCTATACTAAGCAGTGATTTCGGTCTTTCTTTCGATTTGATGATGAAATAATTCTATCGCTTATACAGATTTGTATAAGCATATTTGTGTTTGAAAGTTGTTGAATAATTTAAATTTTTTAAAAAAATGTATCTTTCAAATGTCATGTATTCACACAATTGTTTATGAATTTTATTGTTTATGAAATTTGTTTTAAATTTTAGAATTTGTACATGTACTTATGTCATTCTGTCCTATATATCTGCTCAGATCTTTACCTATTCCACCTATAAGTTTCATGCTTTATATTGATATTTACATATTTACTTGATTGGGGCAAATTACACCATCTTTTCTAGATAATGATAACAAAACTGTAACCCACCCCAATAAAGTTGGGGGAATTTGCAACAATCAGTGACCTTGACATTTGAAGATAAAACCTTAACTATAATGCACAAAATGCCATCAAACAGAGAAATATAACTGTACCATGTTTCATTCCTGAACCTCAAACATCTTTAGGAGATAAAGCAGAAAAACCCAACTATGAAATATATACTCATGTGCTTGACCTTGCATTCAGGACCTCAGATGTACAACACAAATTCCAGTGATAAGATACATGTGTACAAAATTTTATTCATTTACTCCAAACAGTTCACAAATTTAAGAGCAGAAGGGACAATACAACTGAGAACTAAACCATGACAATGATCACCAAGATAGGCTCTCTAGTGTTATATATGACAAAGACTATCAGCATTGTTCCTTAATCTCAGATTGCACTAATACAAAGGAATGTATGAAGAAAACCTTAAACTACTGCCCCATGACCTTGAAGCTAAGACCCAGTATGTTATCTCTGACAGGCATGGTAATGAAAATGCATCAGCATAACAAGTTCCATTCCTGAAACTGAGAAGGTTCCTATGTTATAGAGTGGAATAGAAAGTGTGTTGGAAAATGAACCTGTGACCTTGACCTTAAAGACAGGACCACAAATATTGTACACAATATATATGTATGTGTAAGTACACTTAGTTTTATCTCATTATGTCTAATGCCCTCCCAAATGTGTTAAGTAACACATCTGCAAATGATGATGTATATGTTTGTTTTTTCAAAAGTCTTTTATGTGATTAAATGGAAATGAAAGTTTAAGGGATGGATGACTAGACAGAAAAATGCAGATATTATGTTTCCTGCTTTCAAAAATCACTGGGGAGGGCCAATTGCTATTTTTTTAAGTTTAATTAGTAATTTACAAAATTCTTGACATGAAAAATTAAACTTGAAAATACCATTATTATTTCTAGGCATTGATTTCTTGAAAAATTACATCGTAAGAAAAATACAATGTGGATGGGTGAAGTACTACATGTAAGAACTGTTGTTTAATAATCACTGACAAACTAAGCAAATACTCTCTTTATGTGATCAATGGTAAGGGTTTGTACATGTCTGTGTTTTCAGCAAGAGCGACCCAATGACAAATAAGTTAGTTACTGGGATCAGGGACCAGACAGAAGTTACCTTTATTGAGGCAATTTTCGCCTCAGACTCTTTAATCCCTTCATGGTCATCTAAAACAAACAGTTGAAATTTGGCAACTATTAAAAACGAACTTGAGGATGAATAAACATATTATGATGAAATTTGTTGGGAAATATTTTGGCTAAGTGGGCACAACATTGAGAAAAAGAAGAGGACTCCATGGAACACTGTCTCACCTGCTATCTCATAAAGAACAACAGGTTTCCATGGAACACTGTTTCACCTGCCATGTTATAAAGAACAACAGGGTTCCATGTAATGTTGTCTCACCTTCTACAGAACAACAGGGTTCCCATTGAACAGTCTTAGCTGTTAACTATGTCATAAAGAACAACAGGGTTGCATGGAACACTGTCTCACCTGTTAACTATGTCATACTGAACAACAGGGTTCCATGGAACACTGTCTCACTTGCTAACTAGGTCATAAAGAACAACAGGGTTCCATGTAATGTTGTCTCACCTTCTACAGAACAACAGGGTTCCCATTGAACAGTCTTAGCTGTTAACTATGTCATAAAGAACAACAGGGTTGCATGGAACACTGTCTCACCTGTTAACTATGTCATACTGAACAACAGGGTTCCATGGAACACTGTCTCACTTGCTAACTAGGTCATAAAGAACAACAGGGTTCCATGGAACCCAGTCTTACCTGTTAACTATGTCATGCTACATGTTATATGACTTCAAAAAACTTCAAAACAAAACTTTTAATGATGGCAGCACCAATATTTGTCTGTTAGTACAAAAAATCTCCCAAAAACAGGAGTATTGTGAAAGATACATTACAGGACCTATCATATTTGTGAAAATCCTGTATGTACCACTAGGACATGGCTGACTATGGAGAGTATTAACTAATTGGTTTCAATGACCCTGACCCTGACCTTTTAACTCTACCATCAATATATTCCTCTCTTAACCAAAATACAAACTATGCATGAATTTATTGAAGACAAAAAAACGATGGCACAGAGAATTAACTTTTTTTCATTGTGACACCGACTGTTCAAGCGTGTAACACATTCTGAAGCATATATACCTTCTCATAAAAGCAAACCCTTTACAGAAGGTTTGGTAGCAGTAAGTGGTATATAATTAAAGTTATTTTACAAAAACCTTTTCCTCTGTTTGTATCACTGTTACCTTGACCTTGCACACTGAGACACCAAAATTGAAGGGTTCTATTTTGCCCCATCTTCAAGCCATCTACAATCTTTGGTCAAGGTATGGTTCTAGAACTAGACTTACCACACAGAAACAGTTATTTTTACATCATTTATGATGACCTTGATCTTTGACCTTTACAGGTTTCTTTAGTACTTCAAGTACAAACCATTCAAAACTCTGGTCAAGGATATTAACCTTTACCAAAAGTTGTTTTTCCATAAACCATTTGTTTTCTGTCACTGAATTATTGCTGAGCTAAACCTGTTCAAATGCCAAAATACAGATCAAAACTAATTCTAATAGGGTTTTAATGATGCAAAAACTGAGACATTGATTTCACTGTTAATATATTCAAAATGCACATCTTCACATTAAAGTTTTCAGCTCTCTTAGTAACTGAGGCATGAAGTAAGCTGATTATCTGCTGTAGCACAAACTACTGGCCCCAAACACATCGGACTTGAAAATATTGTTTCAAAAACATGGAATACCCGATTTTTGAAGAAAGACCTGTAGAAACAAACAACTTTTTATGTGAATGTAAAATCACTATATATATATATATATATATATATATATATATATATATATATATATATATATATATATATATATATATATATATATATATACACACACATATAGATAGACAGTTAGACAGACAGATATAAAGATATACAGATAGACAGAGAAATAAGATAAATTATCAAAATCATCAGAAAGTATTATGAATGTAGATTATCAATTTGTGCAACTAAATGTTTGGCTTTTGCTTTGTGTTTTTTAACTGTTTTTCCATTTTCCAAAAAGCCTGACTGGTAATTAATGTGTCACAATTATCTTCATCACCTCATCACCAGTTTACTGAAATCGCAGTTAAAGTGCATGACAAATAATGTATTGGGACACCCACCCACCCACCCAAATTAATCTAAATGCTCTGCCTTATATTTAGGGTCACTGCTAAGATTCCCACTTTTTACCCTACTCAAGTTCACCTTAGCTCAAAATATTTTCACCTCCATTTTTTGGGTGAGCCACAAAATCATGTCATGTCATTATCTAATTTTTTACATGTTGCAAGGTAATGGATATTTAAGAAACCTTTAATTAATACTGGTAGATAAACACAAACCTTTAAAAAAAACAATGTGTAAGGTGAGCACCCAGGGTTTATCATTGGAGTAACTGCATGACATCTACATTTTTTATAACTCTGCATGACAATATTTATCTTGATGTCCTGAATTTTCATATAGTCCAACCAGTAATCTAAACTTTATGATTAAAGCTTTAATGCACTGTAGTATTTTTGAAAACAGGTAAAAAAAATATCATATTTAAACTATTTATGTAAAAGAACTTAAATTCTTGTTTAGATTTATTAGTATGTAGCTGAAAACAAGCTTTGAAATCTGAAAAAAATTAGTAAACTTTGTGGTGTTAGCAAACTAGTTATACCAATACAAGCTAAAAAAGGGCCATAAGTCTGACATAATGTTAATACCACATCGAAAAAGGGCTAAAAGTGACAGATGTTAACATCAGATTGAAAAAGGGCTTTAAGTCTAACAGATTTAAACATCACATTGAAAAATGGCTATTAGTTTGACGGATGTTAATATCACCTTGAAAAAGGGCTTTAAGTCTGACATGTAAACATTACATTGAAAAATGGCTATTTGACAGATGTTAACATTACATTGAAAAAGGGCTTTAAGTCTAACAGATGTAAACATCACCTTGAAAAATAACTATTAGTTTGACAGATGTTAACATCACATTGAGAAAGGGCTTTATGTCTGACAGATGTAAACATTACATTGAAAAATGGCTATTAGTTTAACAGATGTTAATATCACATTGAGAAAGGGCTATAAGTGACTTGGGTTCAATTACAATGTAATTGTCGTGAATAATTACAATGAATTATAATTGAACATCACTGTTACAGTGAAACTGTACTTGCAACTGCAGGTCTAGATTAGCAGGATTGCTCCATTATAAGTAAATAAAAAAGCAAAGATAAATGTATTTCTTAATTTCAAAAAAACTTATAAAATTTGATAAAATACACACATTTATTTTACTGCCAGGTATTAGGCAAATAATATAAGAACACAGAGTAAGCAATAATGTTAAGTTTTAGATAAGAAAACTGTATAAATCATTTTACTTAGTCTACTGTGGGATTTTTACTTGGTTTCAAATAAAACATAATTGGTGTAACTGAGTAATTAATTTGAGTAATTAATTACAATTACACTGTATTTGTAATTATAAATGAAGATTACTAACATGGTGTAAATGTAACTGAAGAGTCTTAACTCTGAGTAGCTGTAATTGTAATTTGCAAGTGCAATCATAACGTAATAGTAATTGATGAAAGTAATTGAACCCAAGTCTGCAAGTGACAGATGTTAACATCATATTGAAAAATAGCTATAAATCTGACAGATGTTACCATCAAACTGAAAAAAAAACTAACACTCTGATATATGTCCACATCATCTGGTGGGTTCTGGCCTAAATTTGAGAACAGATTATCAAAATAGCCAATATTCCATAGTTTTAGAACCAGTTCTATCTATACCTTTTTCAAAATATTCACATGAAATATTGACTTGAGAACTTGTTCAAGACAGAATTTTGAGTGAACAAAAAATCTAAATAAAATCCAAAAAACAAAATGCAATATTTATAAATAAATATAAACATAATAAGTCTCTCCCAAATTTGTCTTCAAAAGTAAATTTTACCTTTTAACTGGGCATCATCAATGTGGACATCTGTGTGTTGCCCATCTTCAGTTTCCAATTCCAGAACAATGTCTGCAGAATTTGCCCTCTTTGCTTTCATTAGTTCCCTTTCTGTCTTCATTTGGTGGTCATCGCCTCTTATTCGCCCATCCATGTCATTCAGAATCTTGGCTTGTGTTACGGATTCAGCCAATCCTGGCTCAGCTAGCAGTATGGGATCTTCACTCAACTTATCCGAAATACTTGTCTCTAAATGTGGAGTTTGTGACAGTGTTTTACTATCTTCTCTATTCCTCTCCTCTCTACCTGTGCTGAGTTCAGACCTGTCCGTCAAGGCTTCCTGCCCTGTTGATGGCCACTCCTCTGTCCTTGCTGTGGAGGGGATATCTACTGCTTCAGACTGACTCAGGGCCCCTTCAGAGTCTTGTCTTCTAGTGGAATCTGCTGCTAGTAGTTGAACACTGTGCTTTTCAGTGTCAGCTGCCTCTTGAGGTGAAATCTGCACTCTGGGCCTTCCTTCTGAAAATGACAAGGAAGTTTCCTCTGTTCAATTGCACCTGGTCAACCCTCTTAATGCCAGAAAACCCTGTATTTCCAAGGCACTTCAAATCAACACCACTCTAATTCTTTTTTGGTTGTGTAATGAAGCTAATATTTAATGCTCAAATACTTAAAGCATAACATGTCTATTTTAATCCAAAAATTGAAAACTTCTCTACTAATTATAAAACAAGTTTGAAATCTGTCTATGAACAACAAAAAGAAGACAACTCTGTCTACATTAATGTGAGATCATTCAGCAAGTCTTGAAGCACTTGTAAACTGATGCAAATAGTCAAGAAGAATATTTGATAGATCAGTCATTCTAAGTTTGATTGCCAGCTTTGTTCAGTTTTCTATTACCTTGACCAGAGACCACCTCAAACACATGTAGCATCAGAATTTGTGAGCTCAATCCATATAACACAAACTGAAAATTTATGAATATAATGAAATTCTGATTTCATATCCATGTTTCAATATGAGATCTAATACAATAACTATCAACATAATAAAAACTGCTGAGAATTCACTTTAATTTGCTGATAGCAATTTTTGTGGATTTGGTACTTCCTACTACATGCAATTTCTGTGAGAGATACATCTACTAATTTAAATGCCAGCCCAAAAATAAAAAACACGTTTTTGCAAAAACAAAAAAAAAATCATTCTCATAAAAAGTAATAAATCAAGACAATATATATATATATATATATATATATATATATATATATATATATATATATATATATATATATATATATATATATATATATATATATATATATATATATATATATAATTTTGATTTACTTTTGCATAATGCACTGACAGATCAGGGTTTATGTTACTTGTTCTATTCATTGCTTAGGAGAAACAGCATAAACCATGATCTGCCAGTATATTTTGTGATGGCACAATTGGGTCTGTGAAGTTGGGTCTGAATTTTAAGCATGTATATATAGTAAGTTCCATTTAATTAACAAAACTGAAGGGTCTCATGTAAACCAATTTAAATAAGTTCAAGTGACATTTGTTTTAACTTCAGTGTAATATAATAAATGATTTCAATTTAATTTAATTGTCACATTTATTTATTATATACTCTTTACCAAACTAATAGTGAATCTTGGGGAAATAAAAAAAACAAAACAAACAATGGATACCTTGGCACAAAGCTAGTTAACACAACTTGAACCAAATCTGGAGAAAATTGCTGCAGGTAATAAAGCTGTCCCAAGCCTGTGAACAGCCACATCCAACACATGTCAAGTACAAGAAACAAGTTTTGACATAAAGCTTGCCAAGAATAGACTGGACCCAAGTCAAATTTCTTTTGGGCTGAATGACGTAAATTCAGTTCACTACCATGGCAACAGCACTGCAATTTCATTTACCTGTAGTCATAAATATTAAATAATTATCAATAGGCCCCATTATTATCTAGCTATAAGAATGCCCAGTTGTACTAGTTGATGTATCTGTTCTTAATAATTGGACTGTGGCAGCAGTAAATATGAAGGAAAATTATACTTCTTTATGGCTCATTGTGAAGGGCTATGTACTCAAGATAAGAAGAATCCTATCTATTGATTGAGGTATAGTGATAAAAATATAGAGCTGTATCACAACTGGTTTTGAAATAATGTACCATACTTGCCAGAATTGAAGTTATTACACATATTTTAAAATGTGCTTTATGAATAGTTGATATACCAAATATACATCTGTATATCTTGGATCCAACTAGAAAATGCCAAGTCCCAGAACTGCCATTTCATAAGGTACCAGCAGATTTGGATCTATTGGTTTTTTTTTAAAATGAGAAATCAGTAGAATAAACAGTATAAATCCTGATCTACCTGTACATTATCTGATGGATTATAAGAACTGATATAGCAAGACATCATGTATAATGAGTTGACATTGGAAGAACTGATATAGCAAGACATATATGTACAATGAGTTGACATTATAAGAACTGATATAGCAAGTCACCATGTAATAATGAGTTAGATATTGTAAGAAATGGTATAGCAAGACACCATGCATAATGAGTTGAATCAATACTGTAAGAACTGGTGTTGCAAAACATAATGAGTTAGATATCAAGAGATGATATAGCAAGACACTGTATAATGAGTTGATATTGTAAGAACTGATAGAATATCATATATAAAGAGTGAAAAAGTTTTAAGAATTAATACAGCAATACACCATGCATAATGAGTTAGACATTGTAAGAGCTGATACAGCAAGACAAAATGTATGAGTTGATATTGTAAGAATTGATACAGCAAGTCATCATTTATAATGAGTTGATAGCAAGACAATGCAGAATGAGTTAGATATTGTAACAACAGATCTATCCACACACCATGCATAATGTAGTATACATAAGAAGTCAGATACTGTAAGAACTGGTATAGCAAGACTGGTATAGCAAGACACCATGTTATAATGAGTTGATATATTGTATGAACTGATATAACAAGACATCAAATCATAATGAGTTAGATAATGAACTTAAGATCCATATAGACATTAAGAAGCTAAAGTTTTCATATCCCTTAGGACAGAGTTTACTGTGCTTGGCTTACCATGTAATGACATCAAGGATTCCCCTGGTCGAGTTTACTGTACTTGGTTTACCATGCAATGACATCAAGGATTCCCTTGGACAGAGTTTACTGTACTTGGTTAACCATGCAATGACATCAAGGATTCCTTTGGACAGAGTTTACTGTACTTGGTTTACCATGCAATGACATCAAGGATTCCCTTGGACAGAGTTTACTGTACTTGGTTAACCATGCAATGACATCAAGGATTCCTTTGGACAGAGTTTACTGTACTTGGTTTACCATGCAATGACATCAAGGATTCCCTTGGACAGAGTTTACTGTACTTGGTTAACCATGCAATGACATCAAGGATTCCTTTGGACAGAGTTTACTGTACTTGGTTTACCATGCAATGACATCAAGGATTCCCCTGGACAGAGTTTACTGTGCTTGATTTACCATGCAATAACATTAAGGATTCCCCTGGACTGAGTTTACTGTGCTTGGTTTACCATGCAATGACATAATGACGTCAAGGCAAGTGGAAAGGACACATTAAAGGAAAAAAATATTTGACAGGAAATATGAGGACATTTTTGATATTGGAAAAACTCAAAAGTGATTCAGCAATGAGTTTGTACATGAAGCACGCTATTTATGAAATATGATTTATTAAGTTAATAAAATATATAATGTCATATAAATTTATACTATGTTCATTAGTTGTTTTCTGCATATCATTTTTTATTCTTAGCAAGGTTTGGTATTTCATTTATTTTTTGTATCAGAGGAATTTGAAAGATCATGCAAGTAAAGTGTTATTATTATATACAGTTATTTATATGTATGTAAAGTAGATAATTATTATGTACAGTACAATTGATTATGATGTACAGTATATTATTATGTACAGATGATTATAATTAAGTAGTCATTTATCATTATGTATAGTAGATTATTATTATGCAATTATTTATTAGTATATACAGTAGATTATTATTATTATGTAGTTTATTATTTATTATGTAGTTATTTATCAGTATGTACAGTAGATTATTATTATGTTCAGTTATTTATCAGTTTGTACAGTAGATTATTATTATGTACTAGATTATTATTACATGTTTGTAGATTATTAATATTGTTATTATTATTATTATTAATATTATTTATTATTATTATGTAGCTTATTATTATGCAGTTTTTTTTATCAGTTTGTACTGTAGATTATTATTATGTACAGTAGATTATTATGTAGTTTATTATTATGTACAGTTATCAGCATGTACAAAAGTTTATTATGTACAGTAGATAATTATTATGTACAATTGGTGAAAGCTGCAATAAACATAAATGTTTCCTATTTGTTTAATCCTGAATATATAACTCAACTGTAATTTTACAATGACACTGCTAACAATGGCTGACCTAAGTTGTTACTGAACCTGTGACCCTAGGATTATGAGTCCAATGCTCTACCAACTAAACTACTACAGCTCCAAATTAAGCAATGAATGAGGTTGACTGTACAAGTGTTTTAAACCTATACTCATTAAAACAATTTAAATCTGATCTGAAAGATGGATTACTGTCAATGTTCCCTTATAGGTCAAGTCCAACAGCAAACAACATAATTCCTGATTGGACATCACATAATGCACTGGCCACATCAGGGTCTGTGTTGTTTGTTCTACTAATTACAACACTTTAATGATCCCAGATTAATAGGTTATACAATCAATACAAGGGAATCATCCCTACATTTTGTCAATATCTATCTACCACGTGATCTAGTGGAAACTTTTAAGGAATTTGTACATTATTTGGGCAAAATTAATTCTATTATAGAAAATGCTAATACAATAAATGCTTATGTAGTCTGAGATTGGAATGCTAATAGGCTCAAATCCACTCCCTTTGGAGATGAACTTTGCCTATTTTGTGACAAATATGGTTATATCATATTGGACTTAAAACTAATACTTGACAAAATAAAATGTTTTACTTACATCAGTGATTCACATAATACAGTGTCTTGGTTGGATCATTGGGTCTCTACACAATCTGCTTATTCTGCTATAAGTGATATGAGAATAATACACACCCTATTTTTGAGGACTATAAAGACTGATCTACTTCCTAGATTGGATTCTTGCCACAATGAACTCTCAAACTTGAAATACAACATTAATTGGTCAGACAACATTAATTGGTTATACTCAGACATCTGCCTTTTTATTAAACAAGATTTAGATCCTACCTGTGTTGCCATCTGTAATGACCATATACATTACAAATAAGAAGCCTGGTACTTCAGCATTGAATACCCTTTCTGCTCATACTGAGGTAATCACATTATCTGAGATCCAAAATGCAATAAAATGACAAAAAGGTGGTAAATGTCCAGGATAAGATTTTTTTATGTGGAACATTTTAAATATTCAGATACTAGACTCCATGGGAATATGGCAGCCCAGTATCTGCATGCTTTTTTGAGGCTAGTAAGGCATTTTATAGGGTCTATCATTGGACACTCTTTAAAAAGTTGCTGGAAATTAAAATACCTGTATACATTGTTCATACTTTAGTCAACTGGTATGCTAAACAGTTGTATTACCTATGATGGGGAAGTGAAAAATCCATCGCTTTCCATGTAACCAATGGGGTGAGGCAGGGAGGTATTAGTTCCCTTATGTTATTTAATATTTACATAGATACGTATATTGGGCCATTGTAATGTAGGGTTATATCTGCCACCAAATGGACTGTTTCTTAACAATTTTAGCTCTGCTGATGATATGTCACTGATAAGTCTGTCTGTCACAGGTTTAAGAAAATTTATTAAAGATATGTGAACAATATGCATTAGAGAATGATATCATCTATAATACACAAAAATCAGTGTGCATGGTCTTTCAACCAACTTCTTTTAAATTACCATCACTTCTGTACATCTTAACGGCAATGTTCTTATGTATGTTGACAGTTATATGAATTCAGGCCATATTTTGAAATTCAGTCAGTCAAATAATGAAGATATGGTGAGACATTATCAATATTTGTGTACTCAAACATACATGTTTATATGCAAATTTAAGACTTGTTCATTGAGTATCAAAATTTGATTATTTAAATCTTATTGCTGCACTATGTATTGTGCACCACTGTGGACAAACTTTAGCGAAAATGTGAAAAGAAAACTAGTAATTGGTTATAATAATAGTCTTTGCTTTCTATTAGGTCTTCCTAGATGGAACAGTGCCTCAAAAAATGTTTGTAAATTGTAATGCATTCAGTTTTGAGGAAGTAATGAGAAAGTATGTATATTCAATGATAACAAGACTTTCTAATAGTGAGAACTGTATATTGAAATCACTTTGGAACTATGACATTCATTTAAATTCTCATATTATTAGTAGATGGAACAAATTACTCTTTAAATGTGTCAATTCAACTTCATTTTTTAACAATGCAGGGTGCAATAATTTGTTGTAAATGTATCTGTATACTTGTACATATGATATATATGTTCTTTTATGTTGACAATGTTTTACTTTATATCTGTATTTTAATTCAGATGTATGGACTATGCAGTCTGAAATAAAGAATTCTTATCTCATCTTATCTTATTTTCATGGTGCATGTGCTCTCCATTTAGCACCATGTGCATGTCCTGCATGCTTTCTTCTATTTTGACATTCACAAATTTGTTAATTCTAATATATTCATTTCTATGGCAGCTCTGGGTCTATGCAGTTTGCAGTTCAACTTTACTTACCAGTGAGTACATATGGAATATTTATGATACATGCACTATTAAAAGTTATTTTGACTGATTGATTGGTGCTTAACAACAACTCTGAAGGACTATTCAGTGCAGAGACAATGTTGAGGGTCTTCATGAAAAACACTAAGGCAGTTGAACTGAGTTGATCTCAGCATTCATTGAACCTACAAACCACTGACTGCAAGTCTGACCTGGTAATGACTGAACCAGTACAACTCCTACAAGCATATTGAACACCCAGACTGCTGCAGTCTTACAATATGTAGAACTAGGGCACTGAGTGTATTTATAACCCATCATATAAGCAGTTGAAGCAAAAACTCAAGTAGAAGATGTTACATAAATATTTATACCATTTTTTTGGAATGGTTAACATGTCCTACAAATGTTGACTTATATATAAAAAGCATACAACACAGGTGTTTCTTTTTCTATTTTTATACTCCCTCTATTTCTATGTAATTTCATAATGCTGTACTGCAAAATAAAATCCAAACATTCCATGTTCAATGCAAGCTATGTTTACTCAAAGTACCAAAGTAACAAAACTGAAAAGATATAAGCATGAAATTTATAGTGTCCTACCAATCAATCAGGTATTTGTTTTTAAAATACAGTCCTCCAATTAATGTTTTTTAATTTTGGTTTATTTTGAATCACACAAAAGTTCAATTTTTTCCATAATTATATTAGATAAATGTCTGGACAAGTAAAATATAATTTTACTTGCCTAGCAAAATTTTTGACCCATCATAGGTTTTCAAAACTTATTATGCCTTCCAATGTAATTTGTCATGATAAGCAGTGTGTGTGTGTGTGTGTGTGTGTGTGTGTGTGTGTGTGTGTGTGTGTGTGTGTGTGTGTGTGATATGAAATGCAAACCCTGACAAACACCTTTTCACTACAGAGGTCATTGTAAAAGCCAACCTCTGTATTTCATTGAAAATTTCTATTGATAATATTATACATTGGTTTATTATAATGTTATGGGTTCCAAACAGTTTTCATTATTTTGTATAAACTTTGTTTTACAAATGTGAGGTCAATTATTTCCACTTAATGATGACAATAACTGGACTACAATTGCCTTACCCTGCAACAAAAACACCTGTATATTTTCATCTTAACACAATTATCTCAAACTGACTGACTTTGAAGTTTTCCCTACCTTTTTTTACCAAGGTAAAATAAATTTTACATACCAAAAGCTGCATGCTTGTATTGTTCAATAAATTTCATCTTCGAATGTAAATATTCTATCATGTATGTGTGTGTGTGTGTGCATATGTGTGTTTTATTTTAGATTTTTAATGTAGTTTTAAAAAATTTCTGTCATACCGCAACAATGTCTGCAGTGTGGATGTTTAATGTGACATCTGGCACTAAGGCATCCTGCTGTAGACATATAGCATGATGTCCCACCCAGTCACATTATTTTGACACCAGGCCAACCAGTCATAACACTAACCTCTTAATTCTGAGTGAAGATTGAGGCAGCTGTTAGTACCATTTATCAGTCTTTATTATGACTTGGCCAGGGTTCAAACATGTGACCTCCCACATCTGAGGCAGACACTCTAACCATTTGGCCACAATAACAGTTCTCTAAGTTATGTCATTCAGTATTGCTGCTAAATGTTATGTCATATTGCAACAAAGGATTATATTACAGGTATTATTATAATATCTGTCTGACACACAAACACACTTGTTTTATCCTGTACTGGGTGTTTAATGAAACACAAGTGACTCTAAAAATGAACATTATATATATTACAGGTATTATTATAATGTCTGTCTGACACACACACATACATACACACACTCTTTTTTTATCCTGTACTGGGTGTTTAATGAAACACAAGTGACTCTAAAAATGAACATTATATATATTACAGGTATTATTATAATGTCTGTCTGACACACACACACACTTGTTTTATCCTGTACTGGGTGTTTAATGAAACACAAGTGACTCTAAAAATGAACATTATATATATATATATATATATATATATATATATATATATATATATATATATATATATATATATATATATATATATATATATATATATATATATATATATATATATATATATATTACAGGTATTATTATTATGTCTGTCTGACACACACACATACATACACACACTCTTTTTTTATCCTGTACTGGGTGTTTAATGAAATACAAGTGACTCTAAAAATGAACATTATATATATTACAGGTATTATTATAATGTCTGTCACACACACACACACACACACACACACACACACACACACACACACACACACACACACACACACACACAAACACTTGTTTTATCCTGTACTGGGTGTTTAATGAAATACAAGTGACTCTAAAAATGAACATTATATATATTACAGGTATTATTATAATGTCTGTCTGACACACAAACACACACACACACACACTTGTTTTATCCTGTACTGGGTGTTTAATGAAACACAAGTGACTCTAAAAATGAACATTATATATATATATATATATAGGATGTAGTACAAAAAACATTCTAAGTATGTATAAAAGTTGTTAAAATATGAAATAATAATATACATAATTATTTAATCAACCTGAATATATAATTTTGTGTTCTGCTTCAGTTTACCTATCATCCTTTCATACTTCACTAGTTTGCTATCAAACTGTTCATCTACAAAAATGGTATTTTCTTTCATATAACTACAATATTGAATCTCACTAAATCACAGTATTTTCAACTGTTTTTGTATGCAAGGCTTTTTATCATTAGATTCCCAAGCATGTTAGTGGACGAAAATTAAGGTTAGCTACCTCTTTTAATAAGAATCAAGGCGATGCATATTTTGTTCTAAAGAGGTACTGACATCACATTTTTTAAACAGTACATGCCATGGAATTAGAGCTCATTATTGAAATGTCTGTTGGAAATTAAGTATATAGAGTTATAGGCCCTGGGACAGTTGTTCAATTATAGTGTTGTGACCAGTTCATTAAACTTTCACACCCCTTTTGTACTGTACTTTGTGGCTGTATAGTATTTAAATGACAACATAGGATTATTATGGTTAGCCTATGTCCAACAGGTCAAGCAATATGCTGGTGCATTATGTGACTAATGATTAGGGTCTATGCTGTTTGGAACTGGACCCAACTTAGTACTTAGTCTTATAGAATATAACTATAAGAATATTAAAAGTATATCCATCCATTAGGACCTTTATGTTTTGGAATGACCATCTCCGCTGAGTAATACCAACTGTTTTATATCAAGTTCTTATGCAGTACAGTATGAGAATCCAAACATGTCTATCTAGAATTGTAGTCCTCCCAATTACCTTATTTCTCTAATGATGATATCCCCATGTTCAAAAGTAAGCCTCCCCCCACCCTCATGAAGCTTATAGCAGACAGCGGCCACTCCCAAATTTGTTATAATCATTCGTGAAAAGAGTCAACAATTTTCCCCAAATTTTCAACATCATCAAAATCATCATTCATTCAGTAAATTATTTACAAAATAGTCACTGACATTGTTTCTTTAAGTAATATTTAGTTGCTCTATTAAAATCAATTCTAAAACCTACCAGCTGTCGAGGGGGGCCCCGAGTAGCCGAGTGGTCTAAAGCACTCCCCATTACCTATCACTACCATCTCACTTCTGGGTGGGTTCCTGGAGTCTAAGATTTGCCTAATTCTAGATATGTGAAAAAGCTTCTTGTGGGTCTGTGGTTCTTTCCAGGGATTTTCTGGTTTCTTCCTCCACCATTAATACTGGCTGCCATGTATAGTCAATCCTGTGCTGAAAAATGGTGTTAAGCTTCACAACAACAACAACAACAACAACAACAACCAGCTGTCTAGAAATTTAAAAACTAAAATACTCACCTATCAAATACTTTTGTCTTAGAACAGTAGTGTCAACGTGAACCAATACTGACTTAGAAAAGTAGTGTACATGTCATACCTGTGTACATGTCATACATGAGGTGTAATGTGAAAACAGGATTTTCTGGTAAATCTTAGGACAACAATAAGAGTGAGAGGGACAATTCTTGTTATAACCTGTATAAACACTAAACAATCATGCTTCATCCTTATGGAAACAATCTCCAGGGGACAGCTTATACAGGTATTGTCATGGAGGCTATTAAAAGGTAAAGGTGATCTGAGATAAACAACCACCATTGTACAGATTACTTAACATACTAACAATAGCTTTCTTGTCCCATACTATTACTACTCTGTGCTCTTAAAGTAAGTAATAGAAAGGAGCAAAACCCAACAAGTTTTGTAAAATTCAACAAATATTTTATTTCCCAAGAATACAAACTGAAAATTTAAAAAAACCTTAGAGAAATGATAAGTAAATCCTAAATAGTCCAAAAAGTTGCATCACCAGTCCTAACGAATAAAAATCTAATTAAATTTCAGAGGTTTTATATATATGATCTAATCACAATCTAAGATATCCCTGTCTATAATTCCAAGTCAACTCATTAACTCCTGGAGATTTTTGTCATTGTCACCTGAAATGGGAGCATGCAATGCATTTTGAGGGTTACTTCTGAATATATCCAAATATATCTGCTTCCAAGAGATCTATTTTTCTCAAGCATGTGCAGAAGGGTAATGTTGGAGGTTTGGTGGGGGGTTTAGTTAATGGACCCATCATTTTCATGTACTGGTTACTTTTTACTCCACAACCCCAACTTAACTTCCTTTTTACAAATGTTCTCCTGTCTCTATGCAGTTCAGACCAGTTTGCCTTAGATCTTAGGCCACAAAATCTAATTCAGACAATGGGCAAATTTTTGGTGAAACCAAAAAGGGTCCAAAAATTCTGTTTTTCCTTCTGTATTTGTAATGCAATTAGAAAGCTGAGATTATCTGGTATCCTTGTAGAGTTATATCTGTCAACTTTTCAGCAATACAGCCATTTTGGTGTATCTTAAATGACCTTGACACAATAGAGCTCAGAAATCGGGTACAAACTTATGATGCATCAACATGGTGCCAGGGGTTAGTGAGTTAATGTCTCATTTCAAGAATATTCGTTATGAGCACTTTGTATTTCCAGTATATAAATAATTTTGGATAAATAAATTCCAGCCCAAATCAAATACTGAACACGACAAATGATTCTGATTCAAGATCATACAGCAAAAATGAGTAATTTTTAGATAAACAAGATTAGAAAGACTTCTACCTGACCTATATCACAATAAGCATTTTGTAGAAAAAAAACCTATTATTTAATGGAAACTTCCATTGTAGAAGATTCTGTTGATAAAATTGTAATAAAGAATATGGTAAACATCATATAAGCTAGGTAGTTTTATGGGAATCTTCCTACAATCATTACTCAGACTAAAATAAATATGTTTACTTTTATTAATAATGATCATAATATTTAACCCATACTCAGTGAGAAAATATTATCTATGTACCATTTGTTTATAAAATAAAAGTTGCTTCTCAGGATCATAATGAACAGATTTTGGACATGGTCAGGTAAAAACTACTTTTCCATAGATATAATGAACTATAAAAACAACTAACAAAAAATGCATAAAAATATACAAACAAAACATCCTTTCTCAGACCAATGCTATGGGAGAGCCCATTAGGTAACTTTGCATAAGTAAAGTACATGAAGTGGAACATCCCAATTCATTTAATTGAAAGTAAATCAAAGATTTGTATGTTGAAAAACAAAAGTTATTAGATTTAAATGCCCAGAAAAAGATTATTTAAGCCCTTTTATTAAATATTATTGACTAGTTCATTATAAGCAGCAATGTTTCTTTGGACTTGGATTTTGACTCCATATATAAAATGCAAAACATGAATATTTCTGTGGCTGGAAAAGAGTGAAGTGTGATTAATTTCTGAAGGCAAAATGTTCTGTGTAGCTGTAATCCTGGGAAGGATTATTCATCATCAAGAAAACAACACACTGTAAACAACAAAATGACATTGGTCATTCTTGTACATACTGTAAACAACAAAATGACATTGGTCATTCTTGTACATACTGTAAACAACAAAATGGCATTGGTCATTATTGTACATACTGTAAACAACAAAATGACATTGGTCATTCTTGTATATACTGTATACAACAAAATGACATTGGTCATTATTGTACATACTGTAAACAACAAAATGACATTGGTCATTATTGTACATACTGTATACAACAAAATGACATTGGAAAATCTAGAGTATAGAATAATGTCAATATGGTAATACCATTGACATTAGTCATTCTCATGTATACAACATATGTCAATATAGTAATACCACCAACATTAGTCATTCTGGAGTGTACTACATATGTCAATATAGTAATACCACTGACATTAGTCATTCTGGAGTGTACAACATATGTCAATATGGTAATACCACTGACATTATTCATTCTTTAGTGTACAATATATGTCAATATAGTAATACCACTGACAGTAGTCATTCTGGAGTGTACAACATATGTCAATATAGTAATACCACTGACATTAGTCATTCTGGAGTGTACAACATATGTCAATATAGTAATACCACTGACTTTAGTCCTTCTGGAGTGTACAACATATGTCAATATAGTAATACCACTGACATTAGTCATTCTGGAATGTACTACATATGTCTATGGTAATACCACCAACATTAGTCATTCTGGAGTGTACAACATATGTCAATACATTTATAGTAATACCACTGACATTAGTCATTTTGGAGTCTACTTCATAAGTCAATATGGTAATACCCCTTACATTACTCATTCTGGAGTGTACAACATGTGTCAATATATTAATATTAATGACATTCATCATTCTGGATTGTGCTACATATGGCAATATAGTAATACCACTTACATAAGTCATTATGGAGTGTAATAAAAGTGTCAGTATGGTAATACCACTTACATAAGTCATTCTGGAGTGTAATAAAAGTGTCAGTAGGGTAATACCACTTACATAAGTCATTCTGGAGTGTAATAAAAGTGTCAGTAGGGTAATACCACTTACATAAGTCATTCTGGAGTGTAATAAAAGTGTCAGTAGGGTAATACCACTTACATAAGTCATTCTGGAGTGTAATAAAAGTGTCCTAGGGTAATACCACTTACATAAGTCATTCTGGAGTGTAATAAAAGTGTCAGTAGGGTAATACCACTTACATAAGTCATTCTGGAGTGTAATAAAAGTGTCAGTAGGATAATACCACTTACATAAGTCATTCTGGAGTGTAATAAAAGTGTCCTAGGGTAATACCACTTACATAAGTCATTCTGGAGTGTAATAAAAGTGTCAGTAGGGTAATACCACAAAGATTAGACATTGTGGAGTGGACAATATATGTCAATATAGTAACACCACCCATCATCTGGATACTGCATGAATCTATAACTCAATTTCAAAAGTAACTAGGGGATACAACTTAAGGTTTTGGTGGTAGGGTAGTTTTTTTCTTTTATAACAAGTTAATCAAGATAATGTATTTTCTTCAACAAAAAAGATGGATAAAACATGGTCTTTGTTTCAACAAAAAAGAGCAAGTCAATATTTTTATAAGTCATTAGGAATATAGACAATTTTTCCCAAAAATTCCAATTCCCCCTCCTACCCCAAAACTTAAGTGGTTGGTTCCTAAAGTATTACGAAAATCACTGACAAACTATGTGACAATAACTTTTGTGCTTTTATGCCATTTTATAGTTTATAGCACTCTGTGACATCACTTAGAAATTCAGCTATAAAGGAACACAATTCTGAGAATAATTTAACAAGATTTTTGTGGAAATATGAACAACAGTAACATCTAGTTTCTAATGAGTGCAAAAATGAGCACTAAGGGACCAAACAATTAGGTGGCGCTCACCAGTTATTATTTACTTTTGAGAGAGTGATGTATGTAAGGTGAAGTTGTTTGCATTTTAAACATGCACAGTGCAGAGAATGTTGGCATACCTATATACTACTTTCATGTAATGTGGATGAAATTTCTTTGGATATTGTACTTTTGGAAATTTTAAATGATCTTGGGACACTGCTAACTAAAATGACTGCTCCCTTGTGCTCCAAAAAATCAACCTAAATTTGTCTAAAGTACACTATTCTTGGCAGCTATTAAAATATGGAAAATGAATTTTGCCAAACTAGATAATACCAGCTTCTAAAAGTGCAATGACTGAATTACCAAATACATAAAATGTAAAAAAAGTTATCGGCTCTTTTTTTTACAATTTACCTCTGAAGTTCGAGAAGTGAAAATGAGCAAGTAGAGCTAGCACGTTTTTGAAAGGTGCACATCTGGAGTAAGGCCAAGCTGTATATTCTCTAACCCATATTACACCCATCAATCATACATCAAAATAAAGGGAATTAAAGGTTCTTTGCACAACACCTAAGATATACAAAGTCTATTTTAAATAACCAGTAGAACTAGTGGGGCAACCCGGGGAAACTCTTTTTCTTTAAAATTTTAACCCTATGCTAAATACGAAACTGTAGAGCGCCACCTTAAAAACAAATATAAACATTTATGAAATTATTTTTCTTATTTTCATATTATTATGTATGATGTTCTGAGTAAAATGGTACATCAACAATGATTTTATTCATGAAAATAAGCTAATTATGTTTATTTTTGCTCTAGCATACATAATTTGATATGAGGCATGTTTGGGTGAGTAGTGACCTTCATTATGTGGAAATTAGAAGTCTTATTATATAGGAATAAAGTCAACTTAAATTGAAAATGTTTCATTAAGTAAAAGAAATCCATAGTGAAAATGTTTTATTTCATTTATTTGCAATGAAATTAAAAAATAAATGATAACAAAGCAAATTTGCTTCCTTCCATATCAAAGAATTAGTTAATATTTACCCTTTGACCTTTGACCTTTATGAACCTCACCAGTTATATCCCTTTTATAACTGTAAAATTTATTGTTAACATCTCAGGAATAAATATGGCTAGTTTCATGTTCCTGTCTATCAGCATAACACTGGTTGCTATGTTGACAAAATGCAATGCGCATTTTTAAAATAGTTCACTTTTTATCATAAGGAGGGGGGGCTGTACCGGTTTAAGACTCTGACTCTAATAAATGCTGTTCTGAGGGGGGAAATACATGACAATTATTACAAAGGACTGTTTTGATGCTTGCGCCTTAAATATTTCAGTTGTACAATCAAAATCAAATCATACAATAATAATACCTATATTCTCTTTATGGTGGCGCTCACCAGTTATTATTTACTTTTGAGAGAATGATGTATGTAAGGTGAAGTTGTTTGCATTTTAAACATGCACAGTGCAGAGAATGTTGGCATACCTATATACTACTTTCATGTAATGTGGATGAAATTTCTTTGGATATTGTACTTTTGGAAATTTTAAATGATCTTGGGACACTGCTAACTAAAATGACTGCTCCCTTGTGCTCCAAAAAATCAACCTAAATTTGTCTAAAGTACACTATTCTTGGCAGCTATTAAAATATGGAAAATGAATTTTGCCAAACTAGATAATACCAGCTTCTAAAAGTGCAATGACTGAATTACCAAATACATAAAATGTAAAAAAAGTTATCGGCTCTTTTTTTTACAATTTACCTCTGAAGTTCGAGAAGTGAAAATGAGCAAGTAGAGCTAGCACGTTTTTGAAAGGTGCACATCTGGAGTAAGGCCAAGCTGTATATTCTCTAACCCATATTACACCCATCAATCATACATCAAAATAAAGGGAATTAAAGGTTCTTTGCACAACACCTAAGATATACAAAGTCTATTTTAAATAACCAGTAGAACTAGTGGGGCAACCCGGGGAAACTCTTTTTCTTTAAAATTTTAACCCTATGCTAAATACGAAACTGTAGAGCGCCACCTTAATTTTTTTATTTTTTGGGGTGGGTGGGTGCTGGGTTGTATTTAAAAAGAAAAGAAACATCCTGATAATGAAATAATTTGAAAAATAACTAGTTCTATCCGTCACATTAAGCAACAATAAACTTATCTTGAGATAAAAGAGACAAATATATCCTAGTTGGAAAAGAAATATCAGGCCTTCACCCCTTCTTGTCTTCCCAACTCTCCAGTTAACTATTGACAGCAGAAAAGTCTGGATCAAGTTAAAACTGTATTCCACTGTCCAATGGATTTTAAAGTATGAATCTTGATGACTTTTTTAATTATATCTCTTTTTGATTGTGATTGCATGCGTGTACATATGTATGTCTGTGTGACTGTCATTATGAGTGTGTGCATATTATAAGTGTGTGCATATGTATATATGTGTTATTGCTGCAATTATGAGTGTGTGAACATGAATGTATGTATGTATGTATGTATGTATGTATGTATGTATGTATGTATGTATGTATGTATGTATGTATGTATGTATGTATGTATGTATGTATGTATGTATGTATGTATGTATGTATGTATGTATGTATGTATGTATGTATGTATGTATGTATGTATGTATGTATGCATGTATGTATGCATGTATATATGTATCTGACTAATTATGAGTGTGAATATGTATGTCAGTGTGACTTTGAATGATTATGAGTGTGTGCATGTGTATGTGTGTGTGACTGATTATGAATGTGTGCATGTGAGTGTGATGGATTATGAGTGTGCATTTATATGTCTGTGTGACTGATTATGAATGTGCATGTGTGACTGATTATGAATGTGTGCATGTGTGTATGATTATGAGTGTGTGCATGTGTGATTGTGATTATTAATGTCTGTGACTAATTATGAGGGTGTGAATGTGCATGTATGTGACTTATTGTGAGTATGCATATGTATGTGACTAATTATGAGAGTGCAAATGTGATTATATGTATGGATGTATAAGTCTGTGACTGTGATTATGAGTGTACATGTGCATGTCTTTAAGATGATATATGTCAAAGCCAGTACTATTAATTGTTTCATGAAAGTGTATTAATTATGCTTCAACAAAACCTATTTCATCAATTCAGATTTGACTTTCCATTCAATTTCTACATGTTTAGATGAGTAAATACCTTACTTTCAATAGTATGCCAACACTCTTTTGGGTCACATACACTCCCCAACCCAAACCACCAAAAAGCACATTTTTATTTACATGTATCAAAATGCCCCAACACTGTTTGGAAGGTTAGCAGATATGTTTTTTTTTTCAATTCCCAAAATTATTCATTAACCTGTATGCATCAATTCCAGCAATCACAGCATCAGTATTTTGTTTTTAGGACAGAATATTAAATTTACTTTCTGGTATATAATGTTAAATTGATTATAAAAACTGCCTGGAAAAATGACTTTAGCTGGTGTGTACAAGTTGTCAACATGGAATCACTTACAGATTAGTCAGAACCTTTTTTTCTTCATCAAGAGCCGAATTTGTGTGCACTGCTAGTATTAAATGTTCCTTACCTTTGTTATTAATTTATTTCTGTTCTCATAAAAAACAGACAGCCCCTTGAAGGGTATGAAGATCTGCTGGCCTATAAGAATTTCTTAAAATTCATGATAAATCATTATAACTTAGTATATGTTTTGTTATGTATGTTTGAGTTAACATGTTCACAAGATACAGATAAATGCAGAAAAAAATCTTTTTCATGACCTTTCACATTGAACCTTAAGAAATTGTTAAATCTAGCCATATTATTTTTGCAGAAAAACAAGTTACTGCACTGAGATCATTCAATGCATTCCTCAGATATATCTATAAATTTGGTCTAATGAAAATTCAATTGTGTTTGTTCATGTTATCATGCTGACTAGCCAATAGGCTAAAACAAAATGCTGGTCAGGTGGGGCAGTGGGTTATCATATGCAGGTATCATGAATTGTTCCATATTTCAAAACATATACTGAGTATCAAAAATGTGTATGAACTGGTAACATTTGTGTAATGGCATATCAGACAATAGGATATACCCACCCACCATTCAGGTAGCCCTTGGACTCTGGGCACCCACCATTCAGGTAGCCCCTGGACTCTGGGCACCCACCATTCAGGTAGCCCATGTACTCTGAGCACCCACCATTAAAGTAGCCCCTGGACTCTGGGCACCCATCATTCAGGTAGCCCCTGGACTTTGGGCACTCACCATTCAGGTAGCCCCTGGACTCTGGGCAAAAGATTTATAACACCCTGAATAGTTTAATAGTTAATGAGAAGCTGAAAAACCAAATGATGGATTTACCAACTTTACAAAACCCTGATACACATAACCAATGCCCCACTAATCATAATTGATTAGGTGTGACTGAATTACTTAACTGCAGTCATGTTGATAGATCAGCTTGACAAGCCTTAATTATTGCATGTCTGATTACATAATATTAAAAGACTTTATCCCATTCTCTTATAATTTTCTTTATACTTATTATTTATTTTACTATCAATAAAAGTTGTTTAAAAGTAATTACTTTCAGTCCAATGAAAAGTGGTAGCCTAATAAGAATGAAGTGTTATGGTGGATCTGAACATGTGTCATGGGCTTAATTAACCTTTACCATAAAGTAATATTGTATCTGATGGGGGTACAAGAAGACTGAGAGTCAAAATCTCCTTAGTGTCAAAATTAGGGGTCAGACTGAGTAAAAAATAAAACTTTGGTCTCAAAACTGGCAATCAAATTACAAATTTGGGAGTCTCTGAAGCACAAATGAGGGTAAAGGGAAACTGCAGAAAATATGACATAATTAAAGTACCCAGTTCAAAAGAAATATATGAAACAAACTAAACAGGACAAGCTTGCCAGATCTGAGAAAAGTTCCAGAATTTTGGCAGAAAGCATGTATTACCCTACCAATAAAAGGATGAGAAAATTTTAAAACTTTTTCCCAACAAATTCTTCAGATCAGATCTCTGTGATATATATTTCATCAATTCATATGCAACAAATTTCCTTTTGATAATAATAAAGAACAAAAGAAAAAACATACAAATTTGTTAAATTTGTTCCCTGCCAGCATGCAGAGGAAACTCAACAGTCAGTATTTTGATCTGTTATCTTGACCTTGAAAATATGACCTAAACTGTGACACCCTGACAATTATTAGTGGCATAAATACATAAATGTTCCTAGTCTGATACTGATCATGACCTTGAATTTGAAGATAGAACCAGTCAACATGTTTTACTGACAAGAAATACTGTATGAGTCCCACTGTAAAGTGCACAGACCCAGATCTACCACTTCATAGTATTGCTGGCCCATCTGGGTCTATGCAGTTAGGATTAACCAGTGGAACAAACAACACAAATCTGATCTGCCAGCACATTATGCAATGGTAGACAAGGATCTATTGTCTTTGCTATTCAATTTGACTAATGAGCAAATACATACAGTAAATGTAATAAGTATTATTGCATAATTTATTTGAACAACATGAAGCTACAATTTGAAAGAGAAATTCTACATGATGGAAAGATGGATGGAAGAACTGATAGAGGAATTGACAGAAAAAATATGACATGCCTTTAGACTACTATCATCAAGAAGCAGGGGTCAATAAGGTATAGCAAGTGTACATTAAGTTCAAAGAACATGTAACCAATTATACTTTGGAATGAATATTTCATAAAAGTCTATTTGTTGCAATGTTTTTGCAGATCCACTGAAATAAATAAAAATCCAACAATTTGCAGAAAAATTCCAAAGCATGAGGAACATATTTTCATAAATTAAAACTCACCAGACTTCAGTCCAAAGTTGCTTTGTTAAATCCTTTCACACAGCAAGTGCTCCAATATGCAAGATCATGATGAACAATTAATTGTAATTCTCCCAGATTAAGCATCAATCTTCCTCAACATCCAAACCACACTTGTATGTAGACAGACAAATCTGGAATTTATTGTTTTGCCAAACAAATATTTCCCAGTGAGATGGAATCCTTTCTGTGCATTGCCTTGTGAAGAACCTTACACTCCCATATCAACAGAGCTGTGTTCTTCCAGCTTCAAAAAAAGCTAGTCTAAATGTGGTTTTTTTTTGTTTATTGAACTCATTAATTTTAGCTCCTTATCACTGACTTGGCAGGAAAAATGCCATGCAAAATTACTAAAAGTAGACTGGTTTTACCTAATCATAGACTGGTTTGAGCTAATCAACTTCCCAATTCCATTATGGGATGCTGTTTGGTTAGTGTTAACCTTTAAAATGATACACTGATACAGCCAGCAACCTTACTTACTGCTAACAAATGAAATTCTATATCTCACCCACTTACCACATGAGCACATCTAAATTTATCTTCCATACAATTTATTCACTGTATATACAACAACCACACAGGCTGGTCTCTGCAAGCTCTGGATATCATGCAAGATCACTGATAGTACATTATAAATCATACATCTTTTTCATTATTATATTGTTCCTAATTCCAATATTTAAATATAATCCAATTATTAAAACCAGATTTATCTGTATATATTTAACAATTCATAGTATGCAGATAACTCATGTACATAAGCTATCAAAAAGGTCTTCAGAAACACAAGGAATGGGAATAAGGTCCTCAGAAACACAATGAATCAAAAAGGTCCTCAGAAACACAATGAAACAGGAATGAAGGGGTCTTGGAACATCATTCTTAGGCATTTTGGGGACAAAACTTTCAGGAGTTAATTGATATAATTGGTTTATTTCACATGACTTGAGTATTTCACCTTGATGTTTGACCTACTGATCAAAAACCATTACAAAATTAAATTATTTTGACTAACAAGTGATAGGTGTTTGACCTATAGGTCAATAAAAAGTTATTTATAATTTGCATGAGCAATGAAGTAAGTGAACCTCTTAGCATATATAAGTACAAAAATAAGTGATATAAAATTAAATAATGCTTCACTTCATTTGAAAGTGACAATAATTTTAAGGTGGAGTACAAGCCACTATTAGCTAAGTAATCTGTTAGTTGTTAACTTCCCACCAAATTTATACATTTTAATGATATGTCAAAAAAGAAAATTTCAGAATATTTTATTTAAAATGATTCAAGATTAACAAAACTTGAAAACCTTTATGAATCTAAGGTGTCAAAACTAAAAAAAACCCAACTTGTATATGTGTGTGTCTGTGTGTGCATGTGTGTGTGTGTCTGTGCGTAAACATGTAAATTATGAACTGTGGACATAATCGTCATTAAGACCAGACCCTGAAATCGAGACCAGGTCCTTGATTTGCAGTAGAGGATAGCTCAAATGTGATCCTCTGATCTACTTTACGATATATTTTATTTCATGACATTTGTTCTGATGCCATCCACATTCTATCAGTAATCACCTCTTGCATTCCAGTATATTAGCTTGCAAGGCAATTGCTGGTGCATTGCACAAGCAAGGTAAAAAATTTGCTACATTCCTGTTAGTCTACAATGGACTGCATGTAGTTACATTATAGTAATGCAAATTTTCTGCAAATATGACTTCAGTTAAAAGCTTTTTTTCTAAAACAGATACTTGGTAAAATAATCACAGTTAAGGTAAACATACTAAGATGCTGTACACTAGCAAAGATTTTTCACATTGCATTTATTTTGCAAAGACAGACTTCAATATTCACATGAACTGAACAATGGAACTACATAATTTTCTATAAATAAGACCAATGGACAGACCAAAAGAACTACATGACTACTGTCATATGGGGAATGGACAGAACAATAGAACTACATGATTACTGTGATATGGGGAATGGACAGAATAATAAAACTACAGGATTACTGTAATATGGGGGAATAGACAAAACAATAGAACTACATGATTACTGTAATATGGGGAATGGACAGAACAATAGAACTACAGAATTACTGTGATATGGGGAATGGACAGAATAGAACTACAGGATTACTGTGTATGGAGAATGGATAGAACAATAGAACTACATGATTACTGTGATATGGGGAATGGACAGAACAATAGAACTACATGATTACTGTGATATGGGGAATGGACAGAACAATAGAACTACATGATTACTGTGATGAGGAGAATGGACAGAACAATAGAACTACATGATTGCTGTGATATGGGGAATGGACAGAACAATAGAACTACATGATTAATGTGATATGGGGAATGGACAGAACAATAGAACTACATGATTACTGTGATGAGGAGAATGGACAGAACAATAGAACTACATGATTACTGTGATATGGGGAATGGACAGAACAATAGAACTACATGATTACTGTGATGAGGAGAATGGACAGAACAATAGAACTACATGATTGCTGTGATATGGGGAATGGACAGAACAATAGAACTACATGATTACTGTGATGTGGGGAATGGACAGAACAATAGAACTACATGATTAATGTGATATGGGGAATAATATATTAAACTATATCTTATCTAATTTCTTAGAGAAAAACACTTGATGAATGTATAAAATTTTTTATAACTTTAAATCACTCAATTAATTACATATACATGTATATTTAAATATCACACATTTTAAAGTTATAAGAGCTATGTACAATAATGCTATATTATCAAAATTATTTGCTTCCTCATTTTTCACACAGTTATTTCAAAGTTCATCATAGTAATTTTGTAAAGAAAACTATACAGAATGTAACATTTAGTACCAATAAATATTGTTTCAAATTAAATCAATAACATTAATGTATAGCTGGATGATAAAAAGATTTATATCAAGATGATTCAAAGATCCAGAGCTTGGTAGACTTTCTGGGTAAATATTGCACATCTTAATTTAGACCTAGTAATAATGGCTTAAATGTGAATTTGAACCAGTGAGGTTTTTGTTTTGTTTGCTTTTGTGCTTTCTAGTTCAAGTATCCTAGGAGTCTTATGCTTTCACATAGTATTATTTACAAGTTTAACTAGGTTGAACAGCCCTCTGATCCAGAAACTAGTCTGCCAGTAAGCCAAAACCTGCTTTCAAATTCAGCCCTCTGATCTGGAAACTAGACTGCCAGTAAGCCAAAACCTGCTTTCAAATTCAGTCCTCTGATCTAGAAACTAGACTGCCAGTAAGCCAAAACCTGCTTTAAAATTCAGCCTTTTGATCTGGAAATTGGAGTGCCAGTAATTCAAAACCTACTTTCAAATTCAGCCTTCTAATCCATAAATTAGACTGTCAGTAAGCCAAAATGCGCTTTCAAATTCAGCCCTCTGATTTGGAAACTTGACTGCCAGCAAGTCAAAACCTGCTTTCAAATACAGCCCTCTAATCTGAAAACTAGACTGCCAGTAAGCCAAAACCTGCTCTCAAATTCACTCCTCTGATCTGGAAACTAGACTGCCAGTAAGCCAAAATTTGCTTTCAAATTCAGCTCTCTGATCCAGAAACTAGACTGCCAATAAGCCAAAACCTTTCAAATTCAGTCCTCTAAGCCAGAAACTAGACTGTCAGTAACTCAAAACTCTTTCAAATTTAGTCCTCTGATCCAGATACTAGACTGCCAATAAGCCAAAACATTCTTTCAAATTCAGTCCTCTGATTTGGAAACTAGACTGCCAGTAAGCCAAAACCTGCTTTCAAATTCAGTCCTCTGATCCAGAAACTAGACTGCCAGTAAGCCAAAACCTTCTTTCAAATTGAGTCCTCTGATTTGGAAACTAGACTGCCAGTAAGCCAAAAATGCTTTCAAATTCAGTCCTCTGATCCAGAAACTAGACTACCAGTAAGCCAAAACCTGCTTTCAAATTCAGTCCTCTGATCCAGAAACTAGACTGCCAGTAAGCCAAAAATGCTTTCAAATTCAGTCCTCTGATCCAGAAACTAGACTGCCAGTAATTCAAAACCTGCTTTCAAATTCAGTCCTCTGATCTGGAAGCTAGATTGCCAGTAGGCCAAAAATGCTTTCAAATTCAGTCATCTGATCCAGAAACTAGACTGCCAGTAAGCCAAAACCTTCTTTCAAATTCAGTCCTCTGATTTGGAAACTAGACTGCCAGTAATTCAAAACCTGCTTTCCAATTCAGTCCTCTGATCCAGAAACTAGACTGCCAGTAAGCCAAAAATGCTTTCAAATTCAGTCCTCTGATCCAGAAACTAGACTGCCAGTAATTCAAAACCTGCTTTCAAATTCAGTCCTCTGATCTGGAAACTAGACTGCCAGTAGGCCAAAAATGCTTTCAAATTCAGTCCTCTGATCCAGAAACTAGACTGCCAGTAAGCCAAAACCTTCTTTCAAATTCAGTCCTCTGATTTGGAAACTAGACTGCCAGTAATTCAAAATCTGCTTTCCAATTCAGTCCTCTGATCCAGAAACTAGACTATCAGTAAGCCAAAAATGCTTTCAAATTCAGTCCTCTGATCCAGAAACTAGACTGCCAGTAATTCAAAACCTGCTTTCAAATTCAGTCCTCTGATCCAAAAACTAGACTACCAGTAAGCCAAAACCTGCTTTCAAATTCAGTCCTCTGATCCAGAAACTAGACTACCAGTAAGCCAAAACCTGCTTTCAAATTCAGTCCTCTGATCCAGAAACTAGACTGCCAGTAAGCCAAAAATGCTTTCAAACTCAGTCCTCTGATCTGAAACTAAGATGGTCAGTAAGTCAAAACCTGCTTTCAAATTCAGTACACAGATCACTCAGTTTGCTTCATGGTGATGGATTCTGCCCAAGTATGTATATTTCAAAGAATGGCATCATTTATTGTGGAATAAATTATCTTATAGTTATCATTTTTTGGTTTATTTTCAGCTGAAATTTTAGATTAAGCAAGCTGGTCCAAATGTAGTGTGGTTTTACAGATATGCTAGTATCCCTTAACTGTTTACCAGACATTTTTGTGGAAATAAACTGTAGTTAAATAATGCGCACACACACACACACACACACACACACACACACACACACACACACACACACACACACACAAATGCATGCATGCATGTATACACACACAGACCTGATTTTCTTTTCTTAACATTATTTATCAAACTGATGGCTAATAAAATAGCAAATTTAATGGCAGATTTCTTCAACTTTTGTAGCATTATGATTAACAAATACATTAGAGAAGAATGTGAGTCCTTATCAAGTTATGGTCGGATACACCCCCACCCAAGTAGTAACATTATGTTGTGCATGCATAGTTAGGCTGGATTTGACCATGAAAATGTTCAGAGATAAAGGGAGCTAAGACATGTTTTTACTTTATCAAGGGTTACTGAGCTGGAGTAGATTAAGTCATACCTAGGCTTGAATAATATTGTAATGTTTGTCTAAGAAATACTTTACCTTCTACAAATTCTGTAAAAATCTTACATTTGAATTAAATTTATATCAAAGGATAAATACATTTCTCTCCTCCATTCTGATTTTTTTAAATTAACAATTCATAGATGTGAAATATGATCTCAGATCTAAAAGTTTGCAAATAGAAAAATATACTTCATTCTTTTCAACAGAAGAATGGCAGCAATGCACTTTTCAATACTAGTGAAGTCTGATATATATATATATATATATATATATATATATATATATATATATATATATATATATATATATATATATATATATATATATATGTGTGTGTGTGTGTGTGTGTGTGTGTGTGTGTGTGTGTGTTTGTGTATGTATGTGTTTTTTTAGGATATTTTGAAATTAAGCTTGAATCTCTGTGTCCTTCAAAAGACAAAAAGTTGTATATACAGCACAGAATTGAGGGAATACATCAGAACTTCATGTACCAGCAGTGACAATGTCAATGAATACCAAACACTGCATGTCTGCCATTGTGCAACTTTTGCTTAGTAACAATCTGAAAAATGCTTTTAACAACATAAAGTCTAAGCAGGCCTTAGATCTTTCACCTAGATGACATCCACATAATGTTCAAATCCAAGATCAGCTGTCCATGAAATAGGGCCAGCAGGAAGCTTTCTGCTGAAATTCAGCAAATGCTATTGACTGTATATGTTAGGATAATAAGTCTTTCTAATCTTCATCTGAATTTGCTGCACATCAGCATCTTTTGTCATCTATTGAAAGGACCATATACTGGGATGTTTTGTATCAAAGTTGAATTCTGTTCTGACTTTCTTTTTTGGTAAAGTTGTGCTGGTGTTTTTCTACTTTTAGAAATTGTTGCTGTTTTGGATTTAATGCCGATTTTCAGCACATGACAGGCTATACATGGCGGCCAGTATATCTGGTGGAGGGAGATCCTAAAAGAAACCTGGCAATAACCAATGACCAAATGAAAGCTATTGGCAATATTTCTCATACACCCACACCACCTGAGCTTCAAAACTCAAATCCACATAAACAAAGGTGAGATGTTGGTAAAGATGAGTACCATCAGGTCCACTCTACATTTAGAAACAATGGCCATTTCTAATCACAAAACAGCATCATTTGTAAAATCTGAAAGGCCTTCTAGATAGGATACTTTTTGGCCAAAGTGATCAAATTCTGTTAAGTGATTATTTAGAATCAGTTATCAAGGATTTTTCTACCTTTAAGTAATAGAAGTCCTGTTTGACTAGACTGGTATCATCTGTACACTGATAAAAACCGTTCATACCAGAATACTTGTATAAAATTTGGTAAAATTTCTGTAACCCATTTTAAGGATTTACAGGGATAATAACAAGTGTCCATATTTAATGGTGCATATAAATCATTTGCATAAATTTGAAATCCCCTACTACCAGAATGCTGACAAATCTGGTCATATCATATTAGCATTTTCTGAGAAGTCCTTTAAATTTATTTCTTTTATTTGTAATGGCAGCTTTATCTGATGACATATCAGCATCTTTGTGCTCATACCAGGATAGTTTCTGTGAAAATTGGTTAAATTTTTATTGAGCAGTTTTGGAGAGGTTGTTCAATGGATTTTATATTATAAATTATAGTAAGAGATCAAAATCATTTGCATAAACCTGACAGGCCTTCATGTCAAAATGAAGTCTGTCAAATGTGATCAAATTCTTTTGAATGGTGTTTGCAACTAAGTTGTTTAAATGTTTTTGTATATTTATTGGCAGCCTGATTTTGATAGAGATCAGCATCACTTGTTCGTATTTTGAAAAAACTGTGCCAGAATGCTCTGTGTTCAGTTTGGTTGAAACTGGCCTGGTGATTTTTTTACTTCTCAGAGCTGAAAATAACAATTGTAAATAGATGGACTGGTTCTCTATTCCGATAATGGTGGCCCTATTTCTAGCAAACTGCCATCATTTGTAAACAGTTCAGTGGTCTTCAAGTTATGTTGTCTAAAAATTTGACTGAATTCTGTTTAATGAATTGCAGAAAATGTTTTGTCAGGGTTTTTCTATTTGTAGTATGACAATGGCCATAACTGAAGGTGAATTGACATCATGTGTACAAAATTGAAAATGCTTTATGCCAGGATACTATGGGGCATGAGTGATGTCACAATAGCATGTTGTTTTATCCTGCATGAGTGATGTCACAATAGCATGTTGTTTTACACTGCATGAGTGATGTCACAATAGCATGTTATTTTACAATGCATGAGTGATGTCACAATAGCATGTAATTTTACAATGCATGAGTGATGTCACAATAGCATGTTGTTTTACACTGCATGAGTGATGTCACAATAGCATGTAATTTTGCAATGCATGAGTGATGTCACAATAGCATGTAATTTTACAATGCATGAGTGATGTCACAATAGCATGTAATTTTGCAATGCATGAGTGATGTCACAATAGCATGTAATTTTACAATGCATGAGTGATGTCACAATAGCATGTAATTTTGCAATGCATGAGTCATGTCACAATAGCATGTAATTTTACACTTTATAAGTGATGTCAAAATAGAATGCTGTTTTACACTGCATGAGTGATGTCACTATAGCATGTAATTTTACACAGCATGAGTTATGTCACAATAGCATGTTGTTTTACACTGCAGGGTGATGTCACAATAGCATGTAATTTTATACTGTATGAGTGATGTCACAATAGCATGCTGTTTTACACTGCATGAGTGATGTCACAATAGCATATAATTTTACACAGCATGAGTGATGTCACAATAGCATGTAATTTTACACTGCATGAGGAATATCACAATAGCATGTAATTTTACACTGCATTAGGAATGTCACCATAGCATGATGTTGTACACTGTATGAGTAATGTTGTAATAACATGTTTTTTTACACTGCATGAGTAATGTCATAGTAACATGTAATTTTACACTGCATTAGTGATGTCACAAGAGATGGTTGTTTTACACAGCATGCGTGATGTCACAAGAGATGGTTGTTTTACAAAATATGAGTGATGTCACAAGAGATGGTTGTTTTACACAGCATGAGTGAGGTCACTAGAAATGGTTGTTTTACACAGCATGCGTGATGTCACAAGAGATGGTTGTTTTGCATTGTATGAGTGATGTCACAAGAGATGGTTGTTTTACACAGCATGAGTGATGTCACAAGAGATGGTTGTTTTACACAGCATGAGTGTCACAAGAGATGGTTGTTTTACACAGCATGAGTGATGTCACAAGAGATGGTTGTGTTACACAGCATGTGCGATGTCACAAGAGATGGTTGTTTTGCTTTGTATGAGTGATGTCACAAGAGATGGTTGTTTTACACAGCATGAGTGATGTCACAAGAGATGGTTGTTTTACATTGTATGAGTGATGTCACAGTAGCATGTTAACATGCTATGCATGATTGATGTCACAATAGATGGTTGCTTTACACAGCTTGAGTGATGTCACAAGAGATGGTTGTTTTACACAGCTTGAGTGATGTCACAAGAGATGGTTGTTTTACATTGTATGAGTGATGTCACAAGAGATGGTTGTTTTACACAGCATGAGTGATGTCACAAGAGATGGTTGTTTTACACAGCATGCATGATGTCACAAGAGATGGTTGTTTTACACAGCATGAGTGATGTCACAAGAGATGGTTGTTTTACACAGCATGAGTGATGTCACAAGAGATGGTTGTTTTACACAGCATGCATGATGTCACAAGAGATGGTTGTTTTACACAGCATGCATGATGTCACATTAGATGGTTGTTTTACACAGCATGAGTGATGTCACAAGAGATGGTTGTTTTACATTGCATGAGTGATGTCACAAGAGATGGTTGTTTTACACAGCATGAGCGATGTCACAAGAGATGGTTATTTTACATTGCATGATCGATGTCACAGTAGCATGTTAACATGCACATCACCACTTGGACATGTTTGTATGATGTCATCTTATACATGACATCATGGCTGTATTATATTCTTGTTTAGCAATTAAATTTAATAAATTTCATCATTTCATTTTATTTCATTAATTTAATCTACAGCACTTTTTCAAAAGTGAGTTGCCACTGATGATGTCACATATGGAAATTAAAGCAATGTCATTACTACATCAAAGCGACCTCCTGTCCTAAAGTCCTCTGGTTTAGACTGATTGAGAGGGTCCCAAACATCATTAACAACATGAATGTGTTTATACTTAATCAGACCTAATTTTCATGTATAGTCTTTTTTCAAGCTTGGACTTAATTGTTGGCCATGTATTCTCAGTAATATTGTGAATTTGTAATGGCAAGGATAAGTATTTACCATTTTAATATCATTTCCATTATGCTTTGCTTTCCTAGAAATATGGACCAGACAATTTTTGTCCAAGAAGGTCCATTCCCCGTTTGGAAATTCTTTTACAATACCTGTCTATAGTATTCACACATTATCCTATTTTTTTTGTACCCCACTATTAATTTTAAAAGTAAAAAGCATCAACAATATAAAAAATGCACAATTTAGTCTTTTCATTCATAAATTTATAAATTCTAACCTGTCTGTTGCCAAAAGGGTCCTTAAAACTGTTAACATATTTGTTTCAAACAAAATAGAACCTCTCCATGTAAACACGCTCACTGCCCATTTCTGGTTTCTATAACAGTCCATGTCAGTATAAAATTTGTTGTCTGTGTTGAATATATGCAATGTCTAGATTTACTGTTTCTAAAACAAACTGAATACATGTGGTCAAAGAGATAGACCTCTAAAATGATTTAACTCAATACTGTGTAAATGTTTTCATTACTGATGCTAAAAAAAGGCACAGTCAATTATTCTACTCAAATATGGTCAGATTTCCAACACCATTGTTAGTAATACACACCTAAAATATATTCTTTCATGATAATGTTTGAAAATTGTAGACTATATATGCCAGACCAGCAAAATATAAGTAGCAATAATCAAAGAAAGTTTACCCGTTTTAATTGGATCCTTAACTATAACTGCATCATAACAGATGTACTTGTATACTATGGAACTTTAGGGTGAGGGAAAAACTCTTAACTTATTCACACTTCCCCATTTTCCTTTCCATAGTCATATATTATTGGCATGACCCTTTGATCATACCATTACACTTATATGCATATTTGTACACCAGTCCTTATTAGCATATCTTTCTTTTATCATACAATTACACTTATATGAATATCTGTACACCAGTCCCTCATTAGTATGACTTTCTTTAATCATACTATTACACTTATATGAATATATGTACACCAGTCCCTCATTAGTATGACTTTCTTTAATCATACTATTACACTTATATGAATATCTGTACACCAGTCCCTCATTAGTATGACTTTCTTTAATCATACTATTACACTTATATGAATATCTGTACACCAGTCCCTCATTAGTATGACTTTCTTTAATCATACTATTACACTTACATTAGAGTTAATGTCCTGCATTATACTTCTTCACTCATATGACTACATGAACACCACACCCTCATTAGAGTTAATGTCCTGCATTTTACTTTTGCACTCACACGACCACATGAACACCACACCCTCATTAAAGTTACTGTCCTGCATTATACTTTTTCACTCACATGACTTCATGAATACCACACCCTCATGAGAGTTACTGTCCCGCATTATACTTCTTCATTCATGTTAAAATGTGAACATCACACACTCATTAAAGTTACTGTCCTGCATTATACTTTTTCACTCACATGACTTCATGAACACCACACTCTCATGAGAGTTACTGTACCACATTATACTTCTTCACTCACATGACAACATAAACAACACACCCTCATTATATGCATCTATATAAATTATATAATAATAAGTTAGACTCCCTTAAGCAAAAGCCCAGTTAAATTTAATATCAAATTTTAACAGAAATTTAATACTTTTAATTATCTTTTAATATTAAATGGAATGCAGTAAAATATGTGACAATCTCAACTTGCCAATAACTAAGGAATCTGATGATTAGACCATCCAGAACATGGTCCAGTTTCAAGGCTGCAAAATTAGAAACAAGCAGTGTTTATTTCTTGAAGCTTATATTTACAACTTGGAATCTAACAAAAGTTACTTAATGGTCTCCAGGTGTGTCTAATGAAATGAAGTGCCAACATTACAGTAAGATCTGGTTTGAGGCTCTATGGAAGTGGTTGCTAAAATCACAACATTGTCAACTTGTTAAGTTTTTGTTTTTGACTAATCTGGTGGTCTGGTGGCCTCTTCTTAGAAATTATATAAATATACTCAGTATTTAAAAAATTGCATGCACATGGTGATCTGGGTCTATGCAGTTTGTCAGTGAAAGAAAATAACCCAAGGACCTTGAACTACCAGTAAATAATGTGACAAAAGATCAGGGGCTATGTTGTTTGCAGTTGGACCAGATGTGTAAGTGAGTGTATATGGTAAAAAGAGCATAAAATCAGCAAGTCATGATGTATAAGTGAGTGTATATGGTAAAATAGAGCATAATATCAGCAAGAGTCATAATGTATATGGGGGTATATATGGTAAAATATCAACAAGAGTCATGATGTATAAGGGGATGTATATGGTAAAATAGAGCATACTATCAGCAAGAGTCATGATGTATAAGGGGGTGTATATGGTAAAATAGGGCATAACATCAGCAAGAGTCATGATGTATAAGGGAGTGTATATGGTAAAATAGGACATAATATCAGCAAGAGTCATGATGTATAAGGGAGTGTATATGGTAAAATAGGGCATAACATCAGCAAGAGTCATGATGTATAAGGGAGTGTATATGGTATAATTGGGCATAACAGCAGCAAGAGTCATGATGTATATGGGGGTATATATGGTAAAATATCAACAAGAGTCATGATGTATAAGGGGATGTATATGGTAAAATAGAGCATACTATCAGCAAGAGTCATGATGTATATGGGGGTATATATGGTAAAATATCAACAAGAGTCATGATGTATAAGGGGGTGTATATGGTAAAATAGAGCATAATATCAGCAAGAGTCATGATGTATATGGGGGTATATATGGTAAAATATCAACAAGAGTCATGATGTATAAGGGAGTGTATATGGTATAATTGGGCATAACATCAGCAAGAGTCATGATGTATAAGGGAGTGTATATGGTATAATTGGGCATAACATCAGCTAAAGTCATTACTTATAAGTGAGTGCATGTGGTAAGATAGGACATAAAGTCAGAAAGGACCATGAAATGCTCTATTAAAACTGTAATAAAACATGTTTTTTCTCATTAAAATCTATCTTCAAGAGAAATATTGAAAATTATGGTTACACCTGACACAAAAATCATGCACACATGTTTAAACTGTCTGGTGCCAAGGAAATTATAGCTAACCAAATCTAAGAATTTATGAATTTATTTAATAAGCAAACATAAGGGCAGCATTACTACTGTAATCTTGATGCAGAATCTATCACTGATTATTAACTTCCATCAAAATGTTAAAAATTTCTTACACAAAATAACTTTATTTTAAAATGAATGATGTGCAGATGTTCAAGTTCACTGAGTGCATCTTGCCATGCGTTTATTTAATTCACACTACTTCTACATCCCAGAGAAAATTCTAGTATAGCTTGCAAATGGAAACAAAATAACTTCATGAATCAATAAATATATCTATACAACTATTATTTTCTGTTTCTCCAAAAACTTTGCTTGTACAAAATAACATAATGAACATGAATATTCCAACACCAATTCTTGGAAAATATTGAAGAGGTCAAGGACTACCATATATATCAATATCAGAGATCCTTATGCTAGACATATGATGTCCAGCAGATCAAAGTTTTGACTGGCACATACTCTGAGCAACTAGACACAGGTCACACAAATTGTTTTGACTTCTTCATTCTTTAAACTGCCAAACGAACACCTCAACAAGTAAAATTCCAAGGTCACTAGATTAGTTAAATACTGTTTCTTTATTGGACAATCAATAACAATGTTGCCACCTATGCCTTATTCAAAGGTGACTAGATCTACATTACATATTTTTAATTTGTAGGGCAATCAAATTAGGTGTTTTGAAACCTTATGTCCTGAACTTATCCAAAACTTTATAAATGAAGGACTACCCCAGGGTCTGTACCACATGTTTGAGTCAGCACATGATATCTTTGAACAAAATATGTGAACCCAAGGCCCAACTTAAGGAAAAATGATACAAGCAAGTAACCAACTTTGATACTAATCATCCTAAACGACTACTTTACTTATATATGAGAGGTACAAATAATGCCAAGTGTGCCAGATGAAACTTTAGTAAGTTTCATGCCACAGTGACCTGATGATGCAGATTTTCATGCCATACCATAGTGACCTGACCACATAGTTATTCCAAACACAAATGTCAAATCCTTAAACATAATTACTATAGCTGGGCATAAGAAGAGATAAAAAAAACAATGCCACTCAATGAAAACAGGAAATGAACATACACTTGCTCACAAATGGTATTGGTTATTCTGTTTGGTACATAAATCTTTTCATTGCAAAGAAAACAATACAGCACGTTAACACAAAGGTGACTAATTTCATAGTGTACATGATCCTTCCTGGGATTTAAAGTGAATGCAATACACAAAGGTTTAACTGTTGTGAACATTAAAATTCTATATTCAGATGCATTCACATGCAACTGATGGATGAAGTGTTTGGCAAATTTATCTTTACTATTTTTGTCTGTAAAGGCAAGCACCTAAGTCCATTCAGCCTCCCTGGGACCTGAATCACAAATTGTACAAATAAAAATCTGATAATTGGGTACAAAAATTTTTTCATGAATATTTGTTTTTAAGATACTTTAAAAATCATTGAATTGCAATAAAACATATATCAATATTATCTGTCTCGTGTTATCCAATGCAGACATTTGTAACCCACATCTGGCCCACAACCTGGTTTCATCCACTTTTTTGTATCATAAACAGTAGCTTTAAAAGCCTTTTATCTGGCCCATGCTTAAGCCTTGGAAAAAGTTGTCCGATATAAGGCCAATGTGGGTATGTGATAAAGCTTGCCAGTAGCTTCTCATGGGTCAGTGGTTCTTTCCAGGGTTTTCCCAGGTTCTTCCTTCACCACTTATACTGGTTGCCATGTGTAACCTATCTTGTGCTGAAAAATGGTGTTAAACCGTCATCAACAATGACACAATTATAAGCAACTTCTGACAACAATATTTAACTTAACATTAATGATAATGTTGATATCTCCGAGTTCTATTCAATTTAGGTCATTACCTAAAATGACATTCTTTTTTCACATTATTTTTTATTTTGAAATGAAGATAATAATGTTTGTGTATGAATAATTACATAAGTTATGGTATATTCATAGAGTAATACAGACTGTTAACTAATGAACTGCAAAAATCCCAAGAAGTGAATTACAAATCAAGTTCAAAACATATAAATGATAATCCTCTTTAGTTTTGCTCATAAACTACTCACCAATGTCCTTTCCACTAGTGCTATCAGTTGCAGAATTCCAATTGCCCTAAAATATAAAGTTCAAAAGTAGCAGAAAAAAAGTCCAATATATACAAAATGTACCATAAATAAAAATATCTGCAGCAGCAATGTATATCTTGGAAAAGCTGTTACTCTTTTCATTCCTGATCTAGTGTGTTATGCAAGTAAAACACACCCAGTTGCAAACAGCATCAAATTTGTGTACTTTCATTTTATAAGCAAATGATCTTTAGAAAAATAAGAATAATACCAAAATCGGGTTCTTTAAAATGATTCTTGTTACCTTTACTACAATACCTTCTTCCATCTTGTTACATTTACTACGATACCTTCTTCCATGGCTAGCAACAGGCAAATCCCTACACTTTACATATATGTCAATATAAGCTACCCCATCAGACCATACCAGACTCCATTTAAATCTAGGTCTTAAAACACCAAATCAATCAAATATGTTATGTGTCCTCACACAAAGGCAACAAATATAAAGGTAAAGAAATTATTAAAAATTGTAATGTGAATTTTATATACTCGACCCATAACCCCTAAATATTTATAAATTCCCAGTACAGTGACATTTTTATTATGAATTTTATTCTTTTACCAAAATTTCAAGTATATAGTGCAAGGTCAATGAGGCACATGAGCATGTCAAAGTATTAAATGAGTGTCACAGCACTGAGTGTGTCATAGCATTAAATGAGTGTCACAGCATAAAATGAGTGTCACAGCATAAAATGAGTGTCACAGCACTGAGTGTGTCATAGCATTAAATGAGTGTCACAGCATAAAATGAGTGTCACAGCACTAAGTGTGTCATAGCATTAAATGAGTGTCACAGCACTGAGTGTGTCATAGCATTAAATGAGTGTGAGTGTCACAACATTTAAATGACTGTGTAACAGCATTAAATGAGTCACAGCATTGAGTGTGTCACAGCATTAAATGACTCACAACATTAAATGACTGTCATAGCATTCAATGAGTGTCATTGCATTTAAATGACTGTGTCACAGCATTAAATGAGTGTGTCACAGCATTTAAAGTGTCACAACATTAAATGAGTGTCACAGCATTAAATGAGTGTGTCATAGCATTAAATAAGTGTCACAGCATTGAGGTATGTCACAGCATTAAATAAGTGTCACATCATTAAATGAGTGTGTCACAGCATTAAATAAGTGTCACAGCATTAAATGAGTGTGTCACAGCATTAAATGAGTGTCACAGCATTAAATGAGTGTCACAGCATTAAATGAGTATATGACAGCACTCATTTTATTGCTTCATGATAACTCATCCCAAATATGATCAACATATGTCCAGGGGTTTAGGAAATATGAACAAATCAAGAACTTGAATTGAACCTTAAGAAAATTGTGGATTATGCTGCCAATATTGCCACAGTTGTGGGCTCAACAAATAATGACATGCACTCACTTGCAATCCCTACATAATTTTAACACAAATCCTAATGCTGACACCACCATTATTACCAGAAAAGTGATGCTTGTGTCCTGATATCTGATGCATGCAGGCTCAACAACACTGATGTGAACTAAAGTGCAAGACATTCAGTTCATGTAGGCATGCAAAACTGATTATTTCAGTTATAGGTGCCATTTTTTGTGAATATTATTTAATTGGAGATTATTCAGTTTATTTCTCTGCTTGTTGATCAATAATATTTGGACCGAAAAGAAATTCCAGGAATTCAATGCAAAATTGTTTCTTTTTTTAACTGCAGAGTGCTGAATCCATCCTTGGTATTCTTTAGCTATAAATGTTTAAGATAATCATCATGAAGACCATATTGGATTTAACATGGCATTGTTTAGCAATAAAAAATTTCATAATAAACAACATGGTGACCTAGTTACATAACAAAGTCTGATCATTTGTAAGTTATGATCAAACAGACACCATAAAATGTCTCCTGATGACAACATCATTTTAAAAGGACCTTATGTTTATATGAGTATCAATAAAAGATATTTCCAAGATGAACATCACAGTGGCCATACTGGATGTCAGATCATCCCCATTTTCATTAACAAATAACTTGATATTTTAAGAAATTATTTGGTGAAATAAACCTTTTTCATCCATCCTGAAGGAGTATCAATAACAGGATTTTCAAGATGGATACCATATTAGATGTCAGACTGGCACCTTTTGAGACCAATAAGACAACATATGTAGTGTTTTCTGGTGAAAATTCCATGATGATATGACATTCTGTTAAAAAGGAATAGTGATAACAAGATTTTCCAAGATGTCTATCATGGTGGCCATGTCAGCTATCAAATTGAAACCATTTGACCAATCAGACAAAAAGTTTATTTTTAATTGAAAATCACATGTTAATATGGCCATATGTTCAAAAGGGGTAGCACTATTGGAATTCAAAGATGGCCACTGTGGCAGCCATACTGAATGGCAATCCTTCCAAGTAGTTTCGGAGGTGTAATAACAGCAAACTTTAGCTAACAGATGGATGATGCAAGACAGGCCGTCACATCAGCTCTTTTGCCCAATAAACAGTAGAACTAACAATCAAAACGAAATGTACTTAGGAACAACTATATTATTATTAAATAATCCATATTTTATTGATTTAAGATAAATAAAGGCAACTACATGACCATGTTGATATACTTTTCAGTGCTATTGCTACAACATGCTAATGAGAATAAAAACTGACATGCTGCCGGCTGGAGATGAATTATGACGACATAAATTCAATCCCTCCAAAATTCATGCAGATGTGCAAGAGCAAGTACCATACTTGAAAATGAAGGTTCCAAAGAATGCAGTGTCTCACCTACACACTATTTAAGCAATAGTTACTAACAAGGAGGACAATATCTTTGGGTATTGCTGCACACACAGGGTCTGAACCACTGGGTTGATATGGCAAAAGATGAAAGGCTGAGATCATTCGCCTGGCTGACAAATGCCTAAAAGTCAAACAAAAGCAGTTGCTCATGATATCTGAGTCACTGGGATACTTTCTGTATAAATTTCTTCCATTGCTGTTGATAGTGTATGCTATGAAAACAATTGCTTCAAGGTTTTACTGTCTTTGTTATATTTATCCATATTTAATGTTACATCACCATCATTTATTAAATACTGTAAGATCTTTATGCCTAGATGCTTTTATTCAAAGTTTGTTGAGTGTTTATTTTATAGGATACAGTAAAAATGTTTTTATTCTTTAGAAATGGCAGTTATATTTTATATCTGACTGGCATCAACTGTATACATTTAAAAGGCTTGGACACTTTCTGCCATATTTGGTTACACTCTGCAGAACAGTTTTTAAGAAGTTGTGAAAAGTTTATATATTTTTTTAGTAATTTAGCTATAGTCCATTGTAAATCTTGCATTAATTTTGCAAATTTGAAATTTCTTTTTGCCATATGCTCTCTGCAAAATTTGGCTAAATTTTATTTTGTGGCATTTTGTAAGAAATTAAAAGGAGTTTCTATTAGATTGCAATGGTGGCCATATTTGATGATAAATTAGAATAATTTGTACAAAACATGAAAGCCCATCTGTCCTGGATTCTATGTATCAAATTTGGTCAAATTAATTCTTGAGCTGTTTTTAAGATGAAAAAGAACTTACCCAAAGTGTTTTTTTCTTATTTGAGTAAAACTGGTCAAATTTGATGGCAGAATTGATATGTATGCAGAGAGTTAATTGAATGTCGCAACATTCCTGGCTATATAAAGCTGAATAAAATTTTATTTCCAAAAATGCAAAGGGTGGGTGGGTAAAAATTACAACCCCAAAAATAACCATTTTAGGAAGATAAACCCTTCATTCCAAAACAATGTGAATATGCAATCTTGCAAGATGAAAAATAAAAGTTAAAGATGTCAAATTTCTTAAAAGGTATATAAGTTACAAGATACAGGTAAAGATATATATATATATATATATATATATATATATATATATATATATATATATATATATATATATATATACACACACACTGAAGGCATTTTGGCATTATTTGTATAAAACTTAACAGACTTTATTCCATGATGCTTACAATGAAATTTGCTTAAATTCTGTTGTATGCTTTTTACAACCAGTTCATTTCAAGGTTTATCTACTTTTAGTGGTTTTGAAATTAAGTTGTTGAAAGATTTTTCTGTCAGTAGCAAAACTGAAAGATTTTCATGCCAGGATGCATCCTGTAAAGTTCAGGTGAAAATAATCCAGCAGTTTTTGAGAAAACATTTAAAATGGCAGTTGAAAGATGCATGACATAAAGGAGAAAGGGCCATACCATAATCTCACTGGGATTTAACAGCCAAAAATGTAAGCATAAAAAATATATATGAAATTTTTATACACAGCTAGAGCAAGCAATTTCATCAACTGTAAATGAAAAAGATTTTAAAATGAACACAGTAACATTTATCTTTCTCGTGGGTCGCTGGTTCTTCCCAGGGTTTTCCAGGGTTCTTCCTCCACCAATAATACTGGCTGCTATGTATAGCCTAATTTGTGCTGAAAAATGGCGTTATACCCTATAACAACAAGAACAACAACATTTATCTTTCTGTGTGAGAAAAATATGAGTTCATGTACCTAAAGAAAAACTGTATAACTGTCACAATTAAAATAAAAAAGAAGAAATGGAAAAATGAAAGACAGTATAATTGTCATAATTACAAAAAGGAAGAAGAATAATGAACTGATACTTAGTTTATTTTTTTATGAAGCAAAGATTTTTTTAAAATACAAAAAAGGTAACATTTACTGGAAAGAAAAATAATTACTGAAGATATAAACATACAATACCGCAGGAGACTATAACAATAACAATAACAATAAAAATTATACTTCAAAAAAGTTATCAATTAAAAATAAAAAGAACTATAATTCAACAAAGTTACCAATTAAAAATAACAAAACTATACTTAAACAAAGTTATCAATTAAAAAAAGCAAAACAATACTTCAGAAGAGTTATTAATGAAAATTATGTAGACTATTTTGAAAATTTAAATCTGAATGAAAATGTAGCGAGAAAGGGAATTTGGATAGCTGTTGATTTAGTCAAGGATAACAGCAAAGGTCAAACTGACCCAGTTTTAATGTATCATACAATGAATGAAACACCAGGAAATATATAATAAAGTATGAAATGTAGGCCACAGTGATTCACTTTTGCTGTAGTTAAAGCCTGAATAAAGTTTTTAACCAAAGCATATTCAGTGATTACAAAGCATTTAATAGTCTCCAGCAGCCATTGTAAATATTAATTATCATAAGGAAAATAAATTCTGACTAAAGTGATGCTGTCAAAGAAATGTTGGTCCCATTTTGTAACTTGCAATCTTTTTTAAATTAAAGAGTGTAAATTTTTAATTGGCAATGTAAAGTCAGTATTGTGCTTATATATCATGAACACACACATATACATACATACATGCATACATACATACATATATATATACATACATACATACATACATACATACATACATACATACATACATACATACATACATACATACATACATACATACATACATACATACATACATACATACATACATACATACATACATACATACATACATACATACATACATGCATGCATGCATGCATGATACATACATACATACATACATACATACATACATACATACATACATACATACATACATACATACATACATACATACATACATACATACATACATACATACATACATACATACATACATACATACATACATACATACACACATACATATCCACATTCATTCATTCATACATACATATATACATAAATACATACATACATACATACATACATACATACATACATACATACATACATACATACATACATACATACATACATACATACACACATACATATCCACATTCATTCATTCATACATACATACATACATACATACATACATACATACATACATACATACATACATACATACATACATACATACATACATACATACATACATACATACATACATATATATATATATAATACATACATACATACATACATACATACATACATACATACATACATACATACATACATACATACATACATACATACATACATACATACATACATACATACATACATACATACATACATACATACATACATACATACATACATACATACATACATACATACATACATACATACATACATACATACATACATACATACATAGAAATATTTTCCTAAACTTAATGCAATGGTCAAATATGCCCTTAAAAAATTAGCATTTTCCATGCATGTGGATCAGCATTCAAAAAATAAAGGCAAGACAAATGAAGTGACTCACATAGTAAATATTAAATTTCCTTTTACACGATTAGGTGTATTTCCTGGTGCAGCCTGAAATGTATTAACTTTACAAATCATCTCATATTTAGATTTATTTCTGTTATGGAAACCTTCATGGTTATCTTTTAGTCATAGTTCAAACATCAGGATGAAAGTTGAAAGAAAAACCTTTTAAGACCTTTTTCTTTTAAAATAAAAATGGAGGAAGGCTAATTAGAAATTCAAGAGTTAATGGCCATTTTTACGCAGCACTCACCACCTATAGCATCATTATATATTGATAGAAAAGAATGGCAATGAATTGTTTGTCTATTGATAGAAAAGGATGGCAATGAATTGTTTGTCTATTGATAGAAAAAAATGGCAATGAATTGTTTGTCTATTGATAGAAAAGAATGGCAATGCAATGTGTTTGTCTAATGATAGAAAAGAATGGCAATGAATTGTTTGTCTATTGATAGAAAAGGATGGCAATGAATTGTTTGTCTATTGATAGAAAAGAATGGCAATGAATTGTTTGTCTATTGATAGAAAAGAATGGCAATGCAATGTGTTTGTCTAATGATAGAAAAGAATGGCAATGAATTGTTTGTCTATTGATAGAAAAGAATGGCAATGAATTGTTTGTCTATTGATAGAAAAGAATGGCAATGAATTGTTTGTTTATTGATAGAAAAGAATGGTAATGTATTGTGTTGTGTTTGTCTACTGATAGAAAATAATGGCAACGATCTGTGTTTGTCTATTGAGAGAAAAGAATGGTAATGAATGGCAATGAATTGTGTCTGTCTATTGATAGAAAAGAATGGTAATGAATGGCAATGAATTGTGTCTGTCTATTGATAGAAAAGAATGGTAATGAATGGCAATGAATTGTGTCTGTCTATTGATAGAAAAGAATGGTAATGAATGGCAATGAATTGTGTCTGTCTATTGATAGAAAAGAATGGTAATGAATGGCAATGAATTGTGTCTGTCTATTGATAGAAAGAATGGAAATGAATGGCAATGAATTGTGTCTGTCTATTGATAGAAAAGAATGGTAATGAATGGCAATGAATTGTGTCTGTCTATTGATAGAAAAGAATGGTAATGAATGGCAATGAATTGTGTCTGTCTATTGATATAAAAGAATGGTAATGAATGGCAATGAATTGTGTCTGTCTATTGATAGAAAAGAATGGTAATGAATGGCAATGAATTGTGTCTGTCTATTGATAGAAAAGAATGGAAATGAATGGCAATGAATTGTGTCTGTCTATTGATAGAAAAGAATGGTAATGAATGGCAATGAATTGTGTCTGTCTATTGATAGAAAAGAATGGTAATGAATGGCAATGAATTGTGTCTGTCTATTGATAGAAAAGAATGGTAATGAATGGCAATGAATTGTGTCTGTCTATTGATAGAAAAGAATGGTAATGAATGGCAATGAATTGTGTCTGTCTATTGATAGAAAAGAATGGTAATGAATGGCAATGAATTGTGTCTGTCTATTGATAGAAAAGAATGGTAATGAATGGCAATGAATTGTGTCTGTCTATTGATAGAAAAGAATGGAAATGAATGGCAATGAATTGTGTCTGTCTATTGATAGAAAAGAATGGTAATGAATGGCAATGAATTGTGTCTGTCTATTGATAGAAAAGAATGGTAATGAATGGCAATGAATTGTGTCTGTCTATTGATAGAAAAGAATGGTAATGAATGGCAATGAATTGTGTCTGTCTATTGATAGAAAAGAATGGTAATGAATGGCAATGAATTGTGTCTGTCTATTGATAGAAAGAATGGTAATGAATGGCAATGAATTGTCTGTCTATTGATAGAAAAGAATGGTAATGAATGGCAATGAATTATGTCTGTCTATTGATAGAAAAGAATGGCACAAGAAATTGAAAAGTTAATGGCCATTATTATGCCCCTGAATGTATTGTGTTTGTCTATTGACAAAAAAGAATGATAAGGTGTTGTGCTTGTCTTTAGACAGAAAAGAATGACAATGTATTGTGTCTGCTTATTGATAAGAAAGAATGACAGTGTACTGTGTTCGTACCTGTCAACCCCTTGAGATGAAAACATGTATGCCAGACCAATAAAAACGTTACAAATACCAAAAACACCTTACATGAAAAAATGTATTCATACATTATATAAGATCAACAGTTTGAAAACAACAAATTCCATAAATGAGCTAATTTTACACACATTTACATAATTATTTACATCTTTGAAACTTTATTTTATTTTATTCTTTTGATTTTCAGTGTGTTGTATCACATATATGTTATTATATGCAAAACATGCACCTTTTGCACTTTCAAAATGTAATCAGAGGTTTAAAAGTCTATGCAGCAGGTGTCAGTGTTTATTTTACAATGTAAAAATGATGTTAGCGTGTCTGCATTCAGGGACTTCCTACAATCTGTGTTTTTTTTTCATCATAGAAAAAGATCTCTAACAGTCTGCATTGCTAAATAACACTTTGGGAAGTGGATACCACCAGTTGTGAGGCAAGGCAAGTAGTCGCTGAATAACTAATTTTAGATTTTGGGAAGCAGATGTCACCAGTACTATTTGTCTGGCTGATACTATCCAGCCAGTAGCTATAAAAGGTATTTTTTCTAGTGATCATCAGTTAATACAGGCACACAATCATCAGGCAGCATGAAATAATCCTCAAACTCGTCTTTAAGTGCTTCATGATCCAGGTTTTGAGCAACTCAAAAAGGAAAGTGTCACTATTAGTAAAAAAAATATGTGAAAGGTATTTTGAAAAACAAATTTTCAAGGTGTAATATTAACTTCTTTGGATTTATTATGGTCTCATTATTACATATTTATATTTTTCCTCCATAAATCCTTAGTCCTACAATGTGAGACATCAACCTGATATTTTTGGGGCATCGAGGTTTTACTCCCCAATGATGGTGCTGTGTAGAGTGTTCCGATATCAATTAACTTTGGAACAATAAGTCAAATTTTCAGGATTATCTCGCAGACTTGGCATCACATATCGGCACTTTTCTACAAATTAGAGTCATAACATTTTAATCAGACTTTACTTACACTGATGCCTTTTTTTTTATAAATACAAATTCCCACACAAGCAGATGGACATACATGTATTTTCAAGTTCCATTGGTCTACATTTCAGTTGGCTGGAATGTGATGAAAGTCAAGAATACCAAAACTGGTTAAAATGATTATAAGAATCTTGAAGAAGATTATAAGAATCTTGAATGAAACACTTTCTTTAATATTAATATAATTTATTATTAATATAATTTTATTTTATTTATATAAAGAAGAATACTTCAACTTAATCCAATTGCAGCATTCAACACTTTCCAAAGCATATTAGAGTTATCCCCACATTGTTTGTGCATGGCTAAAAAAGGTTCTGGATTGTGCTCAATTTAAATAAAATTGTGTCCAGAATCTCAGATTAAAAAATAAAAACTAAGTATATTTTATTTTTAAATGTTAATTTTTATAAGAAAAATAATGTACAAAATGGTTGTACAGATGTATATTGACGAGACTGAACAAAAAATGCACAAATTACATGTAACTAATACAAGTTGACAGGTAAGTTGTGTTTGTCTATTTGATAGAAATGAGAGTGCAGTGTCTTTTTCTATCAATAGAAAAGAATGGCAATGCATTAGATTTGTCTATTGATAGAAAAGAATTAAATTGTATTGTGGTTGCTTATGGATAAAAACAAACAACAGCATAATGGATTGTCAATTGATAGAAAAGAATGACACTGCATGGTGTTTATATGTACTGGCCTGAGTTAGTACCAAAAGCCCATAGACCTTTTCAGTTGAAAGTTCTTCAAAAATAACTTGCCCATGACCACTACGTGCCACTACACAGATATGTGATTGTTATACTGATTATGGATACTGATTCCATATGTGATTTATCCAAGAAAGACAAAATAAAAAAGATGACACTGTAAATATTTCCTTATTGTATTGTTCCTATGAATTAACGATATTTCCAAATTCTCAAAAATGTGCTGTCAAACACTAGAGTAAACAGTTAACCTAAAATTACAAGCATAACCATGTCTTCTATTTAACCAAAATTAAGGTTGATATTTACAGACATAGCTCAGAAAAATGTAACACTAACTGATCTGTCCATTTAATTTAAACCAAGCAAGAAAAGTCATTAAAAAATATGCAATCAAATTTTAACTTGAGAAATTCTGAAATTTGATAAATATCTTTAAATTGAAGAGCTTACAATTACAATAAGAACTGAAATCAGAAAATCACATTTTATGGGTTCATCATCACAAACTCAAAAAAATATAACTAATTGGCCTTAAAATTATTTTCCTCCTTTTCTTGAAAATTCAAATACATGTATTGCACTTGTCAGAATGCCATGTTGTCAATAAGTAGTTTTGTTAAAAAAGCAATTTTTTAAAATAAATTATGTTTCTCATAGAATCCTTACCTGATCACATTAATATTGTAATATAAACCTTACCACCTCCCTAATTTAGCCCTCGTAAAAGCAACAATTTGTCTTTTCTGTTTATTACATATTGACAAAGAGCTATAACTCTTGCCCTGAATTCTGTGAGTACAATGATTGTGACCATTCAAAGGTGCGGAGGACTACCAGGTTTAGTTGGGTGAGAAAATCCATACACTGATAGGTAAACTGTTGGGATAGACAAAGATGGGACATCCCAATTATGTAAAAAGGAAATGATATCGTTCCCCCTTTGACTAAAATGAGCTGATCCTATGTTGCTGGAGGATGTCATCCAAGTCTGACATCATGGAAATAGATAAAGTTGCATGGAACAGGGATATGATAAAATAGATTAGTTTCATAAAGGCCGATTGACTTAAGATCAAGCAGTGGAGTGTGAAAAACTGATAAAAATTTCACTGGTACGTAAACTGCAAGAATCAAATTGTAAAAATATGCAAATGTATGTCTGATTAAGACAGATGACAAATTCATTCAGATGGATGGAGAGGTGGACTCATCTTGCCATTGCCATCTTGAATGCCATTTATTGTCTTAACTAGAAAAGGCTTCAATCTCAACCACATGTTTATAGATGAGCATCCAGATGTCTAGGTATAAAGTTGCATCCTTTACTCTGTCTGACTACTTCCATAAGGAGTGGAGAGAATGATGGGGGAGGGGTTTGGCAGAATGATGCCCCTCTAAGGCATTTTTGGGTTGTCCACTCACTTGGCAGAATGAGACTGATCCAACACTGTCTTATAAAAAAAAAAGAATTGGACACCTAACGCATAGTTGTCTATGGGCAGTCAAGGACACGAGTCAATGGTAAGAGAATGGAGGTGTGGAGGTAGAGAAAATGTGTTTCCTATCCATTTGATACAACTGGCTCTCAACTAATTTAAAGATTGTCTTCATATATAGAACTGGGATCACAGCTGGCTTTTTGGTTGTGCAGCAAATGATCCCATATCTGTCTCTATCTTCTTGTCACTGAGGGTGAATCAAAGATGATGTATATGGCGATGGTTGCTGCACAGAGATTTTGGAAGGGTGGGCACTTTTTGGGCTGCCTGCCTCCACAATTTCTCCATCTTGCCATTGATCAGTAATGGCAATCCAAGGGAGGACCGCAGGTCAGGGCAGTGTTAACTTTGTAAGTCAGCAAAAATCACAAACAATGAGAAGTCCAACAACAAAGACATGACCACTATATTGCTAACAAGATCTAAAGTGGTGTGCAGAATGACTTTTATCCACCATACAGAAAAAGACAAAATTAAATTGACTGCACCGTAGTACTGGTTTAAAGCGGGGAGGTGTGTGGATGAGGTGTCAGAATGGATCTTATGCCAGCAAGATTGCAAAGAACACTGAAAGCTGACTTTCATTAAAAAGAAAGGCTTTAGAACTTCAGAAAAATGGCAGATAGATATTCAGCAATTAACTTACTTTTACTTTTTTCTCAACTGTCTGGGAAAGATGGAAGGAGAGGCTGATTCTTCCATTATCAAAACCAACTCAGCCCTTGTGCTGTATGCTAATGTAGAAGATGGTGGGGTATTGACATTCTGAGTTCAGCAACACCTCATAAACTCCTCTATTGACACCATAAAGTTATACTCAGTCCAATCAGTGGTGGGATCTAAGCATGAACTATCATTAGGTTTATCCTCATACTCAGTGTGTGGGTTGGGGTTCAAGATTCAAATCCAAATCAATATGGATGGCTTTTCAAAATCAAAAACATATACACCACTCCCTAGATAACTTGCGGACATTGGGGTCCAAAAACATTGACCGTGATATAAGCGAGGGCGCAAGTTATCGAGGGACCTATAAAAAACAACAAAACTAACAAAGGGATCAATGTATTGACAAAAGGGGGGTGGGGTGGCTTGGCATGTTACAGTGTTGAATACTCAATTGATAATCGTACTAAGATTAACAGTGAATAAATATCTCTTCATATCTGTGTAATTTGTTTAATTTTTTCATCACAGAGTAACATTATTTTCAGGATAACTTGCAGTATATTGATCATCAAAACATTATTCCACGTGGTTTCTATTTGCTTAGCACATGTACGACTTCATGGTGTGTACTACGTCACTAATTTTTGCTGTGAATGGTATACATTCTAGTTTTATTGTTTGATCCAAAGTAGACGTTTTTTTAAATACGAAAGATCGACACATTTCGAAAAAACAATGTTGATCGAACGATATGTAGATATTTATTGTGATAGACGTAAAATGGAAGACAAAAAAAATAAATTCACAAGGGTTAACCATTACCAACATGAAATTAATGGGTCTAAAAATTTAAAATGATCTAAATTAGAACACTATAACACTTGCGGTTTTGTGACACGTTGTTGTGTGAACCATGCGTACACATCATCATCTAATTCGTTATCGCTTGCAGTCCGTGCTCATTTTCATTTCATCCCTTTCATCTGAAGCAACATCATGTGAGTAATTTCAAAGTTTTGGCTCATCCTTAAGCCAACCTCTAAATGTCAACTCAGCAATTTTTAGTTCATTGCAAGTTTTTGATCTCGCTTCGTCATTACGAACACCATCTATGATGAACAGCTTTTCAGTCACTAAGTACGCCTTTCGCTTAATTCCTTTGCTCTCCATGGTCATATTTACAATTGATTAGGATACATTACTGATATTATATACTTTAATGATGTTAATACATAAAAAGGTGAAAATATTTTTGATTGGTCAAGTAAAATGAAATTTGATGACGGTAATGGATATACAAGAACATTTACTCCTATAGGCATGCCTTTGAACTTTATTTTATGGTACTTCCCTTGTTTGATTTGATACAAAAGACATATTCAAAGTGATAAAACAATACAGGTCTTTTTAATTGATTCTTTTATTGCAACAAACACTTCTACAAGCTGTTGATCGAAACAAAGCTGGCATGTAATTATGTTCTCACGGAAATACTCACGGGTTTCGATGTGACAGTCGACTGATTCTTTTCATGTTTTCATATAAGAGAATATGTATGTTTCGATTATAGTGTTGAGACGAAATTAAAGGATTATAATGTGAATTTCACCTAGCAAGACATTTAATTGGTATTTATTTCATTCTCTGTTGCTGCATTATAGCATTTACCAAAATGTTTCATTGAGCGCTGTTTATTTACAGTGAATTGACAACTATTTTTCTATTTTAAAAAAAACTAACATAATATGTGATATCTTATTAGAAATTGCAAATTTCACAATATGGATTCTATCTTTATGGGCAGTAATCACCATTTTTGATGATAAAAATGAGCTATATATCAAGGTTTAATTTACCAATGTACCATTTCTTATCACAACTTTTTTCACATTCAACACATTTTAAAATATATTTTCTTTGAAAAAAATTGGGAGCCATGCTGGACACCGCGTCATAATCGGGTTCGCAAGTTATCCGGGCTCGAGTTATCGAGGGAGTGGTGAAGTACACTTATTACATGTGTGGATGGCAGCAAAAACAGCTGTACAATAATATCCTTTGCAATATGAATGTTCCATAACTACTTTACAAGGCACAGGACAATGGAAGCCATATGGTCAACGAACGGTGTGGATCAAGAGCTGGATGGTACAGTGAGCACCCATTAAAACTGAGGTGTGGCAAGATGGTATAGAATTGAGATCTGGATGGCTGAACTGAATGCTGGCAGTCCAGACAGAATCAAAACTGAGATGCAGCTACTAATTGTGATATGGCTATAAAGGTATTGATCAATTGCTGGTCAGCAGGGATGTCATTAAAACTGAAACAGCTAGATGGCATGACTCATTCAAGTCAATTTTAAACTCCATGCACCCTGACATACAGGCTTGAAGGCCATAGTTGGACATGAAGGGGTCAATTTTAAACCCCATGCACCCTGACATACAGGCTTGAAGGCCATAGTTGGACAAGAAGGGGGTCAATTTTAAACCCCATGCACCCTGACATACAGGTTTGAAGGCCATAGTTGGACATGAAGGAGGTCAATTTTAAACCCCATGCACCCTGACATACAGGCTTGAAGGCCATAGTTGGACATGAAGGGGGTCAATTTTAAACCCCATGCACCCTGACATACAGGCTTGAAGGCCGTAGTTGGACATGAAGGGGGCCTTATGCCATCTGGGCTTCTTAGAATAGGGTGGAAACTCCCACAAAGTGTCAAAAGTTTGCTCTTAACTCAAGAATTCAATTGCTATATAAAAAAATACTCAAAAAGACTTTTGTTGTTGTTAGTTAATAAGAGAGAGAGAGAGAGAGAGAGAGAGAGAGAGAGAGAGAGAGAGAGAGAGAGAGAGAGAGAGAGAGAGAGAGAAAGGGAGACAGATAGACAGAGAGAGACAGAGAGAGACACAGAGAGAGACAGATATGGCAAAAATGATTATGATGGTTGGAACATGTATTATTTACTGGTTTAAGTATAAGTAAATTGCATGCAATGATATCATCCCCCACTGTCATGAAAGTAAGTGCAATTTGTATTCTTATATACTCTCTTCCTAACGCATCAATATACAAGGTTACACAAAAACATGCAAAAAATAAAAAAAAGTTAAAAATAGTATGGTTTCCTGGTCATAAACTAAGTAATAAGTTTATAAAACTTAAATAATTTAATTTTAAAAATCATAAATGAATATATGCAAGGAACTAACTTACAGTATTATGAATGAAATCCAAAATAATTCTTAAAGAGTTATAATAAAGTCCAAAATAATGAAAATTCCATATAAACATTCAGAACTAGAAATGTACTGGTCCAAAAAATTAGCACCTTCTGTTTTGACAGAACAGTCAAAACAAATGTTTTTTCTCTCAAATAATATCTAAGTACAACATAAAACACATCTGCAGACTTACATTAGGAATAAAAGAAATAAGAATGACTCCAAAATAGAAATGAATCTTGATTTCTCTGTTCTCTTCTTATATACACCTTAAAGTCTATTATGACTATATTTTGCAATATACCCCACATGACATATCTTACTACTCAATCTAATATATCAAAATACCTAGTCACATGACCTAACTCATCCAAAAGGAATTAACTTAATTCTTTTAAGATACCACCTGACTGATCTGTCCAAGGCTGAATCTCATAATCATATTTACTAATAATTTTACTCTTAGAATCAGCCAAGACATATGTAAGCATCTATGTATAGATTCTATGCAATTTTACATTCTTTATTATCTTAAAAAGAGACCCTATGCACAAACAAAATTCAGCTATAAATAATCAGTACAATTTACAGCCATAAATAATTTTTTTAAAAATTAGACAAAATCATGTACCAGGATTTACAAACAATGTAGATATATATAACACACAAAAAAGCCATCTTAAGTGTACATGATCATAATTTTCAATCTCTCATTCATGGCAGTACATTAAATCTCCTTAGTAAAACTTTTATGTATGATAATTTCAAGGATTTTCTGAACAATACAAAGTGTTATGCATAAAAATGATATATTTAAATAATAATTATTTTATATCTAGATTATGTATGAAAAATTAAAAGGTACAAAAATTTACATGAAATAATGTAGCTATGTAGTGCCATGTGTTTAGAGAATGCAGAACCTAAGTCTGCATGGGTGAAAAAAAAATCATATAATTATTGTCCAAATTTTTAAAAAAATGTATACCACCTGTAAAATAATCCTTAATACATCCAAAAATAAAAAAAAATCCTCAATGGATGGAATTAAATAGTACAAATAACTACTTGGTTTCAGGAGGTGAAGTACACAACATCTGTCAGTTTACCAGATGATACTTAAAATTTGCACCACAAATAGGCAGCAAAGAGGTGTAATGGCAAGAGTTTTTGCCCTTTGTTATAGACAGAAAAGACAGCTGGATTTGGGAGGTAAGAGGTTTATATTCCTAATGTTAATGTGATCAGAGAATGTATTCTCAGGAGAAATGACAGTTTTCTTTCATAGTGTTTATGACAAGTAAATTATGATCTTTATTGTCTTTTATCTATATACTAATCCAATATAAAAATTCAATATAAACTCCAAAAATGTTTTAGAGAAAGTATCAGATACCATATACTCTTGCATATAAGTTGGGCACAACTGCAAACAACACACACCCTGATCTACTTGCACTCTATATTAAAACAGATATGGGTCTATACAGCTTGTAGTGAGACCTGGCTTATATACATGCCTGTACAGCAGTTCTTGAGGTCACAAGTCATTTTCCCCCCATTTTAATTTTCATTGTAATAAACACTAGCCACTGAAGTAAATGGCATCATTCATGTTGAAAATTTTGAAATATAAGTAATACAGTCATGATCAAAGTGAGAATATTTTTAAATTTGTTTACTTCCTTGTGTAATAGAATAATTCTTGTTATATCACAAAATATTGTGACAAAACTGAACTTTTGATAGGCAAAATTGTGTGTACAGCCTTCCAAGTTTTCAGTGCAAAAAAAGCTGAGACTCTTAAATTCATTTGTGTGTTTATTTACTGGTTAATATGATATTTTCATGCAAATTTTTAAGAATTAGTTTAGAAAAGAATATGCCACTAAAACTGAAGAAACAAAATTAAGACATATTTTAAGTGGCATGATTGATAATGGAAACGTTTGTAGTCAAGTTGATCAAATAGTGAACATATTTAAAATTCAAAAGCTATGATACAAATAACAAAGGAAGATAAAAATCATTCTATGAATTGATGGTTTGTGATATAAAAATTGAACTAACCAGACAAAATTATATGGGATAAAGTCCTAACTTATCACAACAATGAAACCAATTCACCAAATATTTTTCACAACAATGCACCATTAATTTAAATACTGGTGCTAATAAATAATATTATTATTAATGTAAAATAATGTAACTTTTATGCTACAGAAAAATGAGTAATGGCAGAATTTAAAGCAAAACAAACATGGCTGTGCCCATCATAACCATAACAAAGATCTATTTAACCACCAGACAAAGGTCATTATGACTGACTGAGCACCTCTCTGCCACTACAAAACAGCCTCTGATATATAAATGTTCATCTGCAATACTTTCTTTCCTTACTGAAAAAAGGACATGTTATTCTAATAATCAAAATAGACACAGGACAGAACAATATCAAAATTTTGTACAGATATCAAGCATTCCTAAAAGTGTAACTAATATGCGCTACATAAAATCCCTGCCCAATCATACAATATAACCAATATACATTCCTCAACCAATATACATTCCTCAACCAATATACATTCCTTGATGCTACCATACAGGTGATGCTCAATTTATACCAATTCAATTTACATGCTTTCATTTTGTCGCCATTTAAAATGACAAAATAAAATTTAATTTGGGCAGCTGTGCTGGTTTTTATGCCTATGCTGGTAACATGTACAGCTTACGTATGGGCATTTACATTACTTTCGAAATATGGCAAAACCTAAGGAATGCATCTATAGAAAAAAGCAAGTGTCACCTGTATAACCAATACACATCCCTCTATGCATACCATATAAATAATACACCTTCATCTATGCATACCTCAAAAATGAAAATAATCTCTTGAAGCTGGAAACATAAAATATGTTCATCATATTAATTCAGGCTGGTGTTAATATTAAAAAGCAACTCTTCTCTTTTCAATCCATATTAAAATTAGTTCATTTAGTGTTGCTGTTTACAAAACTATTTCAGTATATTATTCTGCCTAATATTAATTATATGAGTCCAATAAATTATTAGAAAAATAATAATGGTAAATAACTGTAAAAGGTTTGGTTGTATAAATGATGATGCAACATGTTCAAAATAAACTCTTCGTATAAACAAGGGTAATGGCTAACACCTACCATCCTGAGCGGTTTATTAGGATTTGTCTCCCCTGACGCATCACTCCAAGCATTATTCTTTACCTTTAGTGAGCGAGAGAGTACCCCCACTCCAGGTGCAGCAATTATTTTGGCTGTCCCATGTAAAGTGTCAAACTGATCTGTAAGAGATAAAGTAGATAGCAGTCCCATACTTGGCTTAAAATTATGTTTATTTTGTGTAAGAAAAAAATAAAAGAAGAAAAAAAAAGCTCTAGTAAAATTTTGCCATTATTCACAAATCAAATAATGACATCAGTTCTCCTGTGAAAACTTTAAATGTTATTAATGTGAATCCAAGCAGTGGCATCCTTATCTAAAAAGCCTGTAGTGCCTGCATTATATCAGTATGTATTGAACTAATTCAACAGACAAGGAAATGGCAAAGAATCGGAATATCAAATAGTCAACTGGCTGAAACAGAATAGCATCTGTGAACAAATATGTATGTATTGAGACCAAAACCATAAACGTATGTATTTGAGACAATAACCATGTATATATGTATTTAAGACCATAACCATATATAAATGTAGTTGAGACCTTAACGATGTACATGTATGTATGTATTTGAGACCATAACCATATATATATGTATTTCAGACCATAACTATGTATAATATATGTAATTGAGACCATAACCATGTATTAATGCATTTCAGACCATAACTATGTATATATATATGTATTTGAGACCATAACCATGTATTAATGCATTATTTCAGACAATAACCATGTACACACACACACACAGACACATACACACACACATACACACACACATTTGAGACCATAACCATGTATATATCTATTTGAGATCATAACCCTCTCAAAGCTGATGGTTGTTCAAATTATGGGCTACCAATTTATTTAAACCAAAAGAACCCCAAAATTTGCTATCATGCACAAGTGGTTTAGCAGTGCCATCTGCTAACTGTCATGCAATTAATTGGTCAGTGAATAATATTGTCCATTTGTCCATTTCCTAAAACAATGACAACTCTGTTTATTAACAATTGTTCGTGATGTAGTCATTCAAACAACTACCATAAATGCTTGATTATAAGATGAGTCCAACTGCAAACTGCACCGACCCAGATCTGACTTCACATAATGTGCCAGCACATCTGGGTTTGAACAGTTTAATCAGTTAAACAACAACAAATCCTGATCTGCCAGCATCTAAGTATGTACAGCATTTATGGAAATTTCATGAGGTTAAAACGCATCATAATAAATATGCACTGACATTGTTATAAACATCGTCCCTCTCATGTCACTGTACATGGTGGAGTTAGCTTCCATTACACTGAGGGTTCTTCATTGAGGAGGTTTGTCCTCTCAACCAGTATGGTAAAGTGGAGTAAAGCACATCCATGACAGAACTTTCAGACTGGTTTAACTAAAAACGTTAATTGATAATGGAAGACACAAAACATGTATAGCAATAAAATCCATGAAAATAATTTTTGTTTTAGGCAGGTTTTAGCAACAACTTTTCTCTAATATGTGATTTTAATGCATGTTTCTAGTCTTTTATACCCGTAAACAACAATTTATAACTAATTTAAAAAAACACAAAGATGTAATATTTTGGGAAGACTATCAAAGGGTTCAGTTTTTTAAATGGTCAGGGATTTGGAGTAGGGTAAATGGTTATTTGTAGTAGACAAAGTCAATTTTGCTTTCCTGGCATGTTCAAGCAAAGATAACATTAACAGTCGTATCTGACTATTTCATCCAAATCACTTCAGGCATGAACAAATAAAAAAAAATCTACAAATAATCAAGACATTGTATATATTTGAGTCATAAAAAGAATTTTGGTTATTGCCCAAAAAAACCTGCAATGTGTGATTTATTGAAATCTTAAGATTTTACCAAAATAAATGATATTGGAACCTAACCTTCAAACTGGGAAGCAGGTGTTTTCCTAGTTCGCTGACTAGTTGCTGTGCCTGGTTTGTTGTAGAAACGAAAAAAGTATGGAGCTGGCACAAGGGGCTGACGGTTCACAGGAACTGTCTTTGGACGAGAAGACATCTGAGTACCATCAAAGTCAGCCAGTATCTCAGCTCTCTGGGGGTTTTGGTAACTTCTAAAACACAAACAAATAAAGGTTGAATTTATATACCTTTTGAATCTGTAATTTCATAACTGAATTTTCTGTTCAGTTTTTAAATAAAAAAAAAACACTATCTTTAGGATAATGAAGCATACCTTGAGTTCATTGTTTTTGCAGGAGTACTGATTTATCTTATTTTCTATTTGCTAAAACCCATTAACATAAACATCCAATGAACAATGGCCCTTCAGGAGAAATAGCAGGACCCCATTTTCGAATCCACTAAAGGTAGTACCACCCGAATGTCTTTCCCAACCCATGACTTACGTGGCACAAATGAAAATGTCTATCCCAATCCACAAACAGCAGTACAATACACTTGTACAGGAAATACAATCCACTACTAAAGTATAGTCCCCTTCAAAAGGAAGTAAAATCATTACAATCCACTACTAAAGGAAGTTCAATCCACTAAAGGAAGTACAATCCACTACTAAAGAGAGTATAATCCACTGCAAAAGGTTTAATAATTCACTACTATTGATAATACAATTCACTACTAAAGGTTGTACAATTCCCTACTAAAAGTAGTACAATTCACTACTAAAGGAAGCACAATCCACTCCTAAAGATAGTATAATTTACTACTAAAGGCTGTATAATGCACTACTAAAGGAAGTACAATCGACTACTGAAGGAAGGTACTAAAAGAAGCACAGTAAATTCCTAAAGGAAGTACAATCCAATATTAAAAGCATTACAATCCACTAGTAAAGGAAGAACAATCCACTACTAGGGTAGTACAATCCACTGCAAAAGGTAGTACAATTCACTAAAGGTAGTACTATTCACTACTAAAAAAAATGGGCACATTGAAACAAAAACCTAAAGCATGTCTAAAATATTATAGTTAGAGCTGGAGTTGGACAACTAATGGATTAATGTTTTAATGGGAAGAGTCATGTAACTTCTGCATCCTCCTTGAAAGGCAAGTAAAAAACACTACAAATGCTTCCAAAAGACATGTTTGTCATTGTCGCATTTTGTAATATGGTTCAATAAACAGTGGAAAAGTTCTAGTAAAATGAGATAAAACTCCATCAATTTCAATTTATTAAAGGAAGCCATAAAGTTGATATAATATGCACTAAAATTTATCTATTGTTACATAAACAAATTTTTTTGTCCATATTGACAAACCATCCTAACAGTGCATTGTTATATCATAATCCACTTATGTTGACATCTAGCATGAGTACTGTGTTTTGAGATATCCACTTTTTCAAATTTATATTTCTGGTAGTGGAGATCAACCGGACGAGGCATTATCTCATAATCTACCTTCGTCAGATTTTCAGCTGCTCGCTAGTAATTAATATATTTACATAGATTGACATTTGTATGTGGATGGTAAGTAAAATTCCTCTTTTTCTCATTCAGAATTAAATCTTAAGAACATTCACATTTTCTGTAGTAATCCCTGTCATCAGACCAGAACACCTGTATCACTCATCGCCTGACCCTTTCATTAAATTTCTGATGCATGCTTGGAAGGCAGCATCACTCCACTACCATAAAAGAAGAAAGCTCTCACCTTTTTCAATGGGCAGGGAGGAACATTAACTACAATTGACCATATGACAGCTAATTCATTTTTTAAAAATGTATCCAGATAAAATAGCTGAAATTTCAAACAAAACATTACCTTTGAAGCACTGATTGTTATGAAAATTTACTAAGCAAATGGGGAAAAAAAATCAGTCTCAATCATGCAATATTTTTATGTTGCTGCCACAATAAGAAATGGGCATTTGTCTGGTTCCTTGTCTTTTTGTGGTGACTTCAATAATGTATGGACCCTTCATCAAAAAAAGCTGACTAAAAATCTTCAATAAAATTAAAGAACCTTTCTTCAAAGGAAGTCATTACTAAACTTTAATAAAAGCTATGGAATCTGATGGATTGTTTCATGATCCAACATGACTAGAATATTTTCACTGCGCTGTGAAAGTTTCCTTTTTTTAGGACAAAAGTTCATGCTTATGAACTCTTTCAATGGAAACTTAAAATACAAATTTTTAGACTTGGGATGTACTGAAAAGTAAATGTGCTTCATCATTTGTTATGTGATTGTACTATTTTGTTTCTACTGAATTTCGACCTATATTACCTGTGACAAAATTACTGAATATTTTAAATCTGTGTGTGTGCATATTTTTGATGGAATTACTTGTATTGTGGATTCAATGGATGTGACATGATTTGCTGGTGAGTACATGGTCTTGATACTTTATTCATTGCTATGTATCTAACATATATATAAACAGTAAACTTGTATATGTACCAACATAAATAATATATAATATTATATATAATATATGCTCTCTCTGTTTTCACTTCTGGTGTATTTATTATTAATATGCATTCATTTAGGATGAAAACTGTGTCAATCAAGCTTGTATTTTTGCACCTGCATTTATTACTTACACCAACCAACCCATCCCTGCACATTTTTGGGGTACATGCTTCATTTACTTCTGCTAACTGATCTGGTTGCTTATAACATGGTTTGATCTATAACACGGTCAGGTTTTATGGCTCCCAACTACCATTTTATAGCAGGGTCACACTGTATTAGGAAAAATTAAGTTAAACAGGGTCTTAACTCTGTCAATTTTTATGTGAAAAGGTAAAAACCTGACCTGATCTAATATATCTTAATATAAAGCCTCATACTAACATTGGACATTTCATCTATATATCTATATATATTTCTGCCCACCTGTGTTGATTGGTTGTTGTTGTTGTTGTTATAAGGTTTAACGCCAGTTTTTAGCACAAGATAGGCTATACATGGCAGCCAGTATTAATGGTGGAGGAAGAACCCTGGAAAACAAGGGAAGAACCACTGACCCTCGAGAAGGTACTTGTGTTGATTGGTATTTATGTCGGTAAAACAAGAAATTAAAAAGGTAAATATGACTATACCTAACAGTAAATCCTGTGGCAAAAGAATTCTCTCTATGTTGTCCATTTTTCCTCAATGGAAGAAGACTCTGCAATGAATCCATCTTTCCCTGAAAACAAAAAAAGTTAAATGAATTTCATTAAATAAATGACTTTATGAATACAGAACAAAAACAAAAGCTTCAACGGAAGAAAAAGACACATACACACAAGTCATCTGAAGAAACTGATGCTCAACTGGCTGAAGAAAATTTCCAGATTTTCAAGATGAGACGATTTCTTCATTTTAACTGCAGAGTATTGTTATTGTTGTGAAACTTAATGCCATTTTTCAGCACACGTTAGGCTATACATGGCGGCAAGTATTGATGGTGGAGGAAGAAACCAGGAAATCATCGGAAAGAACCACCAACCCACGAGAAGCTTACTGGCAAGCTTTCTCACATATCCACCCATATTCGCCAAATCTTAGACTTGAACCTACGAAGACAGGTGAGATGGCAGTGATCCGTAACAGAGATAGATTTAGACCACTTGGCCACTTGGAACCCCGCAGAATATTGAAACTGTATCTGATAAATCTGAATAACAAATAAAATTTCAAATTAGCCACTGTGGCACCCATACTGTCTGTCAGATTGGCACAATTTTTTTAAATATAGGATCAAGTACTGGGAGCATTTTGTTGAAAACCACAAGTGAATATGACCAACAGGTGCCAAGGTATTTCAGTTGGTCAAGTGTCAGAATGGCAGTACAAGGGTCATAGGTTTGATACCTTTCAGTTCAGCCTGTGTCAGATGCTTTGGTCTTAAGAATGGCATTTAGTTCCCATTGCCTTGGCATAATACAACCAATAATATGGTAAATGTGCCATTATAACCGGAAGAAAAATAGGATAATTCATTCAGGAAGATTAGTGATGAAAAGAGACCATAGTGGCCATTCTGGTTATCAGATCAGCACTTTTTTCATCAAAGACCAACTAAACATTACCAGTCCTCTGGTAAAATGCCTATGTTCATATGACCATCATTCAAGAAGGAGAAGCAATAAAATTTTCAAAATGGCCACTATGGTAACCATACTGAATGTCAAACTGGCACAATTTTCATATAGGTGATCAATGATATCATAAGAAGACTCCACTGAAAACTTGATGTTGAATTGACCAGGAGATGTATCGATAACAAAATTTTCAATATGGCCACTGTTGACAATACTGGCACTCAGTTTTTAATGTGGCTGCCATGGGGCCATACCTGACAACAGGGTAGTCAACAGAGCAGCACCATTTTCATTTAGGACCAAATAGAAATCATTGAAATGATTTTAAGGAAAAGATCATGCTGATATCACCATTCCTTCAGTGGAAGAAGCAATATTAAGATTTTAAAGACAGCCATTATGGCCATATTGGCTTCTCTGTAGCCTATTTTTCTTTAGGACAAACTAGACTGCATAATGTCTATTGTTGAAAACCTCATTTTGATATGAATTTTCATTCATGAGTGTAGCAATAACAAATTTTCAAGATGATTGCTATGATGGCCATATTGGCCAACAGATGCAACCATGTCTTTTGGACCAATGTGACATCACAAGCATTCAAGTGATATGACCATCCAAAATCACAAGCATTCAAGTGATATGACCATCCAATATCACATGCATTTGAGTGATATGACCATCCAAAATCACGTGCATTTAAGTGATATGTCCATCAATTGAGAAGGCGTAGTGATATCAAGATGTTTTGAAAATGGCCATCATGATGGCCATGGCCAAGCAATACCATTTTCATTTATGGCCAACTAGACCATGGGATGACTTTGTGTGCACACTTTGGGACCAACTAAACCATGAATGACTTACTTTGTTTGCATATTTTGGGACCAACTAGACCATGGGATGACTTTGTGTGCACACTTTGGGACCAACTAGACCATGAATGACTTACTTTGCATATTTTGGGACCAACTAGACCATGGGATGACTTTGTGTGCATACTTTGGGAACAACTAGACCATGGATGACTTTGCATATTTTGGGACCAACTAGACCATGGGATGACTTTGTGTGCATACTTTGGGACCAACTAGACCATGGATGACTTTGCATATTTTGGACCAACTAGACCATGGGATGACTTTGTGTGCATACTTTAGAACCAACTAGACTATGGATGACTTTGTTTGCATACTTTGTAACCAACTAGACCATGGGATGACTTTGTTTGTATACTTTGGGACCAACTAGATAATGGGATGACTTTATGTGCATACTTAGGACCAACAAGACCTTGGGATGACTTTGTGTGCATACTTTTTGACCAACTAGACCATGAATGACTGTTTGCATACTTTGGGACCAACTAGACCATGGGATGACTTTGTGTGCATACTTTGGGACCAACTAGACCATGGGATGACTTTGTATGCATACTTGGGGACCATAGGCAATGGGATGACTTTGTGTGCATACTTTTTGACCAACTAGACCATGAATGACTGTTTGCATACTTTGGGACCAACTAGACCATGGGATGACTTTGTGTGCATACTTGGGGACCATAGGCAATGGGATGACTTTGTGTGCATACTTTTTGACCAACTAGACCATGAATGACTGTGTGCATACTTTGGGACCAACTAGACCATGGGATGACTTTGTGTGCATACTTTGAGAGCAACTAGACCATGGATGACTTTGTGTGCAATCTTAGGACCAATTAGACCATGGGATGACTTTGTGTGCATACTTAGGAACAACTAGACCTTGGGATGACTTTGTGTGCATACTTTGGGACCAACTAGACCATGGATGAATTTTTTTGCATACTTTGGGTACAACTAGATAATGGGATGACTTTGTATGCATACTTAGGACCAACTAGACCATGGGATGACTTTGCATACTTTTTGACCAACTAGACCATGGGATGATTTTGTGTGCATACTTTTGGACCACTTAGACCATGGAATGACTTTGTGTGCATACTTTCATGGCAATTTTTTTTAAGTATATTATGATCAATACCAACATCAAACTTGTGCTAATAGATGGAATGACAATGAAAGATCAATATCAGACAAGAGGCCATGTCATAAGTTTTTTTTGTCTATTGGACAGGAAAACTGCTTTTATTTTTCTTCCATAATTTTGTTTTTTTTCCTTAGTATAAAAAATTAAAGAAAACAAACATCTAAAATCAAGTACTCAATTTAACCTCATGTATGGAAGAATGGGTAAGCAAATGATTACAGAAAAATGCACACAAATATTGAAGTATTAAATATCATGTTTTGTTTATTTTTCCTTAATTGTATGGCTTGTATAACATTTAAATCATTTAGTATTTTATTTATTCCATATACTCCACAAAGTGCATAGACCCAGATCTGGTATCACATGATGTGCCCACATAACTGAGTCTACAAAGTTTGTCAGAAGCAATCAGTTGAAAAAAGAACAAAGACCCTGATCTGCCAACGCAATATGCAACAAAAGATCAGGATTTGTCTTGCCTGCACAAGGATCGGACTTTTAACTGAGTATATATGGTAAAATATTTGTGTCTTGTCCAAGGCATAATTCCAAGGCAGCAACTGAAGCATGAATCCTTCTAATGCAGCACATATTCTTGTCAATAAGGCTTAGTATTGACAAACAAACAAGATGAAAAAATAATAATTTATTCAAACAAAAACAAAAAAGGTAGTTTATGTATGAGAAAAGTTATACATTTACTTGCAAAATCCTGCAAATGCAAATATCATATATATCTACTCGAATTTAAGCCTGTTCATGTATAAGCCAAATCCCCAACTTGACTAGGTAAAGATAGGAAAAATTGCATGACCTGCAGATAAGCTGACCCCCTTCATCAAGGCCTCATTTTTTTCCTAAACTTTTTGGCTCATATGCAAGTATATATGGTATGTCATCTTTTTGTTAGCTAAAACTGGAATGAAAGATTTTTCACTATAAACTAGTATAGATACATATTTGTTAAAAATATCCATTAGCTGATAAAAAAACTGACTGAATGCATACAGGACTGCAAAGTGATATGCAATATACTTTCTAGTGATAACCAATACATATGCAGTAGTCTTTCCTTGCAAAGAATGAGTCCATAAATATCATTATTAGAGTGAAGTGTCCTCTTAATGTACAAGTGATCTCTGTGTTTCAATAAGGAGTACACAAGGAATTTGCCAGAGAGTGGTTCATTTTGATATGGGTATAACGTAAAGAGCTCTAAAGTTATAGAACAAGAAGTTAAGTGTGATGGAGAACTTTAATAATATTAATTTGCTGCCCTGACCCTAATGATAGGACGCTAATGTTGTACAAAGCATACATCATAATCTATTGATTCGCTGCCCTGACCCTAATGATGGGACCCTAATGTTGTACAAAGCATACATCATAATCTATTGATTCGATGCCCTGACCCTAATGATGGGACCCTAATGTTGTACAAAGCATACATCATAATCTATTGATTTGCTGCCCTGACCCTAATGATGGGACCCTAATGTTGTACAAAGCATACATCATAATCTATTGATTTGCTGCCCTGACCCTAATGATGGGACCCTAATGTTGTACAAAGCATACATCATAATCTATTGATTTGCTGCCCTGACCCTAATGATGGGACCCTAATGTTGTACAAAGCATACATCATAATCTATTGATTTGCTGCCCTGACCCTAATGATGGGACCCTAATGTTGTACAAAGCATACATCATAATCTATTGATTTGCTGCCCTGACCTTAATGATGGGACCCTAATGTTGTACAAAGCATACATCATAATCTATTGATTTGCTGCCCTGACCCTAATGATGGGACGATAATGTTGTACAAAGCATAAATCATAATCTATTGATTCACTGCCCTGACCGTAATGATGGGACCCTAATGTTGTACAAAGCATACATCATAATCTATTGTTTCACTGCCCTGACCCTAATGATGGGACCCTAATGTTGTACAAAGCATACATCATAATCATGATAAATGATTATAAATTTCAACAATTTATTGCACACAACTCTAAAGTTAAAGAGCAAAAGGGACTTAATTCATGACCTTGACCTTTAAGATAGGACTCCATATGTGGTGCATGATATACCTTCTCATATATGCATACATAGTTTCATCTCTCAAACTTAATTGGCCCTAAAATTAAGCAACAAAAACTTTTGGTGATGAAATATGAGTAGAATAAGTTTAATTCCTTTATTTCAGATGGCAATAATGAAACAGAGCAAATGGAAACATGTAACAGAAAATTTAAATATTCAACTATGACCTCAATTTTATATGTAAGAGTTTTTAGTGATGGTACATAAATATACCAACTTTCATCCTCTTATCATAAACAGCTCTAAAGATAGGAAAAAGAAGAGAAATTTTGACAGAAAACTTTAATACTGAACTGTGACTTTAACCTTGAAGATAAAACCCCAAATGTTCTACATGAACTGTGACTTTAACCTTGAAGATAAAACCCCAAATGTTCTACATGAACTGTGACTTTAACCTTGAAGATAAAACCCCAAATGCTCTACATGAACTGTGACTTTAACCTTGAAGATAGAACCCCAAATGTTCTACATGAACTGTGACTTTAACCTTGAAGATAGAACCCCAAATGTTCTACATGAACTGTAACTTTAACCTTGAAGATAGAACCCCAAATGTTCTACATGAACTGTGACTTTAACCTTGAAGATAGAACCCCAAATGTTCTACATGAACTGTGACTTTAACCTTGAAGATAGAACCCCAAATGTTCTACATGAACTGTGACTTTAACCTTGAAGATAGAACCCCAAATGTTCTACATGAACTGTGACTTTAACCTTGAAGATAAAACCCCAAATGTTCTACATGAACTGTGACTTTAACCTTGAAGATAGAACCCCAAATGTTCTACATGAACTGTGACTTTAACCTTGAAGTTAAAACCCCAAATGTTCTACATGAACTGTGACTTTAACCTTGAAGATAGAACCCCAAATGTTCTACATGAACTGTGACTTTAACCTTGAAGATAGAACCCCAAATGTTCTACATGAACTGTGACTTTAACCTTGAAGATAAAACCCCAAATGTTCTACATGAACTGTGACTTTAACCTTGAAGATAAAACCCCAAATGTTCTACATGAACTGTGACTTTAACCTTGAAGATAAATCCCTAAATGTTCTACATGAACTGTGACTTTAACCTTGAAGATAGAACCCCAAATGTTCTACATGAACTGTGACTTTAACCTTGAAGATAAAACTCCAAATGTTCTACATGAACTGTGACTTTAACCTTGAAGATAGAACCCCAAATGTTCTACATGAACTGTGACTTTAACCTTGAAGATAGAACCCCAAATGTTCTACATGAACTGTGACTTTAACCTTGAAGATAGAACCCCAAATGTTCTACATGAACTGTGACTTTAACCTTGAAGATAGAACCCCAAATGTTCTACATGATACACCTTGAAGTATACCAAGTTTCATTATTTTATATCAAACATTTTAAAGTTGAAGAGTGGAAGAGAAAGCATGACAGATGGACAGAAGGCTAGACAGATACATGAAAAAACCCAAATGCAATGTCCTCTAGTTTTTCATGGAAAGTTTGGGGGTAATTAGCATGGACGTGCTGTAGGTCCCAAAAGTCTTTTTTGAGTTTTAAGTGGTTAGAGTTTGCAAGCTTATAGGTAAGAAAAGATCTTACATGGGGCAGATAATTCATTCAAATGAAGCCAAGAGTGTGTAACTGCCATCAGAAATGCAAGTTGTCACTGTATGGATAAGAATTATTCTGCAAGGCTTGATTTTTTTTGTGTACACTACAGAACTTCTTGACTACTGTGAAACATAATTTGTTCCAAGTGCTGTTTGCTGACATCTGATTCAGACATGTGTATAAGAATTCTTTAACAAATAATTTGGGACAGGTATTTCAAAAGGGTTTCGAAATGTGGAATGGACCCCCACCCAGAGGATAATTGTATTGTCCAGATTCCTAAGAGGACGAAACAGTGAAAAATGATAAAACAGCAAATCCACAGACTGGACATCAGTATTATTGAGAATATATGATGAACAATTAAATGCTAGCTTTAAAAAGAACTAATTGAAATAAAATCCAGGTCTAATCATTTGGGACATTCTCAGTCAATCTCAAGCAGCACTTTATGACTTCATATCAAAGCAATTACAACTTGTGATAAGTGTCAAGAGATCATTTACCAATTATAAGTTGTGTAAATAATATTTTACCTTTGTAATTTTGTCAGGAGATTCTTTAGAAATAGCAATGATGCAGATTTACCTCCTATGACATCAACATAAGTGGCTAATGGTACACCATTTTGATCCAGTACTGAAGATAGAGCTTATCAAAACGACATTAAGAAGATAGCTATAAGCCTTGAAACAAGAGTTAAGAACACTTATACACCAACAGAGATTCCCTAACAACATTTAGTGAACACTGCAAAGAATCAGGGCTTACTGTTTCTTGGGATAATGTCAGAGTACTCAGTAAAGAGAAAAATACCCTATAAAAAAAAATAAGGAAAGCTACTGAAGTTATAGAGGGGAAGGCAGTGTTGATCTGTAATTCTGGATTGGAACTTCCACCTTTGTACAGAAGAATTTTCTGATGTAATCAACATCATGTGACTCCAGTCCAGATATCAATCCTCTGAAGAAGGTCAAAATCTAAGGAGATGTGATTTATTTTGCACAGAAGGATATATATTCCTGTTCATCAGTGTTTGGCATTGTTTAATTATTAAAATCATTCATAGCTAGTGAATTCTGAACATCTGACATGCACTGACAGGTATTATTGGTTAGGCTAATTAACAGTAAACAAGAAATTCAGATAATGACCTGTCTTTTTTCTTTATCATTTTTGTATGATTGTTTTGACTTCCAGATTAATTCAAGAGGTGGAAATGGGTTGTTTAGGTTGTGAACGGGGGATGGGGGGGCTGCAACTTGCAAGTTTAATGAAAAATGACAAATAGGCTTATTACTGGAGACTGCTTTCTAAGATAAAAAATTGTCAACATTTGTTAAACAGTTTGGGATGGGTTTATCATCAAGCATGCACAAAATTGCTATCAATCTGCAAATTCACTATTATTGTCAGGTACCATATTTTGTAGATATCATAGTTACTACCATATGTACTCATTTATAAGTTGATTCCAACTGCAAACTGTACAGACCAGGTCTGCCATCACATAATGTGTGGACAGTTCTGGGTCTAAGCAATTTTTGTTTAGGAGTAATCAGTAGAAAAATAGACAGAACCTAATCTACTGGCACACTGTGCAATTGCAGATCCAGGTCTATGTTGTTTGCAGTTGGACCACAAATTTACAAATTGGATGAAAATTAATATTACTTTTGGAAACAATAGGATGACTTTCCAAATCCATGTAATTAGGTACTGTGGAAATAATAGGACGACTTTCCAAATCCATGTATTTAGGTACTGTGGAAACAATAGGACGACTTTCCAAATCCATGTAATTAGGTACTGTGGAAACAATAGGATCACTCTCCAAATCCATGTATTTAGGTACTTCGGAAACAATAAGACGACTTTCCAAATCCATGTATTTAGGTACTGTGGAAACAATAGGATGACTTTCCAAATCCATGTATTTAGGTACTGTGGAAACAATAGGATGATTTTCCAAATCCATGTATTTAGGTACTGTGGAAACAATTTAAAGACTTAAAAAACCCCACACATTTAAGTACTGTGGAAATAACAAGATGATTTTTCAAAATTCATGCATTTAAGTGCTTACAAAATTGTAATATTTTTGTAAAAACAATGAAAACCGATACCCAGAAAAAGAAATCTACTGCATTGAAAAAGCAAGCTCTTCCAGGAACACCCATATAGACTCAAATGCAGCTATGATCAAAGCTTCAGGTCAAGGAGAGCAGCAGCAGATATAGTTGTCAGGAGTGAGAAATGTCCTATCTAATTAAACTAAGTAAGAATTATGAACATAAATAAACTGGATTATTTGACCAAAAAACTGTACAGAGAAATATGTGTTACAATATAGTAATTATACATAGTGTGCAATGTGCAAATGTTTGTCTGAGAACAAAGACAGAGTTTGAATCTGAAATTTTAACAACAATGTTTCCAAGTTATGTAACAAAATCTTGCACAGAGCAAAACATGTATATTCATCATTACTCTTACATGATGAATTACTAAGTACATGTACATAAATTTAGATACAAACTATCAATAAAAATGTATCATTTTAAGCATGGAATAACACTGTACTCAAACAGCATATGCAACTGCCTTTAAATATAGCTATGTCAAAAAAATGCATGTCAAGCCTGATCACATAAAAATATAACTCATACTTTGCCACCATTAGCCTTGGGGCATGGACTAATGAATATTCTGAGAAGTGGGGTTGGGGAGGTACTGATGGATTTACCATTAGGAAAAGTGTTATAATAAATTAATATTCGCAAACATTTTCTTGGGGATGGGCTCAACACATGAGAGTTAAGACACCATTTTCCTGAAAGGCTAGATCAAATGTCACCAACATTGACCCTGATCTGCCACTGTGTATTGCTCTGGCACATCAGGTTTATGTTGTTGGTTCTATCTAATATTCTCAATAAACTACATAGACCTGGATTTGTCAGCATATTATGCAACAACAGACCAAAATTGTTTTGATTGGTCAGTACATATGGCACCATAACTCTCACAAGTCAAAGACATACTTCATGACAGCCCATCTAGGCAAGTTGCATATCTTATACCATTAACTATGGCGGCCACCAGCAATTATGAACTACATGAAACAGTCAGTGAATAATAAACATTAAATTATATTTTAAGCTTGTCCACCTAAATCTTGGAAAGACTAAAAATCAAAAATGCCCTTCCAGTTTTTTCACCACCTGGACCATCCTTCAATGAACAAAGACCTCACATGTACTGCAGAGACATCTACCTCTGAATTTCATGAAAATGAGCCAATTACATGATGGGGTTATCTGAGAAAGTCTTACCTCACTATATGAAAAATGAAGGATTGATTCTTTAAAATAATCCAAAAGATGCTTTCAACGAACAATATATTTATCAACTTGAATATGTTTAATTGACACCCCACTACATTTAGTCCATACAAATTTAAGAAACAGGCCCCAGTCTGCATACAAATTTAGGAAATAGGTCCCAGTCTGCATACAAATGTAGGAAACGGGTCCCAGTCCATATACAAATTTAGGAAATGGGTCCCAGTCTGCATACAAATTTAGGAAACAGGTCCCAGACTGCATCCAAATTTTAAAATGGGTCCAAGTCTGCAAACAAATCTGCTGCTCAACAGTTTGTGCTGTTTGGTTCTTTCTTTCACCAAAAAATGGAGAAATCATTCTATGTTATACATTCAAGTGGGTTTTTTTTGCCTGATTGGTTGCTCCAGTTGGTTCCTTCACCTGTGATTAGTTGTGAGTCTAATATTCACTAATGTTTCTTACACCAGTTTACGAAGAATTTTATGCAATCTTGTTAGAACAGATGGAATAATGATGGCAATGGATACAGTAGAAAATAAAGAATGAGCCAAATCATAGGTTTTATTTGGTCTGCATGTGTAAACTCCAAAAGCCATACCTAAAACAATAAGTACACAAGAGTCCCTAGAAGAGACTAATGTTATATGGAATGGTGAGGATTTCCAGGAATTCAAGACAAGACCATTTCTTCATTTAAACAGTGAAGTGATGAAACTAATTGATTCTGAAAAATAGACAGCAATCAAATCGGATGTTCTTCGTACAACAAAAATCATGTGGATATTGTCAGTTGATATTTACTGCTTTGAATTCAATTTTGAAATATTCCATTTCAACAGCGATGGGAATGAAAGAAGGATGACACAAGGCTAAGCGACTAGACTGCTAGGTACAGATTCTACAAAGTTAGTTTGTATAAGATATATAAAAAATCTGGTAGAGTATGTGAGAAAACAGTAGTAGTAATTTATATATTGTTACATACAACATAAGAGAACTTCTGTTGTGGTACCATCCTCTGAAATAAAAATGTGCAGAATCATGGTTTACCATGAAAACTACATTATTCCACTGACCTATATTCTGAAGGGCATCACATCTTACATGCCTGTCCAGATTTAATAAAGCTTGCCCAAGCAGACATCTCAGTATAAATGACACATGTTTGTAACAGACAGTGATAATCCCTTTCTGTATTTCTTTATAATTTGAAACCTTTTATAAATGACACTATTTGCGCACTATGTTTTAAAAGTCCATATATTTGATTTCCTAATGGCTGATCTCTAAGAACACCTGCCTGTAAAGTAAAACATTTACAAGTCCCCTTCTTTGATTTTTTAAATAATTTGTGACTTCTAAATATTATGTACACTTGTTTGTAAAGGACAACATCTACAAGTTCTTTCTTTAATTTTTATCATTTGTGACCATTATATAAAGAACAATTGTTTGTAAGTCCATTTCAATTATTTCTTTACAAATGCACCTCTACATAAAGGAAACCTATGACAACATTTAAGTCTGCTTCATTTACTTCTTTAAAAATTGTACCTGTAAATAAATGACACCTATTTGTAAAGGACAACATTTATAAGTCACTTTCTTTGATTCTTGTAAAGGACAACATCTACTAGTTCCTTTCTTTCATATGTTTTGAATTGTTGACTTCATATGATGAACATCTGTTTGTCAAGATCAAGTATGTAAATCTTTGAAGTGGTTATAATATTTGACCTCTGTGTTAAGGCTACCTTCCATAAAGTACAAATTTATATGGCTCATAAGTGTCCTTAAAGACAGGTTTCTGAATATAAAAAAGTTCAAATACATACCACCATTCTCTCCTTAATATCTTCCTCATATTTAAAATGGATTTTCTGACCACTCTACATCTCTACATATTAGATATATTCTTCACAGCATAAAAGTAGCAGAAAAAGATTGTGACTATGGAGAAGCTACTCCATTTCCATGGTAACCATTATAATTGCATTATTCTTATTTTACAACAACTTGATCAAATTCTGTTCAGCAGTTTTTGTGAAACCACTTGCAGGGTTTTTAAAGAAGATACTCTCCCATGTTTGATTTAAGTACTTTACTGATCATTCAACAGTAATTTTTACACAAAATTTCCATATTGCTTTGTAATGAGTTTGGATGCCTTCACTTCTGGTGTGTCACGCAGTGAATAAGCTACATTCAAATCTGATTGGTGGATAGTTTTTACCATTGACTGGTACAAACAATAACCACCAATCAGAACTGAATGTAGCATATTTCACAGCATGACACACCAGAAGTGTAAGCCTCTGAATTTGATCCAAGTAGAGGACATACAAAACAGTGTGTGTGTGTGTGTCTGTGTGTATGATTTAACAATTTGATTTACATGTTTCATGTCAGAGACTACTGTCGCAGAAATCTGAACAAACAGATTAGTAATGCCTTTTTTGTTTGCTTGAACTTGGTAAACTAGCAATTGTTGGGAATTGCTTTCTGGAGGTGGTGATTTATACTTTTCTTATCTTTGGCAGTGAAAAGCAAGTAATGGGATGCAATTTCAAGATGCAGTTACCAAACTGGGCCTTAGGGTAGGCATCACTTTGCATTGAAAAGTGTACAGATATAGCATGATTATTAATACTGTACATAGACATAATGATGAGTCATTTCACCCCTACCATCCACTCTGCCTGGGATCCATCCAATAGCCCATTTCATTTCACACCTATCATCCACTCTGCCTGTCATCCATCAAATAGTCCATTTCACCCCATACTATCCACTCTGCCTGGGATCCACCCAATATTCCATTTCACACCTACCATCCACTCTGCCTGGCATCCATCAAATAGCCCATTTCACCCCATACTATCCACTCTGCCTGGGATCCTTCCAACAGCCCATTTCACCCCTACCATCCACTCTGCCTGGGATATATCCAATAGCCCATTTCACCCTACCTTCCACTCTGCATGGCATCCACCCAATAGCTCATTTCACCCTACCACCCACTCTACCTGGGATCCATCCAATAGCCATTTTCACTCTTTCCATCTAATCTGCCTGGGACCCATCCAATAGCTCATTTCACCCTACCACCCACTTTGCCTGGGATCCATCCAATAGCCCACTGACCCTGCTTGGCATTTTGGGATACATAATAAACAGTTCAAATTTGATTTCAGACTTGGTTCTCAGTTTACTCAGACCTACATAATATTTCAAATCAAATATTTCTAAAGCTATTGCTCATGCTCAGGCTAATTAGTTCTTTATAAAAATGACATCTGTGCAAAATGTATAAAGTTTTATCATACAGGAATTAAGATTTCTAATGACTGAGTCTTGATTGAAACATGTATATTTTTTTATTTGTGATGTTTTACAAGTTCCATGACAAGTCTGCAGACTCCAAAATGATCAGTTTTAACAGCACAGTTTTTTTTGTTGAACATGTTTCACTTTCCATGCAGAACAAAATTATCATAATTTTTTTATTAACTATGTTAGACCATAAATGGTCAGTTGTAGAAAGTGAGACCCTGTTAATTTTGGACTCCCATTTATCAGAATATCTCAGAATCCATATGATAATTTCAGGGACTAAATATCCTCTAATATTTCTTTTAAGCAATTCATTTTTACCCATATTTTATCCATGCAAATGGGAAGGGAAAACATGTCTGTATCAACAGGGTTTCACTTGTATATATTTAGTTTCTACTACGAGCAAAAATCAGGAATAAACTTCATCTATCAAAGCCGTGCATGCAGATTTTGCTCTTTCTTACTTTGCACACTTTTTTGTAGCATTCCTCCAGCCCAACGAGATCTCTGTTGTTGGTGATACGATGGACCTCTTCTATCAATACCTCAGAGTAAGGAATATTTAAAACGTCAGCCCCAGGATTCTCCACAAAACTATGAAATCCAGTCAGGTTTTCTGACCTTGTCACACCATTGTTCACAACAACAGTGTAGCGGCGTGGATTCTGTCTGCAAACAATGAGTTAAAATTTATAGCACCTGCATGACATCATTAAGATCAAAGGAATTAGTCCCCTCAATCCTTCTACTGTTCAGTTTTTTTTTACTGTAATGTGTTTTACTGAGAATTTCTTCTAAGCAACAACCTTACTGTATATAATTTTTCATTGAAAAGAAATAATAAGGAAACAAATGAATAACATCATGCAATACAATATAATTGCTGACTTTTGTTGAATGAATATGAAGTTTTATAACTTATTAAATCTCATATTGACTGCAGTGATAAAAGATCAATATGACTGGTTTACAGGATTCATTAATACAAAGATCAATATGACTGCTTTACAGGATTCATTAATACAAAGATCAATATGACTGCTTTACAGGATTCATTAATACAATGATCAATATGACTGCTTTACAGGATTCATTAATACAAAGATCAATATGACTGCTTTACAGGATTCATTAATACAAAGATCAATATGACTGCTTTACAGGATTCATTAATACAAAGATCAATATGACTGGTTTACAGGATTCATTAATACAAAGATCAATATGACTGCTTTACAGGATTCATTAATACAAAGATCAATATGACTGCTTTACAGGATTCATTAATACAAAGATCAATATGACTGCTTTACAGGATTCATTAATACAAAGATCAATATGACTACTTTACAGGATTCATATATGACTGGTTTTCAGGATTCATTAAATTTAATATTCACCAACACAAAGGTCTATAGTTGTTATATTTCATGATTTAATACAAAATTTAGCAGTTCAGTTTGCATTGGTAAATTGAAAATGTCCTTTTAAATGCATGATGCCATAAACAATATGCCATGATGTCACAGTAGTGCAGTAACACGAATTATTCCAAATTGCATGACACTGTCTCAGCTCATTAAAATTCATATCAAATAAAATTATTCAGTTGATAGAAAACTATTTCACACCATTTATTTTGTGTGTGTGTGTGTGTGTGTGTGTGTGTGTGTGTGTGTGTGTGTGAGATGCATGCAATGCATACATAAACACAATCCAGGCTATACAGTAATTTCAGCAATCCTCTATAAAAGCATACAAAACATAAAGGCAAAAAAGGTAAAATCCTTAAAATATAAAGTCAACTTTTTATTTTTTAAAAATACACCATGGTTCCCATGCTTTTCAAAACATAAATTTCCAGGTCATTTCTAGGGTTTTTCCAAAATGAAATTAATATTTCATGGTTCATGTATAACCATTACTGAATTGTATTAAAAGACATTTTGGATTATAAAACATACATTTTCTAAATCTAAAGCTGTTTCTCCTTCAAGACCCTCCAAAACATATAAGCCAGATATCAAGCAGTCTATGAAAAAAAGGTCTACTAGATGAATCTAAACCACTGAGCATTTGGATTGTCTCAATAAATATGCTTAATGCAAGCACCTCAATTATCCATACTGCAACCTCCTAATATTCTCGTTAGTACTAGATAAATTTAACTCACAATCAGTTTAGCTATGACTTAATTATGTAATTGTTTTGGAAGTCAAGTGGTGTTGGAAAATTCCTGGGTTTTTCCTGACTTTTATCAATTTTTGCAAAATTCATGGACTTATCACGGTCAGAAAAAAAAGATCATTTCTCCTGACTTTTTCCTGATTTTCCGATAGCATGGGATCCCTGATACACACTTAAAAATTTCAATACATTTTCAGGTGGAACATCCTCACAGGTTGGATCCAAGAGCAAATGTCTGCCTGTATTAGTTGCCTGTTATGATCATAGTATAGCATACTGGACTTTTCTACATTCATAAGAACACATGGGTGGTGGGCCATACCGCTAACAACATTTGCTTGTGTATATTACACATTCCAGGTAAATAATGTAAGTGTAAATTTTATTTTGTGTAATGTGCCAGCAAATCCAGGACTATACTTGTTCATTGTATATTCTTTTTTACATTTTTCAAACCTGACCTTTTGTTTAAACTACATAGCCACTTTTATTCTTATGGCAATGTGCCATATAACAACTTTATATATCATTAAACGATTTCAAACATCAACTCACTTTGGACTGAAGACACTGCTATATAAACTCACTTTGGATTACAGACAATGCAGTATAAATACACTTTGTATTGCAGACACTGCAGTATAAACACACTTTGTAGTGTATACACTGTGCATAAACACACTTTGTAGTGTATACACTGCGCATAAACACACTTTGGATTGCATACATTGCAGCATAAACATTTGGGCTGTTGACTGCTATATTAACTCACTTTAGTTTGCAACCACTGCAGTATAAAATCACTAATGTTTGTAGAACAAACACAGACCCTGATCTGCAGGTACACACAAGATGAGATGGCAGATCAGGGTCTATGCTGTCTGCAGTTGGACCCAACTCATACACAATCATAAAATGTATTTCATAATCACATTTCCAAATGTGTTACAATGGTGATCTCATATTTTTGAGGACTGATGGCAAAAGACTGTAACTTAACTGTCATATTTGTTTGACCACTCTGCTGACATAATGCCCATAAAATTATAATTTGCAACACAATTATCAACAACCACAAATCCTCAAGTACAAAACTTCAATCCACTAATTTACTGCTACAGTACTAGCATTAGTACCTGATTATATCAGCAAATTCATTTGAATTTATAGACTTAGCAGGTCCCCACTGCTTGGCTCGAGAACGAGGACTCACATTCTCCTTCCCCTGCTCAGGTGCATGATCAAGATCCACTTGTTTTTTTCTCTGAAATTTAAAAAAAATTAAACATAAGAAGCACTGCTGCACTAAAATCAATCTGCAGGTTATCTTTGCCAGCCAAAGGTCATCCATCCATTTGATTCCATTATGACCTTGGTCATCTAAAGGTCACACATTTGTTTCATTTCACATTGATAAAGGTAATCAATCAATTTCATTCCACTTTGACCTTGATTGGCCAAAGGTTATCAATCTATTTCATTCCACTCTGACCTTTGGCATTTGTAGCTTGCTGAAACAGTATTATAAACAAGTGTCCTTTTGCTGATGAAAATATTACTGCCAAAAACATTAAGCTAATTCAACAGACCCATGGTAAAACACAATATTATTGTTGGATATCATGAGACAACATCCATAGTGTAAACAGGCCTTGACAAGGAAGATACATTTGTGTGTAAATGGTATGAACTGGACAAACTTACAAGTGACATTTATTATTGTCTATGGCGACCTTTATGATTATTCCCAACTATCTTTTAGGCAGAAAGAGTATTAATTCTAACTGGATCCATTTATTTCACCTGTATTTAATCAGACAATAAAGCAGTTGATAATGTTTTGGCTAGCTACAAATGCCTTGAATCACCATATTATGAAGCAGACTTACAAAAACCTTGGCTAGCAAAGATGTTGACATAAGTACTCCATTAAATATTCCATTCAAAGAAGGACTTCATTCATTTCTTTCATCTGTCCTTGATTGAGGATGGTTTCATATCAATGATAATGATGACATATATATGACTAACTAGAGTACTTGACTAACATCCTACACAAAATTTAAGTGTGACTTTTAAATTGCAATAATTCTGAGTGACATAATAAGTGAGAAATCTTGCCAGTAGCTTCTCGTGGGTCAGTGGTTCTTTCCAGGGATTTTCCGGTTTCTTCTTCCACCATTAATACTGGCTGCCATGTATAGCCTATCATGTGCTGAAAAATGGCATTAAGCCCCACAACAACAACAACAACAACAACAACAACAACTTTCCCATAACTGCCATAGTTGATATGGGAAGAGTCTGGGTTCTTAATATTTCCATAAAGAATCTATCAGACAGATGATACTGACATTTTTAAGCATGGCACGTCTTATAATACTTGTAGAATATTATATCATTAACTAATAAAGACTCATTTTTAGGTTCTAAACCTGATGAATGCTAAGAGGAAAAAGATGTTTAAAAAGTTTCCAAGAACACTGAGAACAACTAAGAGTAATATACAAAAACTTGAGATGATTATTTTTTTTATTATATTTGTCCCTCACCTATAGTACCTTAGTATAGTATAATACAGGTATAAGTATGGATTCCATTTTTGGGATAAATGTGTATTTAATAGTGAATCTTGCCCAGCATATAGTATATAACTCCCTTTGGACTCAGGATGGTAATTGAAAGCTTTACCTAGTATTGGGATGTGACTGAACCTTGCCCTGTATATATATTCACATACGTTCATGAACTTTGCCCAGTATATATAAGTCCCTCTGAACTTTGGGATGAAACTGAACCTTGCCTTGTGTATATAATTGGATTTGCATATGTACATGAACTTTGCCCAGTATATATAAGTCCCTCTGAACTTTGGGATGAAACTGAACCTTGCCTTGTGTATATAATTGGATTTGCATATGTACATGAACTTTGCCCAGTATATATAAGTCCCTCTGAACTTTGGGATGAAACTGAACCTTGCCCTGTGTATATAATTCCCTCTGGACTCGAGATGTTAGTGGACCTAGCCCAGTATATAGGACTCTGTAAATATTGTCACTTTCATTTTGTAAAACAAGCTAGGAACTTAACCAAAAAAGTCAACCCAGAGAGACAAAATTTGATGTCATCGTGTGCATAACAGAATGATTTACAGATATACTGCAAAAAGATTGGTTGCTGGTCCATTAACTTTTCAATAAAACTGATTGACTGCAGGTGGCAGACAAACTAAGTTTATCAATTAATCATATTAAAAACATCACATTGGTAGGAGTTGTATATACAAGTATCAAAACATCTCATAAAGCATATTTAATGAAAAAAAATGACAAGTGAAGTTCAAAATTAGAACACTATTTTTTTCTTTTATTGAAAACATGAAACACAATTTTACAAGAAAACAAATTATAAATGCAAAAACAATTTATCAACATTACACAATATGCAGTATTACTTGATAGTAAAAGTTTACAAAGGTAAATGTAGTCAGTTTATTAAAATATATGTTATGTCTTAATAATGAAAACCTTAATTAAATTAATAAATAAGATTAGGATGTATTTCTCCCAAGATAAGCTCAATTGGGGAGGGGCTTGCTTAGTAAATGTTTTCGCAAGTGACAGATGGTCTTACAATCACAAATATCATCCTTTGGTTAGGATAAAATATATCACTCTCATGACCTTTTCACTAAAACTTACTTTAAACAATGAGATAAAGACATTACTATCATATTATCAGATGTGGATCTTAAGCCAGACATTCACTAAAACATCTGTAGGGTATAAAAGGTGACATACTGGATAAGGAAACAGGTCACTTACTATATTATCTATTGTCATGACCTTGACCTTGAAAAAGTGGGTATGAAGATGAATATGCAAAATACTATCAAGTCAAAATGTATAGTAGTCCAAAGTAAAATAAAATAAGTAAAAAAAAAGTAAAAGTAAAATATCTACATTTCACAAAACACCATAAGATAATATTCATGACTTATGATAAATGTTGATAAAATGTATCAAAGAGTTGGGTAGGTGTTTATCTTCTAGCATGGACTTATCATGAAAGAAACTGAGTAAATGATTTTGAGTTTAGTTCAGGAAATTAAATTATTTTTTTTTCAAATCAGTATGTGATACCATATAAGTCAAGCCTAACTGTAAACAACAAAGATCCATATCTGCATTAGCATAATACACCTGCAGATCAGGGTCTGTCTTGTTTGTTCTACTGATACCTCTAACAAACTGCATGGACCCAGATCTTTTTGCTGGTGTATCATGCAAGTAATATATATATCTATATATATATATATATATATATATATATATATATATATATATATATATATATATATATATATATATATATATATATATATACACACACATAAAATCTACATTCAGGAGATATTGTCCACCATAAATTAACTACAGTCTTCTGATAACAAGACTTCAATTTGAAATTGCTGTGGGTTTAAGACTCAAAACTAGCCCTTCACCTGATTAAATAACAGTCCCTTAACCAACCACTGATGTGAAATATCCAGTTTGTAAATTTGGAGGAACAACCCACATATTAATCAAAGGCTAAAGCTTGTTTTTTGTCGTGTATGATAATATTAAGGTTGATCAAACAATCAAATGTTACTGGGATGTCTTCATCATTCCAGTATTGCAGTCAGGTGATGACATTTAATCTCTTAGTAAGCTTGTGTGAAAGTGTCAAAGGACTGTTTCATCTGAACAGTTCTCTTAATAAATCCATTTTAGCGATGAGTATTAACTAAGCACCCCATTAGGTTGTCATGGAAGCAGCTGCTGTGACAGTGGATTCACTCTTTCCACAGTTGAAGAAGGTACATGATATTTACATTCATTACAGTTGATTCACTCTTTCCACAGTTGAAGAAGGTACATGATATTTACATAATTAAAAGATACAGATCAAAACATGAATTTCACTTAACAATACCTTGCTGATTTGTTTCTATTTCTTACAGCCTTTCCACCAGTAGACATGTTATGACATTTTCATGGATCAATATTTTGTCCTATATTGTTTTATTATTATTGAGAAAATGTTTTTGTGTAAGAATATCTTCCAAAATATAAGATTTTAAACTGCTGCATATAAAATACTGTTCTCATTAATAAGAAGTGATTCTACCAAGCTTTTATTTACCAATTTCAATATAAAAAAATCAAGGTAAGCAAAGAACAGCCCATTTTTGGCCTTCTTCAATATAAAGGGAGATCCACACCTGCCTCATAGGCAGGTTTATGAGTTATCTGGGCACAGTTGGTAAAACAAGGGGTGGTGTATTCATTTCAACTTCTGAGCATCAACACCATCTCTGATATTCTTGAGAAACTCTACTAAACGTTGAATTATAAAAATATTATTGTATATGTTTATCAAAATTCTGTGTCATGGCCTTCAACAATAACCATGATATGACAGACAGAAGATAACTCAGCTTGTCTCTAGTGGCCTAGTGGTTAGAGAGTCCACTTCAAATGCGTTAGGTCGTGGGTTCAATCCCTGGCCGAGTCATACCAAAGATTTAAAAAATGGTACTAACAGCTGCCTCGCTTGGCACTCAGCATTAAGATGTTAGTGTCAGGATTGGTTGGCCTTGGTGTGAGGATAATGTGACAGAGTTGGACATCATGCTACATGTATACTACATGTATGCAGCATGTGCCCCCAGTGCTTGACATCACTATGAACTGCCACACTGCAGACATCATAGCAATATAACTGAAAAATTGTTAAAGCTATGTTAAAAATCTAAATCACACACACACACACACACACACACACACACACACACACACACACACACACACACACACACACACACACACACAGAGCTTGTCTCAGATACCATCAAGGCATACCTGCATGGCCAAGTTTGGTTAAATCTCTAATATTTTTTTAAAAAAACCAACCCAATTTTTTGAACTGGTATCATTTAAGGTATTCTTCAGATACATTATTTTTCAAGTTGGCCTTGGTGGCCATTTTGTGAGGACAGATTGGCACCAATGACATACAGTCAGGAGTGTTTTAGTAAAAACCAAACAGTTTCAATACACATCTGTTAAAATGAAGTACTGAAAGAAACATGTGGTAACAATGGCAACCATTTAGAAAATCAGACTGGGACATTTTGATTTATGATCATGTACATAGCACAAAAAATCTTTTTGTGAAAAGACTCGTCAGAAGCAGCAATGACAGTATTTTCAAGGTGACTTTCATTATATCCATACTGGATGTTAGATTAGCACCATTTTTATTTTATACCATATTATAAGAAGTTTTTCAGTCAAAAACCCATGTCAAACTGACCATATGTGCAAGAGTAGTGTCATACATATTTAATCTGTGTTGCATGTTTACCTTCTGTCCATAGTTGTAAGTTGCAAACAGCATGTTCACATAGCTGACTTGTTCATAGTTGTAGGTTGTATATATTATTAGATTTCAAGAGCTCAAGGTCAGTCTTTTTTTTTACAGTTAGACTACATTTTTCCATTGGAAATCTTTACATTGTATATGCTACAGGTCAACAAAAAATGAAAATGTGTATAAATAGGAATCTGATAAACCAATAATTTATTCCTGTTTCAAATCAGTCTGTCAGATATAATTTGAGAGGAATTATTTATTTAAAATATTCATTGGAATTACTACATTGCTATTTCATTCACTTTTTGGATTTATACACACTACTTTGGGATCATTGTGAATTCATTCAAAGACATTCTGGATTGCATCATTGTGTTTAATATTTGGCATTTAGTTCACAATACTAAGTTTCTCTTGAATTTTCACTTTGCATTGTAGATAAATAAATTTCTTGTTGTCATTACTTAAACTGTTGGTTTCACTTCTTACTGTTACATAAATTTAAGACATATAGTCATAATAATTGTAAGAATATTTTCAAGATGGCCACCTTGGTGGCCATACTGGAGTAAAGATTGGCACTATTTTCATTAAAACCAGCTTGATATTGTGAGAAGTCATTTGGTGAAAACTCATGTTTATACAATCTATTCAGGAGGTGGTATTAATAACCAAAGTTTCAAGATGGTCACCACAGTGGTCAAATGGTCAAACTGAATTTCCACGTGGCACAAATTTTATCCATGATTAACTACAACTGGAATGGCTGTGTGTAGAGTTTCATGTTAGTACTTTGGTAGTAGTGATAACAAACTTGTAGTAATGGACAGATGAAATGGATAGCTGCAAGGACAAAGAAGACAAGTTATTGCATTGGCTATATTCGTTTATTTGTACAGTAGAGCAAATAAAACCAAAATATAGTTGCAGATTTCTATTGAACAAGAAAAACTTAAAATGTGCAATGAACCATCTTCCTTTGTGTACATGCCAATCTGTTTCACTACTGTTTCAGATTCTTTTCATTCATGTATATTATTGTACGTAGTTTAAATTTTGCAAATATAGTTTTTTTTTTAAATAAAATAAATTGTAGAATACATACATGGCCATTATTTGACATAAGCTTTTGTAAAATAGTACTTCTTGCCTGGCAATTAATGTATATAGAAAATGGTGGACTACACTGATAAGAAATTCTATTATGAAACCTCCACCACACAAAATTCAAACTGATGCAAAAAGAGCTCAACCCATTTGAAAAAGCAATATATTAAAACATGACAATAATAAATAAAATTCAATGTTAACATGCAAAATTTATGTAAGGCAATTCATATTATTCAGTGATCCAGCTGGAGAGAAATAAATGGGTGTTGCCCCCCTTTCTGCCTTCAATGCCCTACTTGAATATTCTTCAAGTCCCCCACTCTTAAATACAAAATCCCTCCTTTCTGCCTCTTTCCAGATCATTAAAACACTTTAAATCTGTGTTGTTGTCAATTCTTTTTCTAATTCCAGAAAGATTAAATGCTCAATATCATTATTGATATCAAGTGTTTTTATTTTAAACCAATGTCAGTTGTAATAAAATGTGCCCCTCCTTTCAAAAAAAGAGCTCCTGTTGCTAAAATGCTTTACTCCCCTCTGCAAGAAATTCATAGCTGGAACACTGATAATAAATCATTTTTAAGGATCAACTGACAGCAGGATACTAAATTAAAAGAAAGCAAAAGAAAATTCTTAGTATATTTCAATTACCTTTTTCTGTAATTTTGATTATTTGCTTTACTTATTGCTACTAAAATTGATTAGTTATTCGTACTCAAAACTGAATGCAAAGTTTAACATTTTATGAAACAAAGTTTGGCTAGAAAAATTTCCTTCCCTGTGGGAATCATTCACATAAAATTTAATCAGTGCCAAACTAAACTGAATCAAGTTTAATTAAATTTTATCAAATATAAAAAACAGCATTGCAAGAAAAATACATCCAAACAAAATCTAAACAAAACACATTAATTTTATTATGACCAAACTTAGTATAATGGGTAGAGGACAAAAATAAAATGTTAGATAAAATCTAACACCCATGAATATACTCCACTGATTTAATACAATACCTGTTCCATAGTTGCAGTATCACATGACTTGGCTCTAGCAGCAGAATTCTAAAATTATATCAAGTATAATTGGCTTTTCATGTCAATATCTTATCTTATTAACAAAAAAATTTCTTCAAAACTGGATTTTTTTCTCATGCATGACATTTTCACTCTAGTTTTTATATAATTTGTTTTGGTCTACTTTTAAATATCTAGCTTTATTATGAATTGCAAGGAATATACTTTATTATAACTTCAATTGCAAACAGTACTGACCAAGATCTGCCATTAAATATTGCGCCAGCAGATCAAAAGTCCATATTATCAATTCCACTTTATAAGTAATTTAAGTGATAAAATGTAGTTTGAATAATACACAGTGCATCCTTCTCTAGCCCCTTTTCGGACCCCTCTTTGTCTTCGAGGGTTATTGCTACCAGACGTGATGTCATTAATATATATTAATGGGCTAGTGGCTGAAATTGGATGTGATAAGTTTAACCAGTCAGATGGCTGAGTTTGGAGCACGTGATCAGGCATTGTCCATTGTTGGTGTCATTCATGTGGATGCAGGATGTGTGTGGAGATGTGTGCTTTTTGGTGATCAAAAGTCCATATTATCAATTCAACTATATAAGATTCCAGTTTTATAGTAGGAATCTGGTTTGCTGATTTATGGCATAGCAACTCAAGTTGGCTATTTAGTGTCAAAATGGACAAAAGTAGTTGCCCATGGACACATCATGTCAGCTGCCCCAGGTTGGTACAATTTGAAACTACACCTTTTTGATTGAGTTTAACCACTGAGTAAACATGTCTAATTCCTATTGCAGGAAAATTTATTTGTATGTGAATCAAGTTTTCTCTCAACAATCTTCCAGATCCAAAACAAACTTGCCTGGTTTCTTGTCCATTATATTTGTTTTAAAAAAATGTTTTTTCCTGATGACCTAACAAAAATAGACCAAATTATGATCATACCTTGGAAGAGAATTAGTAAAAAAAATGGTTTTCAGAATTTTTAACTTGCAGAGTAAATTTAGTCTAATTTTAATGTAAACACTAATTGCAATTTTATGTTGTGGAAAACCAGTCATACAATGAATAACAATGACAAAAAAACCCAGATGTATGGGTTTTATATGTAGCATGTCATCTTATTTGTCAGTCTTACACCCAGATACATCAAAATAGTTACCAGAGATACTAACATATAAATCAGGTTTAACTGAAAACAACATAGACTCTGACATGCAATGACATACTGTGCTTGCAGATCAAGGTCTATGTTGTTTGTTCTACTGATTTTTTTGTAACAATCTACATTGACCAAGACCTACCAGTGCAGCTGGATCCAAGGTATACAAGTAAATATTCAAGTCAAAGTTGAAAATGAATAAATTATTTTCTTAATGATTTGCAGACATTTATAGTTTGCAGATTTTAAAATTTCAAATCAAAAACAAAGTTTCTTATTTTGCTATCAGCCCATAAGAAAAAAGATGGTCAACACTTTATTATCATTTCAACAAACTTGGAAAATTTTGAAATATAAAATTAAGTACTTATTTGACCAATTTTATTTCTGATTCTCATGTTCTATCTGAAACTTAACACAAATTCTATATCAGTTTTTTTTTCTAAAAAGCTTTTAATGGAAATAACATGACTTTTTTTTACCTTAACTGGTTGACCTCTGAAACCCCTTGTCTCCTCCTTTACTCTCAACAACTCCACTTTATTCTGGAAGAGTTAATAACACAGACTGAAGCTATACTGGCCAAAAAGAATTTCCAGTAATCAACAAAAAATTTGTTTCTTCTATTCTTGTATTCTTTTGTAGTGCTAAGTATTGCAACCATGTCATATATTCCTGAAAATTCTAAAAATAGGTAACAAAAGAATTCCTATACTGATAAGTTAGCATGTTTACAAAATATTTTCTTCTGACCTTTGACCTTGAATCTGGTATCATGAACAGAACATCACAGAACTTTTATCAGATACTGTCAAGACAAATCCATATGCTAAATTTGGTTAAATATAAAACTGATATTTTCAAGAAAAGTTGTTCAAGTGGCATCATTCACAGTACTCTTCAGATATATTCAGAAACTAAGAATGATAAAACCCTTTTAACATTTGTCTGTGCTATCACCTGTAATCATGCTCACAAGCCTATACAAATCTGAGTCAAAACCTTTGACCTTGATATATATATATATATATATATATATATATATATATATATATATATATATATAAAGAGAGAGAGAGAGAGAGAGAGAGAGAGAGAGAGAGAGTGCAGATCAGCACCATTTTCAGTTAGGGCCAACAAGACTACCTTGTTTTAGATTGCCCCAATAACTCATTAACCCAGTTTTAATACATGAGCAGGTGTGGAACCAATTATTTCTCAAAGGAAGACAAAAATATGCCACTGTTGGCCCAATATTTAAAAATTTCAATCCAACTGATAAATGAAGATCGATGTATCACTCAAATTTATCATTGAAAACAGTTATTAGTGTGTCTTAATTCTGCATCAACATCACAAAATTTTACAAATATTTAGAAGAAATCATATACGATGAAATATTGATAAATGATAATTTGATAATTTGATAAATGCTTTATTGGTGGTAATACTGTGATATGATGTGATGTGATTATGATTTTTAACGTAGCTTTAACAATTTTTCAGTCATATCGCTACGATGTCTGCAGTCTGGCAGTTTATAGTGATGTCTAGCACAAGGGCATCATGCCGTAAAAAATATATCAATTAAAGTGAAATTCACATCTTCAATTTTTTTATTTAGTTTCATCATATTATGTGCTTAGTCAATGAGATGGATTTATTTTGACAGCCATATTTATTGTTCTTTCTCATGGTAATACAAGTAATTAACAGACAAAATGTCTGAGCCAATTACAATACATGAAAGATGACATCAAAGTAACATCTGTGCATTAGGTCAACCTAATTGTTTGTTAAAATCACACACCACTGACAACACCATAGACAACACCTAATATCTACCTTATCCACATACACCTTTAAAATATGTGTTGATACATTCAAAACTAAACTTGCAAGTTCTCAAATAAAACACAAATACATAATTTTTCTTTTTCGTCAATAATTTTTTTGGCGGGATGCAGTGCTTTAGGACTATGCAATGGACATGTGCTGACAGATTTTTTTACATGTAGTACAAATGTACTCAGTCAATGCTATCTTCAAAGTCTCCTTGCAAATTGCTATCTTGGAGAAATGACTATCTGTAAAAAAAAATTGATCGGCTTGTCATTGTAAGTTTATAGCTGTGCTAGCTGTGCTTGCATTACAAATAATATGCATAGTCGGACCTTAAAATGGAAGCATCTCCAATTTCAGTGATACGAAAATTTCAGAGTACTGCATGCCAACTGGATCTATATTGTTTGATCTATATAAAAGTCTGTCATAGCTCATTTATTAAAATTGACTCTTTAAGATCTAATAATCATAAATATTAAATTTTATTAGATGAATATTTGTATAGGACAATGAAGATTACAAAATTCATTATTTTTGGTTTAAAAAATCTTTAAAAAATTGCCATGCCTTCTTTCCCCAAAAATTAAATGGTTGGTCCCAAAGGGACTAAGACAAGAAAAGGCAAACCTAATCAGTGACAAACAACCTGGCCATATTCAATAATTTCTCCACAGAACTATTTTTCTCAAGTAACAATGAGTATTTTACAGTCAGTGTTTTCCCTGAACTGTATACAGAAGACTTATAATTATTAAACAAGTTCATTTATTGTTTTGAAAACCTTTAGTTGTGCTTAAAAGAAGGGTACTATTCAAGTTACATACATTAGCAAAAACTTTATATTCAGGTATGTGTATGTGTGTCTGTTTGTGTGTGTGTAATGCTGCAAAATGTTTTTAAATATTTTGTTGCAGCACATTTTATCATGGTCAGCATGACATGTAACCATTTAGACTGATAGGTTCACAATAAATTGGTAGCTTGAGATGGTTGATCTCTCTTGTATGGGGAGTAAATTTTAATTTGAATCCCTTTGGATAACAGTCAGATAAAACAGAATATGTTAACCCTTTCCCTCATGGAGTGTATGGCTGCAAAATGTTTTTAAATATTTTGTTGCAGCACATTTTATCATGGTCAGCATGACATGTAACCATTTAGACTGATAGGTTCACAATAAATTGGTAGCTTAAGATGGTTGATCTCTCTTGTATGGGGAGTAAATTTTAATTTGAATCCCTTTGGATAACAGTCAGATAAAACAGAATATGTTAACCCTTTCCCTCATTGAGTGTTTGGCTTTTTATCCCTTCAATACGCATGTAGCATAGTTACCCAGTGCAGTGCGCTACACATAGGCCTGTTAAGCAGTGAAGTGTATGTTACGTTGAACTGCAATTATAATCATTTTATGTTTTGGTACACATATATTATGTATGGAAAGATTTAAGCATAAAATAAGGTCATTATAGCTGTATAATTATTTTTCAGAGAATAATTTTGTATGTGCTTTAAAATCTTCAGAGAACTCATTCACCATCAAGTCAGTGAAGCCGTGTGACCAACCATAGCTGCCATTTCTCATACTCAAAATTTATAAGTTTTTTGTCTGTGTCTACATCACTAAATCAGCTGAATTTGATAATTTATAAAAAAAAAAGAAATGGCTTCCTACATCAGTATCAGAGCCTTTACCCAAGTTATTGAATCTTTCATAGTTGTGATTCTAATTATGATAACTCAAGCATGTACTGAACGAAATCCATGACCACAATTTTGGAGAAACAGTTACGACCTACTTTGCAGATTTTGACCAGAACATAAATAGTGATCAAGTGATCTGACATAATGGTCATTCTACCAATGAATGTAGTATCTAATAGGGGGTTTTCCCTGAAGGTGGTGCTACAACAACCAGCTCAAAATGGCTGCTGTTTACAGAGGTGTCAACGAATTGGGTAGAGATGTCAAAAGGCACTTGTATGAGGTAAAGGGTTAACAAAAGGTCAAGTAGCAGAAAATGATAAAGTTGAGACAAGTCAGAAACAATCTTGTGCAACTGGAGATAGGTGTCATAAAATGAAACTGTCTGGAAATAGTTTTTAACAAAGGCGGACTAGAGAAAATTATTTAGACTTTGATGAGAGTGATAAAACTTTTGTGGTTAAAGAAAATTAAATCTGACTGGCCAAGCTAAATAAAAGGGAGTCTCTCTCAGTTTCAATGTTTTAAGTAATTTCCCTTGCGAAATTCGGCAGTCCAAGTATTTCTGCTGAAAGGGAAGTCTGAGGGACTCTGAGGAAATTAACAAGTTATTTTTCTTCTTAAATAAATCACCCATGGGATGAGGACCTGGAAGAATTTAAGAGACCTGGAACCAGAGAGAAAGATTCAGCTGATTTGAAAGATCAAGTCTTGAAAAGGCACAAAGGTATTGTTTCCATTGCATACAATATATACACTGATGTGAGTTTGTAATTATTTGTTGAATTTATTCATTTTAAATTGATATTTCAATTTTCCTTGAGTTCATAAGGTAATTGTGCAATCATTGGTTATATGATTTGTGTATATTAAGAATGTCATTCTCAGTATTTAGTGCCAATATTAAATATGAAATTTGAATTATTTCTGAAAAACTCTTTCCATTGTTTCTATCATAATGATCTTGGCCTTCAACCTTATGACCCAAAACAGCAACATATCTGTTTTATATCCTAATTAGATGGCATCCATTAGGTTTGGTCAAAGTACTTTCTTACATAAGTCACCAAGATTTTTAGTTTACTGTATGGAACAAAAGGTTTCTCTTCTTAGAGTACCTATGACCAGACAGATGACCTTTTAATCTTGAAAGTGCAAGTAAGTCACAATATATGTGCAGAGACAATATTTCTTCCTAAAGCCACTGTGACCTTCATCTTATACCTGTTGACCCCAAAGTCAATATATTTCTTCCTTCTATAAGACCCAGCCAACCAAAAAGTTTTTTGTCAAGATATGTTGCGTAGAACCAATGTAATTTTGTTAAAATCTTTCTTCTTCCGAAAAAAACATAATGACCTTGACTTTTAACAACAATAGGTTTCTTATTTATTTAAAGCGTCATTGCCACCCACACAGTTCAGTCAAGGTATATACCCCTAAAACAAAATTATTCTGTGGACTAAAAAGATGAACAGATGGTATGATGGATGGATACACTCTACTTGCATCAGGTGTATACAATATAGTCAACATCTTCTATAATATGAAAATGTTCATATTGTAACTCAGTTGGATCACTTCAGGAATAAAAATGTATCTACATGGCAAGTTACCTATTACATGTATATACTTACATAGCTTCTTTGCTCTGTAGGTGTCCGTATCCTCTGTGACCCACACCTTCTGATCAATGGGGGAACTGTTGCAGATCTGGGCTTGGGGGGCTTCAAGTTTCCCTCCTACAATACAACACATCTTAATATTCTTTAACTATCCTCAACAATATAACTTTACTTTGTCAGTTCGTGACAATATGTCATGTCCAATTTTTTAAGAAATGTTAGGATATACAGTATGAATCACAAATTCTGTTACATGTACATGTATGCTTTCAGAAACAATACCTAATGATAAAAGTATTCATGGTTCTGGTTACCTGACTGACCCTATCTTTTCCTGCTGACTCAACAATTTATTTTTTAAAAAAATTCAGGTGAAAAAAAATTAACAAAAGGATGTAACTAAGTTCAAAGTTAAATTCAGCATGTAAATGATGCTTATTTTCTATTTGATGCTTCATCTGAATCCATCTGAACCCCACCCCCCAAATAATTAATTTTACTCATCTATATTACAAAGTAACCAGAACTATAAATTTTTTTAATCTAAACAATTCGTGTTCACTGTAGTGGAGATTAAGACAGAAAACAGCCAATCATGTAAAAGATAGCCTACTGATTTTAAGTTCTCATAAACCTCTACAATATTAGGACTCAGACATATTATACAATATGTGTACATGCTGTCAAGGGTCTATTCACAGCCAGATTGAATTACTGCAGTGTAAGACCCAGCTTGAATTTCTGCAGTGTAATATCCAGCCTGAATTACTGCAGTGTAAGACCCAGCCTGAATTACTGCAGTATAAGACCCAGCCTGAATTACTGCAGTGTAAGCAATCAGTCACTTTGACCTAGGAAGTAAAGTACTGCCCATTCCCCAACCGACAATGTGCATTCTAGAATTTCAGTTTTCAACTATTAATGCCTATTATATTTAGATATATCTGAGATCACTGTGTCTATTTTCTGTTTTATGTCTGAAACAGTATTCATACCAAACAGCTGACTGCATACCCATGTATGTAGTAGGATTTGGAAAAGTTCTGTATGCCTAAATGTTAATTCAGGGTTTCGGTAGTTTCGAGTTGTCTGAGTTCAAAGACATGTGTTACACATTGACTGAGCAACATAGTCAATCACAGGGACTGTAACATGTGTACACACAGACTGGCCTCAAGGTAGATTAGTTCTTAGCTAATTGAGTCACCCTCTTTAAATAAAGTAATAATAATAATAATAATAATAATAATAATAATAATAATAATAATAATAATAATAATAATAAAAGAAGGGACTGTAACATGTGTACACACAGACTGAGCATTATACAAAGATTGACACATGTATTGCTCATACAGTGAGCAGCATACAGTCAAAAGAAGGGACTGCAACATGTGTATACACAGACTGAGCATTACACAGTCAATGATATTGACACATGTGTTACACATACAGTGAGCAACATACAGTCAATCACAGGGAATGTAACAAGTGTACACACAGACTGAGTAACATACAATCACAGAGAGTGTAATGTGTGTTACACATGGACTGAGAGACATACAGTCAACCACAACAACTGCAACATGTTTTACACATGGACTGAGCAACAAAAAGTCAATCACATGGACTGTAATATGTGTAACACAGGGATTTAGCAACATAGTCAATCACAGGGTTTGTAACATGTGTAACCCAGGGACTGAGCAACACAAAGTCAATCACAGGAATTTTAATATGTGTTCCTCACAGACTGTGCAACAAAGCCAATCGAGTGATTGCCAACTGTTCTAGTAATTGTCTCGTAAATGATGTTTTGCTCAAAAAAGTCTTTGAGTACTTCATAAAATCACTGGGCCAAATTGTAAATACATGTATGGGAATCCTTGAACAGAGCTTGTGGAACATTTTGAATTTAGGACTGAGTTGTTTTGAACATTCTCAGATAGAACTTGCGTAGCACTGAGTTTAGGACTGAGTTATTATCATTAACAACCTTGAGCGGATCTTGTGGAACACTTTGGGTCTATTGCCAAGTTGTTATCATTAACATCCTTGAACAGATCTTGTGGAACACTGAATCTTGGGCCAAGATGTAAATTATTGGGTGCTTCAAAAGAACTTATGGAACACTTTGGGTCTATTGCCAAGTTGCTATCATGAACATCCTTGAACATAGCTTGTGGAACACTGAATCTTGGGCCAAGATGTAAATTATTGGGTGCTTCAAAAGAGCTTGTGGAACACTTTGGGTCTATTGCCAAGTTGCTATCATGAACATCCTTGAACATAGCTTGTGGAACACTGAATCTTGGGCCAAGATGTAAATTATTGGGTGCTTCAAAAGAACTTGTGGAACACTTTGGGTCTATTGCCAAGTTGCTATCATGAACATCCTTGAACATAGCTTGTGGAACACTGAATCTTGGGCCAAGATGTAAATTATTGGGTGCTTCAAAAGAGCTTGTGGAACACTTTGGGTCTATTGCCAAGTTGCTATCATGAACATCCTTGAACATAGCTTGTGGAACACTGAATCTTGGGCCAAGATGTAAATTATTGGGTGCTTCAAAAGAGCATGTGGAACACTTTGGGTCTATTGCCAAGTTGCTATCATGAACATCCTTGAACATAGCTTATGGAACACTTTGGGTCTATTGCCAAGTTGCTATCATGAACATCCTTGAACATAGCTTGTGGAACACTTTGGGTCTATTGCCAAGTTGCTATCATGAACATCCTTGAACATAGCTTGTGGAACACTTTGGGTCTATTGCCAAGTTGCTATCATGAACATCCTTGAACATAGCTTGTGGAACACTTTGGGTCTATTGCCAAGTTGCTATCATGAACATCCTTGAACATAGCTTGTGGAACACTTTGGGTCTATTGCCAAGTTGCTATCATGAACATCCTTGAACATAGCTTGTGGAACACTTTGGGTCTATTGCCAAGTTGCTATCATGAACATCCTTGAACATAGCATGTGGAACACTGAACCTTGGGCTGAGTTGTAAAATCTTGGGTGCTTGGAAATAACTTATGGAACACTTAGGGTCTATTTCCAATTTGTTATCATGGGAATCTTAAACAGAGCTTCTTAGCTTTGTAATGATTTCTCCCAAGTATGAAGAAAAACTTTTAAGGGGTTAAGGATATATACACGAATGAAAATACATTAACCCATTCATGTGAAGCTTCTACAATAATGACCTTGATTCAAGGGTAAGAGGAGTATGTGAAAATGTGGCAGAATAAACCGTCTTTGCTTCATAAAAATTTCTGCAAAGTCGGATGCGAATCTATTATGAGGTTTAGGAAATATATTCAAATCCAAAACTTTAACTGCAACCTTGATGTACTGCTGACAATGACAGATGTCAAAATGGATGATGGTGTGAGAAAAATGACTGCATGTCTCATTTCCCACCAATGTGACCTTTACAGTAAATAAACCTGAGGAAAACTTAGTCTGTTATGCTGTTTAGACACATATCATATGATTTTCTAAAATAAAGCCTTACATATATTTGTAAAAATTCAATCAATGCCTCTGCTTCTTGCTGCTGTTGTTCCTCACAATGGAAATGTCTTTTATGATGCCAGTAATAAAAACTGAGTTGACAAGTGGTGGGGGTGTGTGTCAATGTAGCTTTAACACTAGATATACTACACTTACCAGGCCCAAATAAATCCCAGTCATATTGTTTTTGATGTTACTTCCTCGACTAGGAACACTGGTAGATGTGAATGGCATATTCCGTGTCACTGGTACTGATGTGTTGCCAGAATACATGCGAATCATTGTCATCTGCTCCAGAAAAAGAGTATTACCTTAGGAACTATCTACCAGTAATATGATGGACACTGACTCTTCACAATTTAGACGAAGTCACACTGTGTCAGTCAGTATAGTTTCTGAATGTAAAAACACTGCTATTGTATTATCTGGACAATCAGATGTTTGAAATTTTGTCTGGAGAAACAAAACACAATTCACTCTGTTAAAAGCTCATACAGTTAACAATAATATGTTCCTGAAAACCTGCTTACATGCTTAATTTGTGGTTATAAGGTCAATGCACAAAAACTTAACCATCTGGCACTGTAAATTAATGTCACATATCTTTTAGACATCACTGACATCTGCAAAAGAAAAAGATAAATGCTGAAGTTAAATAAAGAAATGCTGTTATCTCTACAATTCTCTGCAAATTTCCAGCCCTCTCAAATTTACTTGTTTTACCCATTTTAACATTTTCAGTTTCTGTTTTATACATGAGATATGTCATTATTCTTGATTTCATAGCAATGGCAAACATGGTAGGCCAAAATGAGTTTGGTGTGTTACAGCACAGCAATACAAGTAGGTCATTTGGTGCCAAGACAATCAAAGCATAGTGCCAAGAACACACAATGGTAGCTGACCCAGGCTGTTCCAATAATAGGATTCGATTCCCTACCCTTTTGATCATTAGTCTTGCATACTAACCACTGAGTCAAGCCAAAAATTTCATCTTTTGCCACTTTCTGATACACCATAAAATCTGCATCCTTTTAGGCTTAAAATGATAATATATTAGTATTATCAAACTGTATGTATACTGAGTAAATCCAGCCTGTTCACATTATGAAATTTACAAGATTTTGCCAATATAAATATTGTAATAAAATATAACAGTCAAACTGAATAAAACTGAAATACAATATAATGAACTGAATAAAACTGTGATACAATATAACAGTCAAACTGAATAAAACTGAAATACAATATAATAAACTGAATAAAACTGTAATACAATATAACAAACTGAATAAAACTAATACAATATAACAAACTGAATAAAACTGTAATACAATATAACAAACTGAATAAAACTGTAATACAATTAAATGAATTTGTAATACATGTATAATATAACTGAATAAAACTGTAAAACAATATAACAGTTAAATAAAGCTGTAATACAATGTAAGTCAAACTGAATAAAACTGAAATACAATATATATAACAGTCAAATTGAATTAAATTATAATACATATAAGTCAAATTCAATACAACTGTGTGATTTACAGTGCTTTTTCACAAGACATTGTGTTCCTTGCTTCAGAATGGACATAACAGATATCAGAAGTGCATTCACTATTAAAATGAACTAAAATGGTTCCAGTCTTATCACCAAGATGTCATTAACATTTTTGAATTTGCATTTTTTTCTTTACCTGATATATATATAGCTGTCCTGAATTACTAATGTGCTTGGGATATATTAAATGTAACAAATTTACCTTCTTGTATAAATATGGATTTGGTCTAAACATTTTTTTTTCCTGTTAAACCAACTTAGAGCTTTTAGATTTACCAATTCAAGCAAACACATATCTACCATATACACTCTCTTATAAGTCAAGTCCTTGAATTTCAAAATGCAACAAACCCAGATCTGCTGTTGCATAATGCACTGGCAGATCTTGGTCTATGAAGTTTATTATGAGTAGTCAACAGAGCAAGCAACATAAATCCTTATCATCTGGCATATTATGCTATGCCAGATCAGAGTCAATGTTGTTTGCAAATGGATTTACTTTTACACAGGTACATACAGTACATAATTGTACAAATTATATACGATCAGTATCTAAATGGCTTTGAATGACAGTTATGAAAGAGACGTCAACACTGGAGATTAGCCAAGTCATTTAATACTGCAAGGATATATATTGATTACAGAGTGAAATATCAATACCAGGTTATTTCCTCTGATCAAAGTCTGAATATCTCTAACTTTGTATATAGAAGCTGAAGTCCAATAACAAAAACACATTAACTGTAATATTTCAAGCATGTAAATGTCAAATAATCATGCTATATGATATTGTTCTGGCTTGATTAATCAGACTAAAGAATTCATAATGTAAAAAAAGACTACTTCAATTTTAAGATTTAACTGTACAGAGATGGTAAACAAACCAAGAATAGCTTGTATAGAACAGATGTATAATTAGGATTTAAATTTTTAATTTAACCTCTAATACTTTTTAATTCAATCAAAAACAACAGCTACCTTTAAAATCCTTCATCCAACTTTATATGCATTTTACTTCATAAATGTAACAAACAAGCTTTAATTGCTTGCATAAGAAGCAAAAAATGGCCTAACTGCCATTATAACTTGCATAAGCAGTCAATGACCTAACTGCCATTATACCTTGCATAAGAAGCAGTCAATGGCCTAACTGCCATTATAACTTGCATAAGCAGTCAACAACCTAGGAGCCATTATACCTTGCATAAGAAGCAATCAATGGCTTAGCTGCCATTACACTAGGCATAAGAAGCAAGCAATGGCCTAATTACCATTATACCTTGCATAAGAAGCAAGCAATGATCTAACTGTCATTATACCTTGCATAAGAAGCAAACAATGGCCTAACTGCCATTATACTTTGCATAAGAAGCAGTCAATGGCCTAACTGCCATTATACCTTGCATAAGCAAGCAATGGCCTAACTGCCATTATACCTTGCATAAGCAAGCAATGACCTAACTGCCATTATACCTTGCATAAGAAGTCAATGACCTAGGTGCCATTAGATCCTTGCATAAGATGAAGTCAATGGTCTAATTGTCATTACACCTTGCATAAGCAAGCAAGCAATGGCCTAACTGCCATTATACCTTGCATAAGCAAGCAATGACCTAGGTGCCATTAGATCCTTGCATCTCTGTAAAAGCAATTCTCTATAGGTATGTGTCTTGAGATTTCTACCTAGGGGAGGCACAAGAATCACCAGGGATGACACAATTGAGGGAACAGGTTCCCAGGGATGAAACTGACTTGAGGGAACAGGTTTCCAAGGCTAATGATAACTCAATAACATGTGATTTTCACAAGGTATAACGGTCCACAGGGATGATTCCATTTCAGGGGACACTGACATCTTCAGTTATTTGTCTGACTCATAAAACAGTAACCAATGATGCCTTTGACCTAGGGGATTGTTTTCCAGGCTGATTTTAAAGGAATCATAATTAATTGGAACTTATGGGTAAGCCAATAACATTTACATGTGAAAATGGCTTAGTTTAGTTCACTGCCAGTAAATATTTACACCAAACCAGTAAACATGTAAATGAAGATGAATGTGACTATCCTTGACTACCTGTTCCAATTACATTTTATATTTTCACATCAAATGTGGCAGCACCAGAAAAAAGGCTCAAGCTGATGAGCATTGGTTACAGCGCACAATATGCAACATTATATACATGGTTTATTTAACAATAGAGCTCATAAAAAGTATCTTGGTCTTTGCCTTCAAAACAAAATATTTGTTAACAGAATCTTTGATTAGTAACATTTTATTTTATACAAAAACATCCCATGTCCAGCATTATGTCCAGTTTCATTAATGATTTGTTGCTATATTTTTCACAGTAGGAAACATTATCACAGCAATGCTATGGCCATTGTACTTATCACAGCAGTGCTATGGCCGTTGTACTTATCACATCAATGCTATGGCCAATGTACTTATCACAGCAATGCTATGGCCATTGTACTTATCACAGCAATGCTATGGCCATTGTACTTATCACAGCAATGCTATGGCCGTTGTACTTATCAAAGCAAATGCTATGGCCGTTGTACTTATCACAGCAAATGCTATGGCCGTTGTACTTATCAAAACAATGCTATGGCCGTTGTACTTATCACAGCAAATGCTATGGCCATTGTACTTATCACAGCAATGCTATGGCCATTGTACTTATCACAGCAATGCTATGGCCATTGTACTTATCACAGCAATGCTATGGCCGTTGTACTTATCACAGCAAATGCTATGGCCATTGTACTTATCACAGCAAATGCTATGGCCGTTGTACTTATCACAGCAATGCTATGGCCATTGTACTTATCACAACAATGCTATGGCCGTTGTACTTATCACAGCAAATGCTATGGCCGTTGTACTTATCACAGCAATGCTATGGCCATTGTACTTATCACAGCAATGCTATGGCCATTGTACTTATCACAGCAATGCTAAGGCCATTGTACTTATCACAGCAATGCTATGGCCGTTGTACTTATCACAGCAATGCTATGGCCGTTGTACTTATCACAGCAATGCTATTGGGGTTGTACTTATCACAGCAATGCTATGGCCATTGTACTTATCACAGCAATGCTATGGCCATTGTACTTATCACAGCAATGCTATGGCTGTTGTACTTATCACAGCAATGCTATGGCCATTGTACTTATCACAGCAATGCTATTGCGGTTGTACTTATCACAGCAATGCTATGGCCATTGTACTTATCACAGCAATGCTATGGCCGTTGTACTTATCACAGCATTGCTATGGCTGTTGTACTTATCACAGCAATGCTATGGCCATTGTACTTATCACAGCAATGCTATGGCCATTGTACTTATCACAGCAATGCTATTGCAGTTGTACTTATCACAGCAATGCTATGGCCATTGTACTTATCACAGCAATGCTATGGCCGTTGTACTTATCACAGCAATGCTATGGCCGTTGTACTTATCACAGCAATGCTATGGCCATTGTACTTATCACAGCAATGCTATGGCCATTGTACTTATCACAGCAATGCTATGGCTGTTGTACTTATCACAGCAATGCTATGGCCATTGTACTTATCACAACATTGCTATGGCCATTGTACTTATCACAGCAATGCTATGGCCATTGTACTTATCACAGCAATGCTATGGCCATTGTACTTATCACAGCAATGCTATGGCCATTGTACTTATCACAGCAATGCTATGGCCATTGTACTTATCACAGCAATGCTATGGCTGTTGTACTTATCACAGCAATGCTATGGCCATTGTACTTATCACAGCAATGCTATGGCCATTGTACTTATCACAGCAATGCTATGGCCGTTGTACTTATCACAGCAATGCTATGGCCGTTGTACTTATCACAGCAATGCTATGGCCGTTGTACTTAAACTATTACATATCTCCAAGAAGGACATCCTTTACAAGCTGAATGTTATAACAAATGAAACAAGTGAAAGTAAAGCAATATACAGCACACACATAAAAAAAACATCACTGTGTGCATCATGCACAGACAGTGGAAAATTTTGAGTTTCTAATCATTTTAATTAAATGCCATCATATCTGGTAATTGTAAATGAAGTAAACATTTATAAGGTTCAGTAAATATTGAAGCCTCATTTATGAAACAGTTATCCAACTTGGTTGGAGGCCTTGTTTTAATTACACAGACAATTAAGAAAAACTGATTTTAATTTGGAGAACATATTCCTGAGCTGCTTTTGACCCAGATGCCATGTCCCAAGAGTTTATTTTTATTACAAGCATAAGTGCCCTGAACTGATTTTGTCTATTGGCACACTGGTTCCCTGGAAGGATTTGTATACTGGGACAATGGTTCCCTGGAAGGATTTTGACCAAGAAGGACACTGGTTCCCTGGAAGGATTCTGTCTGCTGGACACTAGTTCCCTGGAAGGATTTTGTATACTGGGACACTGGTTCCCTGGAAGGATTTTGTCTACTGGGACACTGGTTCCCTGGAAGGATTTTGACCAAGAAGGACACTGGTTCCCTGGAAAGATTTTGTCTACTGGGACACTGGTTCCCTGAAAGGATTTTGACCAAGAAGGACAGGTTCCATAAGATGACTCTGACTAAAGAACATGTCACCTGGATGGATTTTTGATTACCATACAGGGAAATATAAGGTCTCTAGTACTGATTGTGTACTAAAGAATATTTCCCAAGGGCCAACTAAGACTGAGGGAATAGCTCTATGGCTGAATTTAACCCAGAAGATTGTTTTTAAGGGATGATTCATGATTCTTTTTCAGGAAATAGGTCTTCAAAGCTGACTAGTTAAGGGGACAAATTTTCATGGCTAATCACTTAATCCCCCTTCTCTGTGTGTGTGTATATATATATATATATATATATATATATATATATATATATATATATATATATATGAACTTAACTTGGAACACTGTACAAGTATCCTATATTCTCATATTCATCTAGTCACATAAAAGACAATGGCATCACAGTCATGTGACATGAAGAGTCATAATTCATGTGTTGCCAAGGAATCCAATGAAAAATATTGGATATCGTAAGTGGGCTACCTCTCAGATGATGTGGTTGTTTTGCTAGTGGTACTTGAGGGAGGGTGTAAAAAATCAATTAGCGATAGGAGTTGAACATTTTTTTATCAATATTTATATATACTTTAATTGTATGAAAAGGTACATAATATATGTTATATAGATTTAGTTCAAGTACATTGTCTGAGTGGTGTTGATAGGAAATATTAAAGAAAACTATAACTATTTCCATGGTTTGCCATGGCAAATAACCATACAATTATTATTTTCATCCATTTACATCTGACCCTGACCCCCTTGGAACCATGACATAGGGTTCTTAACCCAAACTGCATTACATATACATTTATTATCTGTTCTCCTCCTATAAATGTTCATGGGAAGCTATGGTGGCTCAGTGGCTAAGGCACATAATTCATGACCAGAAGGGTGTGGGTTCAAATCAAACAATCGGATCAGGCCAGACCAGCTAGTAAACTTTGGCAATTTACTCTACTTGCCTGGGTACAGTACAAGCTTCAAAGGGCTGCAGCACTGTACCCGAGTCTCTTAAGGGCTTTTTCTTTTTGCATCTTATTATGGGTAAGTCTAATGCCACTTATTTTCCATGTCAGCTGTAACAAGCTCAGAACCTGTAATTCACATTAATTTTGTAAAGCAATTAATTCAATCTGCACCACAAAGGTAAAAAAGTCACATCTTGAACTTTTAATGTTTTTCTAAAAGTCAAATGTACACAAATTTATCAAAACAAAGACCAACGTCAGTGATTAAACCATCTGACTATAATGGTGCCATCATTAAACCATCTGACTTTAATGGTGCCAACTATTTCTTAGTATTATCTGTAATGACTCAAATTTTGAAGACACTTATATAAATTACATTATAAACCAAAAAAAGGAAAACATTGTAAATATAAATAAACAAACACATTCACTGAGAAATAATACACAAACACATTCACAGTGACATAATACACAAACATATTTAGATACAATGCATAAACACATTTACAGTGACATAATACACAAACACATTCTCAGTGATATATTAACATAAACACATTCAATGAGGCATAATACACAAACACATTCACAGCAATATAATACACAGACACATTAACTGAGACAATAGACAAACACATTCACAGTGATATAATACATAAACACATTCACTGAGACAATAGACAAACACATTCACAGTGATATAATACATAAACACATTCACTGAGACATAACACACACATTCACAGTGATATAATACATACACACATTCAATGACAAATAATACACAAAACACATTCACAATGCTATAATACATAAACACATTTACTTAGGCAATACACAAACTCATTGACAACGATATCATACATAAACATGTTCAGAGACATAATACACAAACACATTCATTGAGACATACTACACAAACACATTCCCTGAGACATAATACACAAGCACATTCACTGAGACATAATATACAAATGCATTTACAGAGACATAATACACAAACACATTCAGTGAGACATTATACACAAATACATTCATTGAGACATAATATACAAACACATTCATTGTGACATAATACACAAGCACATTTATTGAGAATTAAAATACAAACACATTCATTGAGACATAAAACACAAGCACATTCATTGAGACATAATACACAAGCACATTCATTGAGACATAATACACAAGCACATTTATTGAGACATAAGATACAAACACATTCCTTGAGATATAATACACAAGCACATTTATTAAGACATAAGATACAAAAACATTCATTGAGACATAATACACAAGCACATTCATTGAGATATAATACACAAGCACATTTATTAAGACATAAGATACAAACACATTCATTGAGACATAATATACAAGCACATTTATTAAGACATAAGATACAAACACATTCATTAAGACATAATACACAAGCACATTCATTGAGACATAATACACAAGCACATTCATTGAGATATAATATACAAGCACATTTATTAAGACATAAGATACAAACACATTCATTGAGACATAATACACAAGCACATTTATTGAGACATAAAATACAAACACATTCATTGAGACATAATACACAAGCACATTCATTGAGACATAATACACAAGCACATTTATTGAGAAATAAGATACAAACACATTCATTGAGACATAATACACAAGCACATTTATTGAGACATAAGATACAAACACATTCATTGAGACATAATACACAAGCACATTCATTGAGACATAATACACAAGCACATTTATTGAAACATAAGATACAAACACATTCATTGAGATATAATACACAAGCACATTTATTAAGACATAAGATACAAACACATTCATTGAGACATAAGACACAAGCACATTCATTGAGATATAATACACAAGCACATTTATTAAGACATAAGATACAAACACATTCATTGAGACATAATACACAAGCACATTTATTGAGACATAAGATACAAACACATTCATTGAGACATAATACACAAACACATTCATTGAGACATAATACACAAGCACATTCATTGAGACATAATACACAAGCACATTTATTGAGACATAAGATACACAAACACATTCATTGAGACATAATACACAAGCACATTTATTAAGACATAAGGTACAAACACATTCATTGAGACATAATACCCAAGCACATTTATTGAGACATAAGATACAAACACATTCATTGAGACATAATACACAAACACATTCATTGAGACATAATACACAAGCACATTCATTGAGACATAATACACAAGAACATTCATTGAGACATAATACACAAACACATTCATTGAGACATAGTATGCATCATTCCTCTTACAACTAGCACAAGAGTATAACCTGGCACATGTATAGCCTGGCATATGAGTATAACCTGGCACATGTGTATAGCCTGGCATATGAGCATAGCCACATTATACAAACTCCTACTTGATCATACATACATGTACATTCTGATATGACCAAAACTAGACAATATATTAATAGTGCATCAAAAACAATACTATAAAAAGCTTTAATGGCACATCAGCACATTCCTGACTATAAAGTGCAGAGCAAGCATAGGTATACCCAAAACACACAAGAACAAAGATAAAGACAAAAAAGAAGTCAAATTGTAAATACGGTACAAAGATGGCAAGGATTTTTATAAATATATAAAGTGCAATCTTTGAAAAGTCCAAAGCCTTCACTGAGATGAAACATCATCATTCAAAACATCTCAGGGCAAAATGGCTTCCTTCATTAGTTATTACATATGAGATGGAGTAGGATAATATGAGCCTCTTCTACATCCTGGAGGACACACAAGATGGAGAGGAGGGAAGAAGGGAGAGCATTAGAGTCCATTTAAAACATGTCTATGTGCAGGACAGCAGCTAGGAAACAGTCATGTCAGTCAAGAATAGTCTGGTTATCTCCCCTTTGCCAAATCCAAGTGATTATCAATGCTTTTCCAAAACAACACCAGGCCTATAAATGTCCAAGGTAGCACATGTATAAATGTCTACACACCATAGTGGTCATTTGTCCAAATTGCAGTTGTCAGTGATGTCATGGGTAACCTCAACTTTATAACTATATATTTAAAAGTCCATGAAAAAGTTAATTTCAATGTTTTGGACTTTGTCAATATTTTTAGACATTCATGCAACTAACATTTAAAAGAAAAATTTTGTTCTAGAGGTAGTCCAATTAATATTTATAGCCATTACTAACAACCATAATGTAGTCTTGGCACTACTTACAGAATTAACTAAATTTATACATTTTTCTGTGCTTATTTTAAGTCACAATAGCATGTATCTGCCACAACAAGACATGTCACATGAAAAACATGTCACGTGAAAAATGTCACATGACTTTCAAAGCCTGTGACTGTTATTTAAAAAAAACAACACTCAGTAATACTTGGGTAAAAAAAGATGTGTGAGAGAGAAGCACCTTTCATTACCACCATGACATATGACTGTAATCAAAGCATAAAAAAAGTAACCAGTCCTGCTTTAATGCTTAAGTAACACCATCTTCAGAACAGTTTATACAATTGATTGTTGTAGAAGCAATAAACTCTACAACAGTCTAAGATAAGCAATCACAATTTCACTGATAAATTAATTGGATGACAATAGCTAGGATGATGTCACATTAAGTCATGTGACCACTGCTGTGGGAGGGCCCATTGTGCTAATTTGCATAGATAAAATGAAAAAAGTCAAACAACCTGATTCATTTGGTGAGTCAAAGAGATGCATTTGGAGGAACAAAAGATTTATTACACATCATTGTCTTGAATGAAAATATTTAAGCCATTGTTATCAAAGATTATTGGCAAATTTATGATCATAGGCAATGTTTCACTGAAGTCAGATTTAACTCCATATAAAAATGCAAACCATAATTATTTCAGTACTCAGAATTCAAATAGAAAATGTTCAAATGTCTGTGTGTGTGATTTGGATTTTTAAGATAGCTTTAACAATTTTTTTAATTGTATCACTACAGTGTCTGCAGTGTTGCAGTTTATAGTGATGTCAAACACTGTGGCATCATGCTGCAGACATGTAGCGTCATGTCCTACCCAGTCACATTATCCTGACACCAGGCCGACCAGTCCTATACCTAATCTCTTAATGCTGAGTGTCAAGCAAGGCAGCTGCAAGTATTATTTTTGTAAGTCTTTGATATGACTCAGCCAAGGTTGAAAACTGTGACCTCCCTCATGCTCTAACCACTTGGGCCACCAGAGTGGTCATGTTGAAATGCAGCAGTAATTCATGGAAGGATAAACCATCTGTAAATTGCCTATAGTACTGAATGACAGCAGGGAAAAATTGTTCTTTGCACATACTGCACACACCATATCAAGATTAGTCATTAGGGAGTACACAATGTCTGTAGACATAGCAACACCACTCACAAATGCCACTTTCATTATACCTACTAAACCACTGAGGGCATACACTATTCTGCAAGCCTATTCCACTGTTAAAGGGAATTAAATAAAACTTGGTCTATTTATTAATTACATGTCTGTGTGATTGTGATTATGTGAGTGCACATATGTAGTAATAGTAGTAGTAGTAGTTGTAGTAGTAGTAGTAGTAGTAGTAGTAGTAGTAGTAGTAGTAATAATAATAATAATAATAATAATAATAATGATGATGATGATGATGATGATGATGATGATGATGATGATGATGATGATGATGATGATGATGATGATGATAATAATAAATACTTTATAAGATGAAGAAAACTAAGTGTAATATACTATTCCTCCCTATGGCCCTCAAGGTGAACAAGCTATTATTAATACAAGAACCTAAAAAAAATATAAATAGTAAAGCACATGCTTAAATACATTAAGTATAAAAGCACAATGTGTCTATGAAATGCATTAACAGAATAATTTGGAGTACATGTGTCACAATAATTAGAATGAAAACTGTCTTTGTTTGAATAATATGAGATTTAGATTTGTTTCTGATGTAATTGCTTTGGGGATTTCTTTCCATAGAATATCACTAGAGTAAGCAAATATTTTTTTAATTATTTGTTTTTGAAAATGAAGCTTTGTAATAAGCATTTATACTTAATCTCAATTTTGATCTTTGCTACTGACATAAAATCCAATATACCATTTAAATATTGAGGACAACATTCATTCTTTACTTTAAAAATTACCAGAAATACAGATTTTTGGTTGGCTAATCTGTAATAGAATTTCATGCATTATAAGTTCAAGAACAGAATTCTAGATGGACTGCATCAAATGATAAATTTAGGATAATTCTTATTGCCTTTTTTGCAGTTTGTGGATTGTTTCAATATTACTGAGTTGTATTTCCCCAAATTGTGCAAAAAGAGGAAGAATTAAATGCATTGTAAAATAATTCCCAAAACCTAAATGTTATATAACATTTCATCCTCTGAATAGGTTTTCTGTGTGTTTGCATGTGTTTATAGTGACAACTGACAATTTAAGTCTACCAACTATATGTTGTTGTGTACTATCCGGTCCTATTATTGCAGCATTTGAGAATTTGTAGTGTTGCAGTTTATAGTGATGTCTAGCATTGGGGTATCATGCCACAGACATGTAGCATCATATCCCACCCAGTCATATTATTGTGACACCAGTCCTAACATTATCCTCGTAATGCTAAGCAACATGCTAGGATCATTTTCATAAGTCTCTGATATGACTAAGCAGAGGTTTCAACCTTTGACCTCTTGCATCTGAGGCATTAGCCATGGAAAGGGATTGGTACCAGTATATTGCTATCAGAATGTATTAATTCCTTTACACCATTTTATTCTTTCATTTATTCTTTAATTTAATTTAAGGGTTCTCAGTTTTACACAGCTGTATTACTGTTGTTTAATAACAGATTTAAACATGATGTAAGTGCAGGAAATGTCAGAGCCCTTTGAACCTATTAGACCTGTAGTGAATTCACATCGATAGATTAATAGATCTGCATGCCAAATTGCAAAAACTGACGTATCCTACACAAAACATGCATTTATTCAAAGGTATCTGTCACCTTGTAGAACTATCAGCTCTCTCCCCGCCACCCCCGTAAGTTAGTATACTATTTCTAAAGTTAGTAAGTTGTGTCACTCTGTTTTGCAGTCATCAAAAGAACTTAGAAAATACATCCAACAAAACTCACTACCTATTTGAAGATAATTACCACTTGCTGCTGGAGTTCTATTTCACCTTTTCGTTCATCTCCTTGGGCCGTTTCCAAATCGACAGCAAGTGCCCCATATTAACTGAAGCCTCGATCTGGTATATATTTCCGGCGTCTAGAACCTAGCAACAACCTAGCGACTACCTTCCAGGTGCTCTCGTTAGTAAATAAGACTTCAAAGGGTGTGCAGGTGTGCGAGTTTTATGCTTATCTGAGACTACCTTAATATATATTTTTGATGATAATGGCTAAAAATGGTTTAGTACCCAACCATTAATAAAAGATAGTGTGCCATTAAAAGAGACTTTAATTTTTAAATGATTTAGTACCCAACCACCATTATCAAAAGAGTGTGCCATTAAAACGAACTTAAATTTTTAAATATCACAAAGTTTAGCCATTTGACCTAATTATGCATATATTAAATTTAATATGCACAAAGTAAGCAGTTTTTAAAGAATAATTGGTCTAACAAGGTTGCCACAGCAAAAGTCTACATCCTGCAAAAATTAATACTGAATAAAATAAAAAAAACAACAAATGAATAAATAATGACAAAATAGTATCAGGTGACTAAATACTTGAGTATTATGTAGTCATATTGTATCGGCTATTTCAGCTATAACTGCCATTTTCAGAATTTGGTTACCGATACCATTAAATGGCGATTATTGGTTTATTTCACTTTCTCCTTGATCAATATTCCTTGCAAAATCATTATATAACAGTCGCAGGAAATGTATTCTCCTAAGCCAGTGTTAAATAGATGGACATTTGTAGACAAAACAACCCTGAAGTGTGATATGGTGTAAACCGAAATGAATGTCGCGTGCTATAATATTTAAATGAACGGGCCACATAACTGAAAGAAAAAAAAAACAAAAAAAAAACGAAAAACCCAAAAGAAACAAAACAATTTTATTCCGCTGGGAATAATCAGACCTAACGTTTCCTTTTGTTGAACCATTTCTCGAACTCGAAAGACATTGTAAAAGTCATTTACGATTAATACTTTTCACATAGAAGTTTGTTGTTGTTGTTGTTGTTGTTGTTGTTTCTGCTGCTGTATGGTTTAGTGCCATTTTTCAGCAAAATATAAGCTATACATGCCAGCCAGAATAACTGGTGAAGGAAGAACCCTGGAAAACTCCAGGAAGATCACTTTTTTTCCTCACGTACTCATGTTAGTTGAGCCTAAGACTCGAACCCATGCAGACTCAGGTAAAATGGCAGTGGCCCCCAACTAGAAGTTTTTGATAACAACTAAGATGCAGGTCAGTGAACAAGGACCTCCCACATCTGAGGCAGAAGCTCTAACTACTTAGGACACTGGAGATGTCACACATTTAATTAATCCCATTTTATCATATCCAGTTCAACATTATTTTTATTTGTACTTTTCATTTTTAAAATTATGCATAGTATTATGTCAATACGTCATCCTTCTTGGTTTCAGACTCCAAAATACAAGATGAAGTACAAGAACGATACCGAGTTCAAGTAGCCATCACAACAGGTGGAAAAGAACAAACGAAGACGATCGTTTTCAAAGTTATTTTGAATTGTTGGTGGAGAAAATTGGTGCAACGTCGGATATTACCAAGACGGAATACTTGGCAGATCAAAGTCGATATTTTCAAGTTGTGGACGACAATGAAAAACTTACGACACATATGGGAATCATCCTGTAAAATTTGGTCTTGGTTAATTATGAAAAAGGGACAGAGTTCCCTCCCCAGAGCTAGTTGAAAATCACTGCATTATACGTGGCAGCTAATGCCTGATTAAGTTAAATGATGCCTTGGAAAGTTTCGGAGATTGAAACCTTTACGGTCGGTTTCGAGGCATTCAACATATACTAAAAATATCCCTTTAGGAGCATGGACTGAGGAACACTCAGAAGAAACAATTCTGAGTTTTGCTAATGGTAGCCCCAGAGTAATGAAGTTTCTGCGAAATAGGCGATACAGCACAAACTTTCCACTCTTCTACCTACTCCAACGATCGAAAGTGATGTGAAAGTGATGTATCATGACCATTTTGTTTTACTGACAAAAGCAATGCGGTTAGTGTACCGGTATATGGATCTCATCCATGTACTCGCAGATCATTTCGAATATTGCTACTCAAGCTCATCGAGACTTTGTTTTAAAAGAAGAATATGTTTCCTGTGATTTTGCCTGACTATTGTGACTTTAAATGTCGAATCAAGATGTTTAATCAATGGCCTAAAGATCTAAATGGATTATACAGTGCCAACTCTTTAGCCATAGCCGGATTCTACTCGAGAGGATGAGTCTACCTACCGCATTTCAGTTGTGACATGAAGATCGACGTATTGGAGATTAAAGATTAAACTTTCCTGGATCATGCCAGATGATATTTGTCTTGTCGCTGCCTTCTTTTGGTGGGGCAAGATTATTGTGTATATGGATACTTTAGAAGAGTCAAGTCCTAGTGTGCTTTCTAAGCTACGAGAAAGCAAGTACAGAGAGCTAGTACTGATTCTAGTGGAATAGTTGCATCGTTTACGACAAAGATGTTTTCACCAGTGGTATCTGGGCTCTATAAGAGAATTTATTATTTTGAAAGTTTTCAGATGACCAGACATTGATCAACCGCCCACAATGATCATGAATTTCTATGTCTCGACTTCTACCTGCAATGTTGCAGTGGTACACAGAATTCCAGAGGAAAAAGACTTAGAGGATTAAAAAAAAGAAAACATTTTTAAAAGAAAGTATCGCCTCCAGAAGAGACTTCTTCACTGCGTGTGATATGCGAGTTGGTGACTAATCTGATTTGATACAAGTTACCAAATAAACTATCTGGCAAAAGAGCGGCCAATTCATCAAAACGAGACATTCACGCGAAGAACTAATATCAAAGATTATCTTGCTACAACTTGAATCCTGAGTGTTGCTGAAAATTCCATGGAAGGAAGTCAGTGACAGTGTTCGGGACTCTGAGTATTATTCCAAACTTGTACAAGAACTCTTTTCACATACTATTCAGTGAGTTTGAACGACGTGTAGTGTGCGTTTATGGGTATGTTTGTGTGTGTTTTACTTCTTTTCTCGGATTTCGTTCACAAGCAAATTGGTTGCGGAAAATTATATGAACAGTCCCTGCAGCAAAGACATGACCTGCAAAATTGTATCTGTGCATGAAAGACTTATTAATTTAAAAGTGTTGTAAATGGTGATGAAAGCAGGTTGTGTACCTCCGTATGAAGAAGACATTCACCGTACTTTATCGACACTTCATACGTATTAAGAAGTGTGTTGCTAGTTGGTTACACCAACATATTTTCGACTGGAAAGATTTCCTTATTGGATAAGTCTTGGCTTCGATGCTTAGATATAAAAGTTGGCTAATTACGCCAAAAACAAGTGAGTCACTGATCAAAGAAAAGAAATCTGATTTCAGAATAAACGAAAAGTCAAAAGTAAAAATGGAATTAGTGAAATTTTAGAAACAGTGGGAGAAGAACCCAATATAGAGGGAGAAATACTACAAGTCCACAAACATACTGTTACAAGCCAGGGGTTTTTTGCTTGACCGAGCGGTGTCAAAACCCTGGGCTCAAATCCCGTTAGACGTAATTAGTTTACCCCATATTTCCAAAGACTTCTATACAACTTTAGTTGTAAGTTGGAAAGCCAGATGTGTCCATTCTATACATAAATTTTACAATAATCAACACAAGACCACATCATTTACAACTTGCAATTTAGCCATCAAACGCACAGCCCCACAGTTTCTCTATATTAACTTTCCGTTCCGCTTGTAATTCACACCGTAGAAACTGTACAACTACCCATAACACGGGGGAATATATTAACTGCCCACCTGAGGCCAGTCGATCTACCGTTTCAAGGCACATCACACCAGTAAACCTACATCACATTTGCCGCTATGGCAACATAAACGGTATCTACCGAGTCCTTTCTCATTTATTCCATTGTGTAATTTACCGGTTTACTACCATTAAATACTGCAGTCACAACACCGATGTATACCACTAGTTTTTATAAAGTGCTATATCACGACAGGGACAGTCATGCGGATTGGGTCTGAGTTCGCTACTCATTGGCTATGGCATCTCACTAACACTTTCTCTCCGTGACGTTTGCTCCTAATAATTGACTAATTATTTCGTGCTAAGGAATATTTCCCACTGCAACGAATTCCAATAATCAAACATGTAATCACACAAGCCTACAAATTGCTTAAACTAAATGCGCATCTCCTTAATTGTATTACAATACTATCAATGTCCTGATAGAAAGAAGAAAAAACACGAGGAAATCGCATTTCCTGAGAGATTAGAATAACGAATTCCACATACACCAAAAGAACACCAGAGCGTGCACGTAGATTCGATGTGAAGATAATAAACAGAATAATTTGCAATCTTACTTGTTTAAATGCGGCTGGCATCATTTTAATTTGTGCCTTAATGATGTACGCATTATGTGCTTTCGTGTTTTAATTCTTTTACGCTGAAATGTAAATAGTTGATTATGTTGATGTTGTTACATTTGCCATGAGAAGAAAAAGAAACAGTTTATAAAATGTATTAAATGTCCAGTATTGCAGAATCCTGTGGACCATTGTTCTGGCCGCATTCTCGGTACTCAAAGTGATTGACAAAAAGTTAGATCGTCGAAGTTGGAGACATTGTATCTTCGTCGACGCTTTTAACGGGTCGATTGCTTGGCCGAGTCTCTGCGGCAAAACCAAATTTGTCAAACGTTTGATTGGACACTAAATATTATTGTTAGATTATCCACCTAGTATTACAAATAGTTGCGACCGGCTTGCACATCAGCTACAAGAAAGTAAAAGAGAATTTGTAGAAAGCATTCCTCGTGAAATGATTGAGTCGTGTCTGACTTTAGATAAACACATCATGTCATCATCGATGACATGTTAGGAGAAGACGTTAAAAAAAAAATTGGTTCAGAAAGGACATCGTCGTAATTGCAGTATCATTGACATTACTCAAATTTTATTTCAAAAATGTAAAGTACATAGCACTTTCAGTCTCAATGTTTGTTGTGTGGCATTCAAGCGATAAATCTCAAGTGCAAGTGTTAGCCAAACAGTTAAGAGCACACTGACTCAAGTTTGCTTATCGATGTTACACAAACACCTCATGCATATTTAATTATCAATTTAAATTATACCACTCTCGATTATTTAGTACCGCTACGGTGGCCTAATGGTTAGAACGTCCGTATCAGATGCGGGAGGTCGTGGGTTTAATCCCCGGCCGAGTCATACCAAAGAATAAAAATGGTACTAACATTTGCCTCTCTTGGAGAACAGCATTTTATATATATATATATATATATATATATATATATATATATATATATATATATATATATATATATATATATATATATATATGGATGATAAGCTTTGTACATTCTTCGTGCATAACTGTAGCGTGATATATGAATCAGGATACTATTGGGACAATTACTTTTGGTGAGATTCTAATACAATACAATGGTGGAACTATACAATTCAAATAGAGCTAGATAATAGGACTTGAATCAGTTCCGTTTAATCTTATTTCATTTAGCATGGCATAATCATCAAGACAGGTAGTGGAAATAAGCGTGTGAACTATTTGTGTTATATTTTAATACTTTGAATTTCCTTATTTTTCGTTGGTTGTGTTCGTTCTTTGAGTGATTATCGCCTGTCCCAAACATTCACCCTCTCCTTTCATCGATTTCTAAGTGTAGTGGAATTCGTGACATTTGGCGAACCAGGCAGGAACACCAAGCATGACAGGTCTGTTAATCACACAAAAATGTTGTCCCTGTCCGTGTTATAGTGAACATAACATTAGGAAACGCCTACAGGTACTCAGCCTCATAATTAAGATGAAGTTGTCACTGATAGGTAACATTTTGTCTTTGTCTTTAGTATTGTTAGGCTTTGTCCTAATATTTATCTAATTCGAATCCTCTAGTTTGTCTGTCAATTCACTTGTATTAGTTTGACACATTTTTTAAATAAAAAAAACCTTGCCTGTTTCATTAATGGCAAGTCCTAATAGATGAAGTAAAGGCATCAGGTTTGGAGGAAACCAACATCTTAATTACTTAAACAGCAAGGATTATTGAGACCAAAAAAAGAGGCGGGAAGCAGAGAAAGGGACAACACTGTTACCAGAAGCAAACGAGGAAGCAGAGGAATTATAACTGCATATACAAGAGAGAGAGAGAGAGAGAGAGAGAGAGAGAGAGAGAGAGAGAGAGAGAGAGAGAGAGAGAGAGAGAGAGAGAGAGAGAGAGAATTAGAATTCCTAAGGCAATTGGAATTAAAGAAAAAAAAAGATTGAGCGCATATAGAGCAGATAAAGATAAGGAAATTGGAATTAAAAGCATTAAACAAAAAATAGTCAAAATTCAGTCCCAAGAGCATTTACCATACCGCAAGATCCATCAGCCAAAGTTGAAGCAGAACTAATTAGATTTGTATGGAGTGGAAAGGTAGAGAGAATTAAACGCGATATATTAGTAGCCCCAGAGAACGAGGGAGGACTCAATATGATACATATATTCTCATTTATTAAGTATATCAAGCTAAGATGGGTACAAAGATTGTTGGAAAATGAAAATGGAGCTTGGCAGAACTTAGTCAATACAATTATACTCAGAAATGATAAGGATATTTGGAACTTAGGGAGAAGGAAATAGGAAGAATTTAGTAAGCTCATTAAAAACAGTTTTTGGAAAGATGTCATTTTGGCAGTATCTTATTGGAAAGAGGAACCGCAAAGTGCAAATGAGTTCTTATCCATGAGCATTTCTAATTTACCCCCCCCCTAGAATGTTCTATCAATATAAATCCTGGACAGAAGCCGGTTTTGAAATTTTGAATGATTTAGTAGATGATCATGGAAATTTATTACCTTTTGAAATGATAAAACAAAAAACTAGAAGAGGTGACTTCTTGAAATACTTCTCCTTAATATCCAAAATTCCAAAAGCATGGAAAGATGCCATAAATAAACATTTAGTACATAATAATTTTGAAAGGCAGGAGGATAAAATAAAGGACCTGCAAAAACATAATTCACTCAAGTTTGTTTACAAACATCTTTTAAAAAGGGCTGAAAGGCAACATACTGCTAAGCAAGAATCTTGGATGCAATTATTAAATACAAATATAAGTAGTGAGGAGTGGTCTGAGATTTATAGCACGGCGAAATTTTGTACCAAGGATACCAAATTGATCTCTTTTAACTTTAGACTAATCCACAGAATAATCGCTACTAATGATTTTTTGAAAAGAATAAACATATTGGAGGACAACAAATGTACGTTTTGCAAGAGAGAGAATGAAAGTATTGAACATCTCTTCTATGATTGCAATATTACTTCACAGTTCTGGTACAGTTTTATTGGTCATTTTGCACCATCTTGCCCAAATATTGTACATTTGTCAAAAAAAAGAAACACTTTTAGGAAGTAAACAACTGGACAGTTTGTGTAATTTCTTGCTTATTTTGGGAAAATATTACATTTATACTTGCAGATTAAATATGCAAAATCCTTCCATCTATGCTTTTAAGCAGAGAGTTGTAATGTATAAGAACGTTGAAAAATATGCTGCTAAAAGATAAACAAAAAAGAGGACCAATTTCTTAAGAAATGGACCTCAGTAGATGAATAGGTAACTTGTAACTGATCGAATGGTATACAGGAACAAAACACTATTTTCTAAAGCTTGTGTCACCTACATTGGGCCATGTGTGCATGAGTGAGTGCATGTTTGTGTTGTGTTGTCTTTTATTTTTTCTTTCTTTTAATATAGATTATATTTATTTCCCTATTTTATCTGGAAACAAGAAATTTTGATTGTAAGGTGACTTTGGGATGGATCCCCGAACCATTAGTCAACCTATTACGGGAATAATAAAATTTAAAAAAAAAAATAGATACCGCAAGACAAGAATAGGTTTCATATATTAAACCATAAATACCTATATTTTGAGAAGAAATAGATTATACAGATGAGTTTTCGTATCGTGTTGAGCAACATGCCATGTATGTTAAACGGCCTCGTGATAACATGGATTACATTTATTACCACCTTGCCGATCGGTAGGACACTTTCATTGTATCATAATTTGGCCATTAAAATCGACATTACTATGATGTTGTAAAAGAAGGGTCGTTGCAACGTTTTTGCTGTTAAGACGAAGGTTTCCGTCAAAACTTTTGTTCGGCGCCTACCGAAGTTGACAATACCTTTGCAGGATTTTAAGGCTCGCATGTCGAACAAAGCTGGCTGATAAGCTAACTCGAATACATGTTGGAAGCGTAATCAGCCATGACATTTTGTTAGGAACTGCAAGAAACCAGCTATCGGTAACGATGAAATTAGGATTGTTCCCTGTGACGTAATTCCCGGTAGTAGAAATATCGGTAGATATGGTGTCTTTCAAGGGCAAAGTGAAGGCATGTGTAACCAATAACATCATTGTCGATCTAATCCTTGGTTGTTGCACTTTTATGGTTTAACACCACTTTTCAGCACAAGATTGGATATACATAACGGCCAGAATATCTGGTGGAGGAAAAACCCTGGAAAACTTCCCAGAAGAACCACCGACCTATGAGAAGCTACCGGCAAGCTTTCTCACGTACCACTTTAGCCGAGTCTGAGACTCAAACACGCGCAGACAGAGGTGATATGGCAGTGATCCGGAACGTTAAGCGCTTTAGTCCACTCGGCCACTCGGGGCCATCCCTATTCCTAGGTAATATTGTTGGCGTCGATCATACCATGCCCATTGGAATTTGGAAAATCAAGGCATTGCGCATGCCTACTACAGACACGAGCTCAGGTAGCTATAGGGAAACACCAAGCCCTCTATAAAAGGTCCCACGTTTTTACATCTGAAAGTCAATCCAAAAGCGAAAGGAATCACAAAACACCGACCATTCGTTAGCTCTGCTAATATCCAAAGCAAACACAAGCGAGAGTAGGGAAACAAAGATACACGTAATCAGCTATCAGCTAAAGAAACGGTTATTACACCGTATTTTTAGGAACAAACTAACACAGGAGTGCATTTCGCACTTAGCAGTATCAGCTAAATTACGATCTACTGTCATGCATACCGACCACGACTGTATTATAAGTTGAGGTTTATTAGAATAATTCCATTGGCCTGGAGTGGTTATAGATGTTAAGCGATATGGTGCCTCGTGTGACATTTGCAACAACCACCCACCCACCCCAGTCAATAAAGTTCGTATTCTAGTAGTCCAACTTGAATAATTGTCCGTGACTGACACTCTGTTCAAGCTATCAGCCTAATTGCTTCAGTTTATCCAGTTACCGAGAACGCCTCCGCTGCATACTGACAATGGTGTATTTCGCAACTCCATATCCGGAAGCAGTAGGCCTACGCCATATTGATACTATCCCTGTGGCCGCGGCATTGATTATCATGCTCTCAAAATAGGAATCCCCGAGGAAATAATCAGTGATAGAGGAGTTAATTTTACCTCAAATTTCATGAAGAAGAAAAAACGCTACTCTCTATGTAACAGTTACATGGAAGTCCTGATCATGCTCAGACAGGTGGTTTAGCAGAGCGGTTCAATGGCACTTTAAAAACCATTTTACGTCGTATGACGCATAAGCAACCAAATAGTTGGGACCTGCATCTCCTGGCGTTGTTATTTGCCTATCGAGGAGTTCCAAATGAATCTACTTTATTCACTCTTTTCCAATTATTTTTATGAAATCTCCTGTCAGAAAGGAAATGGCTATCACCTCAAGGACGCACGTGTACTTAGTAAGACCACATCGTATATTGGCGTTCGTGTTAATGCCTGCCAAAACTGAGCGACAGCAAGTGTTTCCTAATTCAAGTGTTTCCTAATGTCATGAAATATTGGAATCCCATTTGTAACTGAACTTCAATCTATCCGGCGGCGTTTTCTACTCCAGAGACTGCTTCTATAATTAAATAAGTGGTCTCTCCTAAAGTGAAAACTACAAGACAGAACAGGTATGTTACAAAGTCTACTGGATCTGGATTTATCCAAACAATAACTGATATAATTTAGTCCTTTTAAAAAGAAATTCGTCGTCGAGTGGTCCCCATAGTCAAGTGGAGACAACTTTCAGTATCACAAGAAGTGTAAGATAAGTTTTGCTTAAGTGATTTTGCTCCTCAAGCAAAAATGTCACCAAGAAGTATACATCACCCACATTGTCCCAAGAAAAAAAAATCATTGAAAAGAATAGAAAAAGGGACGATCTCCTCGAATAGATAATATTTGGATGTTTTGGCACTATTTACTAAATGCAATCATTTGATACGAAAACAAATCATACAAAAGGCGCACAAAGAATTCATTCATATCGTGGGTGAACGTTTTGAAAGGATTAGTAGCCTCGATCAAGATACTGAAATAACGATTTGAAAACACTAGAAAGTGTCTTCGCCAAACAGTAAAAAAGAAAATATCCATCGGTGAAAATAACAAAATGCTCGTTAAACGATGATGATTTATATCCCTTTTGATAGGACACTTGCTAAAAGGGTACTGTGTTTTGTTAGGATCAATTGTCGGACCACTTTTTAGGAGAAGTGATAACGTGAGGAGGAAAAAGGAGGAGGATGAATGGTCACACTTTTCTAGAAAGACATCACATTCGTACCTTTGATACGAATAACAGATACCTCATTTATTTCCCAATCCTAACCTGACCGAGATGTAATAGTTACAAAATAAATGACAAGGGTTGATGAGTCGAACCGATTTGTCAGAAACAGAAAAATCTCCACTATACAAATAATTTGTTAACGTCATCAGCTGTTTAACCAGAAATCTATTGACGAGACATCTAAACCTACTCTGAAATATTTCAGAACAATCATGAAATGCGAAGGAAACATAAAGCCATAGAGCGAATAATAGATACAGCCATAGGTACGGAAGAGGAATCATTATATGTGTTTCAAATTCCGTCTGCTCGAATTTCCTCTAAAGATTTCAGCCTCCTTGTGAATAACACACCTTACTCCCAATCTAGACAAAATAAAAACTTTGGTCAAAAAGATGATGTCGACACATTATTCAGCAGAAGAAAGAAAGAAACAAGGGAATACGGCAGAGTAAAAAGAAATGAAGACAAAAGTCACCCAGGAACCGATAATTACTCCTAGTCCAATTGCTCGTTGGAGACGTCAATAATAATCGCAGTCCAATCGCGTACATCAGCATAAGAGTAGTAACGAACAGTGGATGACTTACGAGGAACTGTGACAGCACAAACATCCAACCCCACCATGGAGACATTTTTCGTCAGCAGTTACTGCAGTCCTATTTATGCTGTGAGTTCAAACATTGTATTGTTATACTTAAACCAAATCCAAAAGTATAAGTTTGCAAGATGTGCGACAATGTTTGCAAGAACAATCGACGTCCATGTTACACCAGTCATGTGCAACATCGTCAAGGGCGCAGACCGGAAAGGCGATATTTGAGGCCGTACACTAGGATGTGAATAAGCGAATAAAACCGGGTTATGGGCTTGATCATACAGGATCCTACCCGCGGACCATGGGTTGAACACATCTGCATTACACAAATCCATTTAACGAATATTTATAGAAAACAAACCAAAAGTAGCCAAAATCAAATCACCAAGGGCAAGCAGATTTAGCATATGTAATAAATTTGGCGGTATGCAATCATGGTTACAAACATTTGTTTTGTCATTGACATATTTTCAAAATTAGTAGTTCCTTTGACCTTTTAATCAAGTTGTGAGCTTCTTACGAGCTTTAAAACTGATTTTTAAACAGAGGTCGACATCTCCCCCGATGGCAAACACACATTGTGTCAATGAATCAGAATTTTACAAAATGACCAACTAAAACATTTCAAACAATAAAGTAGTATACGACCCATTCCAACAGATATAGACCTACAAATTAGAATAAAAATAGGTGGTCAAAATCCGAAGACCATCAGGATTCTCAGCACACAGCGGAACGAATATAGTCTGAATACCTTGAAAAACGTTTCGATAACTTAAATCTGATCCATTAAAACCAGAATATATAATGTGGTTACAATCCCAAACCATCAGATTTTGCGAGTATGCAATCCATCAATGAAAACTGGGTGGAAATCCTTTCCAACTGACTTTTGAAAACGATGTTTTTCCACTTTATCTATTTTTAATCCAGAATGCTTTTGAAATCTCTGCCATTCATTGTAACTAGTGGAAGTGAAAGATTCCTTTTAATACTTCTTCGTTGATATCTCCACTTTTTAAGCACGTGTTTGATGTTCACGCACCTGTTCTGTAAGACGAAAGAATCACGTCTTCTTAATATATTTTTCAAAAGAATATTTTGCTTTTCTGATACGAACTTATTCTCCTGTATTTAACAAATTTCTGTTTGGATGTCTCAAAAGTTATAAACAATTAATCAAATTCCGTCACTTCTTTCTTGTTGGGAACATTCAGTACTGCGATGGTATGGTTAATTGTGCGCTTTTAATAAAAGTGTCAACACATCAATGGATTTTAGAGTATCTTCGTGTGTACGACATTCCCAAATAAGTTATTTCAATGCTTTTTGTAATTGTATTTTTTGTAAGTGTATATAGTATGGTGATTTAGACAAATATTACCATTTCAACGAAGGTATAAGATCGACGGTGCCAGCAGAAGAATAAAGATTCATTACAGAAGGGAACAACGAGAACTTAATTATAAGGAATTCTATTTGTGCTGATTCTAATAATTTTGTGATTTCAACAATTTATTCTACCGTGATAATACGGGTGTTCGTGCAAAAGTGACTCGTATTGAAACCTCAAGAAACATTGTGCGCATTCAAAATTGAAAATCCGAATGTATCTATGTATCTTCCTCTGCCGTATTAAATTATTCTTAAATTTTTGACCTGCATGTGAACCAATATAGCACGGCTCCGATGGCCCAAGCAGTTAGAGAACCGACATCGGATCTGGGAGGTCGCGGGTTCAAACCCCGGCCGAGTCATATCAAAGACTAATACAAATGGTACAATCAGCTGCCTAGTTTGGTGTTCAGAATTAAGAGGTTAGTGTTAGCACTGGTCGGCCTGGTGTCAGGATAATGTGACTGGGTGGGACAACGTGCTACATGTCTGCGGAATTCTGCCCCAGTGCTAGAGATCACCACAAACTACCACACTGCATACATCGTAGCTATATGACTTAAAAATTGTTAAATCCAAATCATCCTCACCCACCTGAATTAATGTCTTCTTTGCAACCATTAAATCAGTGTAATATTTCCTTTCAGTGTGCAGCCAAGTGTTGGAGGTAATGTGTAGCACAGAAAAATGCTTTTATACATTCAGTAAATGCATAAGACTATTCCTAGTTTTATATCCAATACTGAAAAGAGTAAATGATGATGGGGTGAATACAGGTTACTGTTATGCATATCAAGATTGCTTTAAGAATGAATCATAAGTGCTTTGATTGCGAAATGGATAATTAGTATAGCAATGGTATAACAGTCATTCAAATGTAATACTTTATTATTTGACAAATGAAATTGAATAATTTGTTCTTCTGCGCAATTTTTCGTCTGTTTACAAATGTACCAGTTGATCTCTTTTGATTTCAAATCAGGAAAGAATGAAGAGCTTATTTTTATTCAAGTAACTTCATCCCGCAAAAAGTAACCATTTATTACACATCATGACTTTCATTTTTCTAACAATTTACTATTTGCTAGTTTGTATCTATCTATCTATCTATCTATCTATCTATCTATCTATCTATCTATCTATCTATCTATCTATCTATCTATCTATCTGTCTATCTATCTGTGTGTCTGTCTGTCTGCCTGCCTATTTATCTATCTATCTAGTTAGCTAGCTAGCTGGTTATTTCGTAGGCTAGCATATACATGTTGACACAGAAACCACAACCAAAAGCATTGCATCTTCTCTAAGTAAAAGATATTGCAGCATATGGTCTTATACAGGCACAAAGTCAAGCCCACATACTTTAATGCCCGTCCCACCAACACATCAATGAATAGGCTAAAAAAGATGTAAAGAAAAATATGTCATGGAATTTTACTTTTAAAAAAACAAACAAATTATCACAATTAGTACAAGAACAGAGAAACAGAGAAAAAAGTGTTAACCTTTAAGCTTTAGATTAGGGTAATAATGTTTTCAACTTTTTCTTCTGAAATTAATAACACCAGATTCATATGCCTAAAAAAGGGCTTTTTTCGTGGACTTAAAAATGAATCGGTTAACTTGCAACAGAAAAAGCTTCAAACTGTGACATGAAAAAGAAAATACAGACGACGTCATAACGTATGACAAGGAAATACAGATAATGTAATGAATGACTTATGGCAAGGAAATACAGAAAACATGAATGACGTATCACAAGGAAACACAGAAAACGTGAATGACGTATGTCTGCATACAAAGAATATCCAAGCAGCAGAAATAGCACGAAGCAATGTATTGGTATCGTTTGTATTTTAAACATTTCTAGTAATAATTCTAACCATCTAACTTTAAAGAAAACTTAATTCTAGGAAAAGTTCCAGTTCAGCCTTCCACGTCCCCAATTTGCCTATGCTTTTTCCATCGTTGTATTCATCAAAAGCCAGCTATTATATTGGGTTAGCGTGACAGAATTTGCTTTTGTCTGGCACAATATTCTCGTTTTGTTGTACAATACACCATTATTATAACTAACCTTGAGAAAGACGGTGCCATAAGAAAGGTAAAGATTTTTTTAATTCAATAAGACAACAACGATGGAAGGCAGATTCATGGTGAATGGACATATAGATTAAAAAAGATATGCGTTTCGACCGCAAGAAAATGATGATGATGATGATGGCACGGCTGTTGGTCCTAGATAGGGACATAAGGATATGCTAAAGAGGGCTACGTGACGTGGTGAAGCTATTAATTTAGATACCTTGTTATCAAGTAATCACCCAGAAGCAGGATTATAATTTAATTCTACCAAAGAGAATCCAAATCAATCTTTTCTTTCTTTTTTTTTTAATTAGCATAGTGGTAATTCTATGTTCTTCCATCGGACCTATTTTCATCAATATCCGTTCGACTGCAGGTCCAATGCACCAGTTGATTTATCAGATACTAAACATGATATAATCTGAAATCAGATTATGGGGATGAGTCATAAATGGAATTTAATTTTCACGAACAAAACAATTTATTCTCATGCTCACATCGAAGATCAATGTCGGAATAAATTTCTTAATCTAACCTAAAGAAAGTATGAACCAGGGAGTAATTGGGTTCATTGGAGTAAAAACATTCGATCACGGACAGTCCGTTATAGTCGCATGAATTTTCCGCCTCGTTTTTTCAAGTCTTTTTATGTATTCTTTTATATTTTTGGGATTTTTGTTCGTGACTTCGTGATTTGAATAAAGATACAAGTCAAAAGTGAAGACATATTGCTTTTTTGAAACTTAATCGGGAAACTTGCTCTTATATAAATGGAATGTCGTTTTAGTTGAATACTTTTGACCATATTTGCATGGTTTGGCAAACAATCTCCATAACAGCCGCATCTTTTCGTTACAGACTTCCTGCTACGTCATAGCGAATTCTTGATTCAGTGTGGATTATGTCAACTCGGGTTCATCTCTCAACATGAATAAAAATAGAGATTAGCTTCCGGAACCCAATCAATAGATCTTACTAGTAATTAGTTTAAGCTGTAATTATCAATTCTAAACACAATATCAGCTGCATAAAGGAGGAAAATTAACGCAAATAATCATCTGATTCCAAAATAGGAAATCGGAGTCTACAGAGGAAATTGGACAGCGCAAATACTAAGGCCGAAGAAGTTCAACTACGTGTGTTTTGAGCGATATTTAAAAACTTGGTTATGTATTGTTAGAAATGAAAGATTTAACTAATTTAAACGGAAAAAAATATCAGTTTTCTTTTTCTTGGAAAAAAATTATTTGTCATAAAAGAGACAAAAGATACTCACAAAAAAGGATTGAATTTTTGGCATATTCAAAGACAACAGTTACAAATCAACACTCATCGATCAGGAGAGAAAGTTCACAAAAATTCAACGTATCATTTAAATTGTATAATGAGTTGTTACAAGTTTACCATTAGTAAAAACACCCAACTTTTGCTTGACATTTAGCCGTTGTATTGAAAACTCCCAAATGTTATATCATCTTCAAACTTCGTCAATTCACATCGTTTCATATCTATAATTGCTCTCTTGAGAATAAAATACTTAATGCCCAGAGCAATTGACTAATGAGACAGATCTCGTTATGTGACATGTTTGGAATGCGATCTGGCAACTTCAATGTGTTTGCATACTTCGATCGGAAGGAAACTGCGTGTGAAAGTTTAAACTGGAGAAACGTTCATGCGAAATGTGTCGCACACAGAGCAATGATTATTCCCAATTATCTTCCTCGGTAAATGCAATCTGAATGGATCAGTTTCTTTTGGCTGTTACCTAGCCACACATCAAAATGGGTAGCATAGTTAGAGTCATCAGAAATTTACAGAATATTCAAGTACTTGTTTATATTAGGATCTCATCCTACTGTTCTGTGTCTTGGATTTAGCCCGAATAGACGAGTACTCAAAAAGGGAGCTAATCACGTTTGATTCGTACCGCCAGAATGATGATAAAAACGTCCGAAATATTCATAAAATCATGCAATCATTTATAATGACTAAATGAGTTGCTTTAGTTTATTTTTAAAATAGATTGTGAATTTTTAAGTCAGTTAGATGCTTTGTTAACACCATTAATCACGATGATAGTAACAAGTACACTAATGCCGAAAGAAATAGCATGACTTGAAAAGCAACAAAAATACAATTTGGCCAAAAGTAAAGTTAACTACCTATCGAAATACCAGGTATTGATAATTGCTACAACTAGTAAACTCAAATAAATAACCAAAGTGCTATCGACAGATCAATTGTTGATATAGTCCATACTATAGAAAGATCAATGATTGATGGAGTCTTTGCTGTCGCTGATGTACCTTTCTCTACGAATAATATTTTCAATCATTCAACCAACGTTAACATTTCTCCTACGTTATCATTAATCAGATAATTTTTTAGTGTATCGCCAGCTGTGTTAAATATCAAACGTTATGACCTTATATGATTTTGCCATTTCCAACTGTTCTTTAAATCAGACTTTTTGGTGTATATTTTGTTAAAGGTGTCCTTATTTTCTATCTTCAGTGTGTTTATTAGGCTTTTCAACATCACACTACATATGTCCTTCTATTGATCCGACAATCTTTGCAACTACATATTTAACGCTATTCAGTTTGTTGTCTTTGTACAATAGCGGGTTTAAGTGGATACTTGGACTGCATCTAATTATAGTATTAGCACCTATTTGTCACTTCGTTTTCTTCCAACTATTATAATAAAAAGCTAGTATACCGATGAGCGTCATTTTATTGTTTTGATGCCGTCTCTCCTCAATATTTTAACAGTATCACCATCTGATTTTTCATGTAAAAAAAATTGTTTTGCACTTTAAGTTTGTGGTCTCCAAAATTGTCTTGTAATTCATTCCACGGCTTCCTTTGTGTAAACCTTGAACATTTAGGATATTGAACTGGTGTGACGTCATCAAAAGACTGCTATTTTAGTCAGCAAGGTTATTGGCTTGAGATATATATCCAGACATATATCCAGTGTCTTTTTGAGCAGGTCGTCTACATCAGTATCTTTATAGTAAGGACTTTCAAATCAATAACTAAAATCATCTCCACTCTCACATACATTTCAGTTATTTTAATAGCCGTTATAGGACAAAGAACACATGGAAAAATGAATTAGGATTTGGGGATTTAATAAAAGAAAAATAGCAAGCCAGTTATCTGAAGAACTGGATGCGTATGAGCAAAAATTAAACGTGGCTATTGCAGATAGACATAACTGGTAAACATTTAACTGAGAAAGATTTGTAAGAGTTGGAAGAAACGGACGACAAATAAATCATGAAGAAATATTAATTAATGATTGAACAGCGTTGGAAACCGACTGGTTGCTAACATAGACCTCAGAAGTAACTAATGTGAACAAAAATCTTCAAGATCAAAATCACGCAACCGTTTACAGCCAAGCACATGGCTGAATGCAACGCAGTAATGCATACCAATTGAATAATAGATGAGTGAAATAGTGCTAAGCGTTAAGTTTGAAAGACCAGAGGGAGATAGAATTATCGACATACCAATCCATACAGCTTTGAGAAAAAATGATGTAATTCTGTACAGAAAAGTGGTGAATGTGATCCAGAACGTTTTATGAATCCGATAATTGTATGACTATAAAGGTTGACAAGGTTTTCAATTTAGGTAACACTACACTGCAGTCACTGAGTATATCTTTGATAATGTAATAAAAAGACATACGAGAATCAGCATCATAAGTGGTACCAAATTCTTTTACGCTGACAATGATCGATTTTGAGTTTGATTTCAGAATTTCACTCAACAATGGATTTCATTTAGTTTTCTGAAGATAGTTAATATGCAACAATTTGTTCACATACATATGAACAGAGCATTATATATATATATATATATATATATATATATATATATATATATATATATATATATATATATATTAATAGGACCTCACCAGTCATAATATATTAATTTATATATATATATATATATATATATATATATATATATATATATATATATATATATATATATATATATATTGTAATACCATTTTTTTGCTTTGATCATTTGATCTGCTGCATTTGAATCAAGTTCAATCTTATTTTTAAAAAAAAATGTATTTCTGTTCGTATTGTAGATTTATCTGCGATGACGTATATTTTCCTAAATATTTACTACAACATAATGGTGCATTCCATATTCATAGTCATCAGATTTACCACCTGGGCGTAAATTAAAATGTCTGCATGTATTTCCCTCTCTTTTTCAGATTTTCTAATATGATTTATTCACTTTCTTTTCATGCCGTTGTTTACTCTTTCCCGTATTTTATACGGATTTATCGACAATCAGATTCATTTGAATTTTGTTTGAATATTCACCAGTTTTACCTAATATCGTTTAAACTTATGACTATTTTTCAAATTTTATTTTGCTCGTCTGTCTGATCACTTCAAGTTTGTTATTAACGCATATGCCATCTTTATTTTTTTATTTTTATAAGCTTTCTTTGGGGTTAGTCCAATGATGTTAATCTGTGCATAATCTTTCTGACCAGTAATTAGTTATCCGTGTGCAATGAAAAATATTCAAGCCTGTCAAATATCCATTTTTTGTGTCTTATTTGTCCAAATTTGATATGCACAATGTCACCTTTAGCCTATTTAAAAAAACAGTGTCTTGAAGTGCTACATTTATGTACGCAATGGAGCCATGTTGCTATAGTTATTATCAATTGATTATCATCATCTATGAGATGACCGACCACGGTATTATTGCCCGGATAGAGTATAAATTGCAAACTATTAAATTAAATGATGGAAACACAGAGATTTGATCAGAGATAAAGAATAAAATAACACGAGCCCCAGTATTTAAACTATAGCAAAGTAATAAATTACCTAAACAAAATTTAAAAAAAACCCCACACTTGCATGATTATCCTTCTCTTAGAACTAGAGTAACAAATTTTTATAAGAAATTAAATTAGCAGTTTTGATATACCGATAGAATAAATTTCATCATAAAACCGAGAAACCGATCTAACTCAAATTACATGCAATTAGTATTTGCGCTGTCCAATTTCCTCTGTAGACTCCGATTTCCTATTTTGGAATCAGATGATTATTTGCGTTAATCTTCCTCCTTTGTTCAGTTGATATTGTGTTTAAAATAGATAATTACAGCTTAATCTAATTACTAGTAAGATCTATTGATTGGGTTCGGGAAGCTAATCTCAATTTTTATTCATGTTGAGAGATGAACCCGAGTAGACGTAATCCACGCTGAATCAAGAATTTACTATGACGTAGCAGGAAGTCTGTAACGAAAAGATGCGGCTGTTATGAAGATTGTTTGCCAAACCATGCAAATATATGCATAAATATTCAAATAAAACGACATTCCATTTATATAAGAGCAAATTTCCCGATCAAGTTTCAAAAAAGCAATACGTTTTCACTTTTGACTTGTATTTTTGTTCAAATCACGTAGTCATGAACAAAAATCCCCAAATATAAAAGAATACATAAAAGACTTGACGAAACGAGACGAAAAATCCATGCGACCCTAACGGAGTGTCCGTGAGCGAATGTTTTTACTCCAATGAACCCAATTACTCCCTGGTTCATACTTTCTTTAAGTTGGATGTAAGATATTTATTTCGCTGTGAGCATGTGTTGCAGAAAATAATTTATTGTGTTCGTGAAAATTAAATTCCATTTACGACTCACTCCTATAATCTGATTTCAGTTTATATCATGTCTGGTATCTGATAAATCAAATGGTGCATTGGACCTGCAGTCGAACGGATATTGATGAAAATAGGCCCGATGGAAGAACATAGAATTGCATTTTTTAATAACAATTATGGAATATCATTCTATAACACCTGTTTCAAATGGCCCAAGATTTCCCGAAATTTTTCTTTGTTTTCACTCAACTGTGGCATTTTCCGCTATTGATCTTACGTTATCATTGACCTCTTCATCTTTCTGGGCGTTATCGAACTGACTCTAATTAAAATTCAATTCATACTCCAAACAGAGCAGAGTCCATCATTCGGGGTCAGTACTTTATTGAGTCTAGCCTATACTGAAAACCTAAGGTTTTCTATCACGCTTACCACAACAGAATGTACTGCACAATTATGTATAAAAGTTTACTCCATATATATATATATATATATATATATATATATATATATATATATATATAGATATATATATATATATATATATATATATATATATATATATATATATATAAACAGACCATAATTTATGATTTCGATTTCATTTAGAATATATGGCCCAAATTCTGTTCTCCTAAGGTGTTCATATTTTGCCGCTTTGACAGCTATCTGCCAGAACACTGACCGCATGCATATTTATAGATTCCTATTTACGTCACATGACTTTAGTTAACCAATTACTGTTTATCCTTCTCAGGGCTAGCCATGGTGGTAACCAAGTCAACTGTTCAAACTGCATTGAAAAAATCCCTCTGAACACAAAATTTAGATAGAATTAAGTTGTCCTCTCAATGTTTGTGGTCTGAGTTTTTACTTTTAATCTTATTTGCATATTCATACGTATGATTACTTTGAACTAAGCGAGAGTACAACGCGCTGATGATGCAATGAGTCGTAATACGGTTAGAAATAGTCCCTATGAAATGCATGATATTTTGCACATAAATGTAAAATAATAAGTTTTACATAGCCAAGAACTTACAACAATGAACCCTCCTAACATTAGTTCTAACTTACTGTTCAACAAAAGTCTGACAATATAGATGTGATTCTTTGGCCTGGCACATTGATTCCATCACTATCCTGCATATCCACTTTTCGGTGACAAAACTCAACCGGATGGTTGAATTCACTCATTTATGGACGGACTAGCATCATACTTCTGGCTTTGATATTCGAAAATCATGGAAGGTAAGACAGTTCTTTTCCTAAACTATTCGCGAGAAAATCCAGACACGACGGAAATGAATAGGGCACAATAACTGCTAACATGCCAACTTCTTTCCACTTAATGTTGATCTCGTATGGCTTTCAGAACTGTTGATGTCTTTAGATAAATTCCTTGACGAATTCATTCATACTCATTACAACAGCATGACATTACGAGGACCAATATCAAGGTTGTATACTCACCTTTAGTATAAAACACAGAGTACACATTTATAATAGATGCAGACGGCAATCGAAACAAGGTTGGGTGGGTGACCTACGTACAGGTAGGGAAGAAGTAATTCAATCAGGGCAGACATTTTCAGTGACAGATACAAAAGACATGTTCAAATATGCCAAAGTCTAATAGGTCAAACGTCACCTCACATCTCAATGTTTAACATCAAATAATCTTAATTGGACAATGTTTATGAATGCAAAATCTCTTCACAATACCATTAATACAACATAGTGAATTGCATTAGGTTTTTCTGGATGTATGAATGTTTGTCTGTATATTTATGTACGTGCGCATGTATGTATGTATGTATGTATGTATGTATGTATGTATGTATGTATGTATGTATGTATGTATGTATGTATGTATGTATGTATGTATGTATGTAAGTATGGATGGATGGATGGATGGATGGATGGATGGATGGATGGATGGATGGATGGATGGATGGATGGATGGATGGATGGATGGATGGATGGATGGATGGATGTTTTTGCAAAAACTTCCACCCCAAATATGCAAGATTCACATAAAAATTGTAACGCGTAACAAGTCATTGTTAAATGTGTTTATTTACTGACACGCAGGGAATGCCTATTTCATATGTTTTTTGCAGTTCATTTGCATGTAATAAAATGTTTGTGTATAAGTATTTCTCCAATATAAACAAGGTTGTCACAACTAATGACGTCAAGAAAGCGGAAAGGTTATTATTTCGGGAATACTATTCACAATATTCTAGCCAGCGTTCTCTCTTCAAAATATTTTTTTGCCATTTTTACGTATATGTAATTTAATTACTTGTGTGTTAGTGTTAATATTTTTAATTTTATTTTTATTCCATTACATGTTATTGTAATGATAACTTTATTCACTGGACTTGACATTTTTTTCGTAAAGTTCAGTTTTAATAAACTACAGTGTTGCTAATTGTATTTTTAGCTGACCTAGTTCCTGACCATGATGCAAAATTGGTAAACACAGAGTGAAAATCATTGGTCGTAATCAAGGTCATATTTAGCTTTCGTGCTAACTCTATTGCAAGCAACCTTTGTCATTTTCTTTATTATTGAATCTTACAGTAAGATTCGTTAGGTAGAAACAAATTCGTCCATGGCGTACGTGTTAGTCGTCTTTTGGTTTTATTGCGCCATTCGAATTAAGTGACCACGTGACTTCATCATGTGATCTAAAACTGCGTTTCAAATTGACCTTTTTAGTGATTTAATACAGTCGTAAATTGATACATCTGGAGCTCAAAGGTATACTGTGCTATGACTACTTGGAGGTAAGTTTTCAAGTTTACGACATTAGAAATTAATGTCTCTGGAAACATACAAGCGCTCGTTTTCATCAAAATTCTTAGACAAAGATATTTATTGGAAATGATTTTGGAATTCAATTGCCGGTAAAAAAAACAAAAAAACAACAACATTGTGATCAAGAAAAGAATGTTTTCGATGAATTGTTTTGGTTTCGATCACTAAGCCTGCATCAGACTCAGACATAAAAGCAAAGGAATTGAAAATTAATAATACAAGATGGAATTACAGCTAAGAAAAGTGGAACTTGAGAAAGATAAAGAGGAAAAACAAATACAGATGCAGCTGCAATTGGAAAAAGGAAAAGAACAAATGCAGTTACGATAGAAAAAAGAAAAAGAACAAATGCATTTAGAGAAAGAAGAGAAACAATTGCAGTTACAATTTGAGGAGAGAGAGAGAGAGAGAGAGAGAGAGAGAGAGAGAGAGAGAGAGAGAGAGAGAGAGAGAGAGAGAGAGAGAGAGAGAGAGAGAGAGGTAAATACAATCTCAAAGAGAGAAGGATGAAAGGGAATTTCAAATTAGAATGACAGAAATGGAGCTGGCAAGTGAAAAGAACAATCTCACTTCACGAACAACTTCAAGTTTTGATATTACAAAGAATTTATTTGCAAGTATCCCCTTTTATCGATAAAGAAGTACACAAATATTTTCTTTATTTTGAAAAAGTTGATGAAAATTTGTAATGGCCAATGGAGCATTGGACTCAATTATTGATGTGTGTATTGAAAAGCCCGAAACATCTTTGCATCCCTGTCAGTACAGCAAAGTTCTTACTATAATTTGGTTAAGGAATGTATCTTAAAGAGTTATAAGCTAATTCCTGAGGTTTATCGTTAAAACTTCAAGAACTATAAGAAAGAAGCTGGTCAAACTTATGTCACTTATGTCGAATTTGTAAGAGAAGAAGAGCAGTTATTTGAAAGACGTCTCTTAGCCAAGAAAGTTGAACATGATTATGAAAATATCAAACAACTTGTATAGCTTAAAGAGTTCGAAAATTGTGTCCCTAGTGACATTAAAACTTATCTTAAGGATCATAAGATTGAAACCTTTGAAAATGCTGCTTTTACTGCAGATGGGTATTTCGTAACTCATAAAGTTCATGTTATAGGCAAGTCTTTCACTCAGCAGTCTACTGGTAAAAAGGTATTTCAGCCTAATACGACTTCTTCTAAAACGCAATATGGAATCACTTTTAAAACTCAAGCTTCTGATAAGTTTAATTCAAATTCATTGTTTCTTCCTACATGTTCATATTGTAAGAAGAAAGGAAACGTTATTTCTGATTGGTTCAAATTAAAATACAAGCTTCACAATTAAGATAGACCCATCACAAATGCTTTTTTGTTTAAGAGGTCAAAGTCACGGTCATGTATTGCAAACAATACATATGCTGGGTCTAATAAACCCCAGTCTGATCTAATTATGAAGAATTATAAACCATTCAAGTCAAAGGGTTGGTTATATATCACTCTTGGGTGATTTGGCCAATCCTATCCTTATTCTGATCCAATTATGAAGAATTATTAACCATTCATGTCAAAGGGTTCTATATCACTCTTGGGTGATTTGGCCAATCCTATCCCTGTTAAAATTATAAGGGATACAGGAGCTTTTCAGAGACTTTAATTATTAGTTACTTTGCCTTTTTCTGAGATGTCCTCTTCTAATGAGAGTGTTCTCATTAAGAGGGTAGATTGCGGCTTTGTTAATGTTCCTCTCCATTCAGTAAATTTGTCATCAGACTTAGTTCAAGACCGTTGAAAGTCAGCATGCTGTATTTTTTACCCGTTCTGGCATTCATTTATTACTAGGCTACAACCTAGCTGGAAACAAGGTTGTGGTCAATTCACTTGTAACTGACAAAACCAATTTTGGATCAGAAAGTTGATTCAATTGAAAAAGAATTTCCTGATTTATACCCAGCTTGTGCAGTTACGAGAGCTATGGCAGAGAAAGCTCATTAGAATGATTTTGATAAGGAAAATATTCTTTTAGATGACACATGTATTGGTCAAGCTTTTGATGAAATCACTACCTCTCATTGTTTGGATCAATTATAAGGTATTGATCAAAGTGATCCTCTTTTATCTGCTCATTCTCTTTTATCTAATCAGGGTGACAAACAAAAATCATTTGTCGTCGAACAGGAAAAAGATCATAAGATCTCCTGCTTGTTTCAGAGGGCCATTAGTCAAACTGAAGCCACTGAAGTACCTGTCTGTTATTTCACTAAAAATGGAAATCTTATGAGTAAATGAAGACAACCCAAGGTGCGTGCTGATGACGAGTAGTCAGTGAACTGTCAGATTGTTGTTCCAAGATCTTACAGACAGGAAATACTTACTTAGGCCCATGAAACACATCTGGCTGGTCATTTAGGGATAAATGAAACTTATCACAAGATCTTTACACACTATTATTGTCCAAACATCAAAAGTGATTTTTGTAAATTTTGTAGAATTTGTCATACTTATCAAATGGTAGGAAAACCAAATCCATAGATACCGAAGGCTCATCTGCAAACTATTCCTGCATTTGGCGAACCATTTAACAGAATTATGGTAGATTGTATTGGTTCCTTACCTAGGACCAAATCAAGTAAACAATACTAGTTGATCATTATGTGTGTGTCAACAAGTATCCCGGAGGCAATTCCTTTGACTAGTATCAAAATAAAAACCCATAGTGAAAGCTTTGATAAAGTTTTTACTCAGTTTGGCCTTCCTAAATCTGTCCAATCGCATCAAGGGTCACATTTCATGTCTGGAATGTTTCAGTAAGCTATGTACGAATTAGTCTTTCAACAATTTAAATCTTATGCTTACCACCCTGAGAGCCAAGGGGCTTTAGAAAAACTTCATCAGATTCTAAAGAATATGATTCAGTCACATTTATTTGATACTAGTAAATATTGAGATGAAGGCATTCATTGATGTTTGTTTGACGTTAGGAGTCCGTTCAAGAATCTTTAAGATTCAGTCCCTTCGAAATAGTTTTCAGACATACTGTGCGTGGACCATTGAAGTTGTTGAAAGAGAAACTTCTTTGTAACAAAGATACGGAGCTCAATCTTTCTGATTTTAAGTATAAGTTATAAAAGGTTTGTGAGGTCGCTAGCAAATCTGCGTTCTACTTAGTTAAAAATGAAATCAAGATATGATAAAAAAATTCATGTGATCGGAGTTTTGAGCCTGGTGATAGAGTTCTAGCTCTGTTGCCAGTTCCACAAAATATATCCTCTTCAGGCCAAGTACTATGGTCCATACACGGATGAAAATAAAGTAAATTATTTAAATTACATCATAAATACTCCTGGCAGGCGAAGACAAAATCTATGCCACATTAACATGTTAAAGAAAGGAGTATATCCAGAGAGAGAGAGAGAGAGAGAGAGAGAGAGAGAGAGAGAGAGAGAGAGAGAGAGAGAGAGAGAGAGAGAGAGAGAGAGAGAGAGAGAGAGATAGCCAAGTAAATCATGCAGTTAATTTAAATGTATCTGTCCCACAAACTGAGGATTTAAGTGAAGAAAGAAAATCCGTCACACTATGTCGATTTTGAATCAACAAATCTTCGGAGTTCGGAAATTATGAAAAATCTGGACCAGAAACGTTTGTATTTACAACAAGAAGAAAGGAATGAAAAACAGCTATTATTTGAATATGAGCAATTATTTTCAGATATTCCTAAGAGGACAAACAAAATGTTTCTTGACGTCGAAATTGTAGATTCAAAACATATGAAACAACACCCATACATAATGAACCCTCTCAAACATGAATACTTGAAAAAGGAAATTCAGCATTTGATGGAGAACGATTTCTTAGAGCCCACTAAAAGTGATTAGAGTTCAATATGTATACTTTTTCCAAAACCAGATGAAACGTTTCCGTATGTCTACTGATTATATGAAGGTGTACAGTGTGACTAAAAGAGATTAATTTCCATTACCAAGTATCGACAACTATGTTGATACAATTAGGAATGCGAAATATGCCACCAAATTTGACCTTCTGAAAGGATTTTGGCAAGTTCCACTAACTGGAAGGGCGACGGAAATTTCGATATTCGTACATTCGTGACTCCAGATTGAGATTTTATCCACACAGTGATGCCGTTTGGGTTGAAGAGTTTGCAAGTACTTTTCAAATGTTGATGAATATGATAATCTCGGGTCATCATCTACAACGACACCTGGAAAGAACATCTAGCAACAATTCGGGAATTCTTTGAGAGACTTGCTGATGAAAGTTTGACAATCAATTTATCTAAAGTGAGTTCTGCCGTGCTTGTGCAACATTTTTAGAACATGATGGAACATGGACAAGTTAAACCTATACATACTAAGATCAAGGCTATCTATTTATAGATATTTATTGGAAATTATTTGGAATTCAAAAGCCGGAATATTATTATTATTGATTCATACAACTTAAAAAAGGAACTGTTGACACGACAGCACAAAAGAGGACATAGAAGACGTCAACGCTTTCCATCTCGAAACTTCATCGGGATTCGAACCATGATTCACTTAAAACTTTTTAGTGATAGGACTTATATTATTAATTCTAGAATTAATTTTGGATTAGATTCACAAACCGTAAGTCCTTTTTCTTATTTTTACCTTGTTTTCTAGGGAAATAAAATATTTTGTTAATTTTTATAAAGCTTGTTGGCTTCACTCTTTTATTTGTTTCTTCGTACGAAACTCGATACGAAACACCATGCCCCATGTCAGTTTCAACATTTAAAATATCTGTAAAATTTGTAACCACAATTTGATTTCAAATAATTGTCGTCACGTTGACAAAGGTGAAAATCGATGATTTAATTTCATTCATTCGATCTGTGGTTCTCTAGAAACCTAACAATCAATTTACATTACATCATTTGTTTTAAGCGTTTGATCAAAGGCATTGACAACACATAAAAACGGCCTCGACAAAAAGTTGGATAGAAAATTAATTTCTAGGACAGGCATTGACAACACATAAAAACGGCCTCGACAAAAAGTTGGATAGAAAATTAATTTCTAGGACAAAGTGATAACAATTTGATGGGATATTATAGATTTCATTACTAAAGATCACAAATATCTCCCGATGGACTTTATATGTTACTTGTCTACAATGTGTAACATTATAATTTAAATTAAATGCAAAGAACATTTTTATATAATTTAAATTTAATGTCGTTTAGATCTGTCTTGACCAGCAATTGTCATTGTAATGATGACCTTGATATTCTCTTAGAATATCATGTCATTATGATCCAGAGTTTGCTCAACAGATTTTCCATATGAAAAACGTCCGATATAATTAAAAGTGAGCTCAATAACTTATGATAAATATACAAAGAGAACCTTACTTTAACAACAAAACGCATTCCAAGCTAGATCAAGAATTTAGAATATACTTATACAATCACTAATCTCCAATGCCCGTAGCTTCGAAACCTTGAGCTTACCAATATATTCCAGGTTTTTTCACTTTGACGCCAGAAAGAAGACAATGAAATTATTTGCACATGCTGCGGGTCTATGTAGAGACATTAAAAATAATTTCCACTTTACCGTAATTGAAACGTAATTACTGTATGTATATATTTTGCTAAGTCAAATTCACAAATCACTGAAATAAATGCTACTGGTTGGCAAGCATTTATGGAAAGCTTATATTTGTGTTGTACAATCGCTAGAATACTTTGCACAGCAGAGAGGGGTGATCTTCAATAATGAAGGTCGAAAATGCTTTTGAGATGAATACAATTAAAATTAATTTTTACCTTAATTAAGAATTATATCTAAATTTATTTTAGGAATATGTTATTATTTTCTTGAAGTGCCATCTTTTTTAAATGAGGTCTACAATCAAACAATAATTGTTATCGAGATTTTGTTCTGATAAGAAATAAAAGAAACCAAAGTACTTGATCAGTAAAAAGAAAATTTTTTTTCACCAGCTCAGGTAAAAGCCGGCAAATTTATTTGCAGTGGGGACTAGGTAGAAATCAATACGATAATCTTGTTAAACCAGGCCATTTCGCACGGCTCTGTAAGACCTTCGTTCAACTGGCTAAGATTACAAAAGGGTTGTTTTGATTTTGAAGATGATGTTTATATTTCTTTTGTTTATATTCCACCTGTAAAATCACCAATGCATAAAAACAATTTCGATTTATTTGGTAATCTATGGATGAAACTCGATCATTACACGTATAATAGAACCGCAACAGTAAAGTGGAATCTAAGGAAAGTGACCCAACCAAAGGCTGATTACATAAATAATGACTCAGCCTTCATAACGAATTACGATGTAAATACTACTGAGCCTACATTTCCACGTGCTAATCATGCCCAAAAAAGTAACAGTTTTGGAAAGTACCCACTCGATTTATGTAAGAACACGGCTGTAAGCATTCAGGGCCAACAATGGGGTGGGGGCAACCGTGAATATATACCTGGGGCCCAGGCCAATAAGGTGATCCGGACCGAACAACTCTTTTTAATTTTATAAAAGAAACATTTTGTTTGGACAAGAACTAGGAGATGCTTGGGTGTTTCTTACCCCAGCTCCGTGATCGCCCTCTACGGCCTTGTAGGTCTTGTAAATAGCAGATATTAAATGGAAGATTCAGTGGACATGCAGGTAGGGGTAAGTACATATGTTTGACATGTTACGACTCCATTGTCTGAAACTAATTAACAGAAAAGAGAGAAAAACAAATTTCTAAAGTTTAACAAATAATTTATTTTCCTAAAATACAAATTGAACATTTTTTAAATTTACAGTATTAAGTCACAAATAGTCCTTAACGTTCTACCACAAGTTCAAATGTTTGAAATTCCAATTGAATTCCAGAGTTATTGCCAAATACATTTCAATACTGAATGTGTCGATGTGTATATAGTCTCCAGCGTGCTAATGTGTCAGTGGCTTGGAATGTGTTGATGTGTTAACAATATTTTGATTCATCACAAAAATGTAATAAAAATGTGCTTTTCTTAATTTACTATAATTCCAAATTAATGTTTTAGTCCAAGAATATTGTTGAGCACTTTTTAATTCCATTGAATAACCCATCTGAATAACAAATCCACAAAATAAAACACCGAATACAACTATAAAACTGATTCTGCTTCAGATGTTAAGGCAAGAACGAATAATCCTAACATAATCAAGATTAAATATGTCTCTACGTGGCCTAGTTACCAATTATCATATCCTGAAAATAATCTATCAACTTAACGGGAAATTTCTATTCTAGAAGATTCTAATGATGTAATCAAGGATGTATATTTCAATCAAACCGAAGTAAACATGTTTACTATTGACAATGATTATATTATTTAATTTATACTCTCAAAGAAATATTAGCTATGCATTATGTTGTATACAAAATAAATGTCACTGATCAGGTACAACATTAACTTCATTTTGGACAAAGGTGAAGCACAAAATACAGATATACTTTGCATGTAACCATAAAGAAAAACCAACAAACAATACAATATATAACAACATATAGAGAATATCTTAACTTCTTGGAACTATTTCTCCTTTATCAACAACTTCTGTTTTACATAGTCCAATATCCTACGTGTTAAACTCCTCAATTGATCATCGGAAGTATATGAAATTCACAATGCTTTAACAGAAACGGAATCCAGATATTATTACCGCGTTCCTTGCTGATATGCAACGTGACACTGGGGAATTGGAAGAACACTTTAATGGCAATACTATTGGACTCGTAGACCAAAAATCTATGGATGAAAAAGCTGAAGCATTGCCGCTATTCATTACCAAAAATGGACATATATATTTCGAAAAGAGGGTGCGTTTTTTGGACGAGAAATTTAATATTTGTATGAAGTAAATGAATCTAATTATTGTTGTCATTTTCCTCTTTCATTCTGCATTTTATTATTTTATGCCACAGACTTGTCCTTTCCACAAAATCAAATGCTTTTTCAAAATTACTAAAGGATTTTAAATAAAAACATTTAATATAAAAAGCGCCAACTGTACAATTATTTCTCTTGAAACCAAATTGTGCCTCAGTAACTGTGTTTCAAAGATTTGTTTAGAGGAATATAAAATTAGGTTTATTTGGTGTTCAGCAATTAACATTATTTGCAATCATTAATTCTTAGTTTAAGGAACAATTATACTCATTTGTCTGTTTTCAATACCCAAATTATATCCGAATGCAGATAAATTGTGTTTCAGAAATGATGTATAATGAACTATTGAGATCTGACTGTCAAACAAATTTTGCCTGAGCTAATGAGTAGCTACCGTTCATACATCTTGTCTATTAGGGTAAAAAATATGCAGTAGTCAATTTGCGATTTTTCTTCATTATTTATAGTCATTGTAACAATCGGGTGAATACTGATATGGAGGGAAATTCAAACTAACTTGGTCCCATTGTTATCAATGAAAAACTTCCTATCAGAATTGATGCGTTGCAGAAGCTTTTCTAGTCTCTATGGTAAAACGTCAGTCTTTAAGTGGTGAAACAAGAACTTAGAACAATACGATATAGTCGAATATAGACCAATAACTTGTCTTACATGTCTAATTAACGATGTCCAATACAAAACGGTTGGGACAGTATTTCTCTTTGAATGTGTTTGGTCTTAATCGTACATTTGCCGTGCTCGAGTGGTCGGGACTTGGGTAATAACTGATTTTTGATGAAAAAGTCTGTCTAGAATGTTGTCAGTATTGTTGTTAAACACATTGTCTGGTATTGAATTGTATCGTATTGACAGAATGAAACCTGTCTTAGGCTTCTAGGAATGCCTCAGACAAGACTCGTGCACACTGCACATTACAGGAATTTCGTGCAGATTGTAAAACAATTCAGGCCAAAAGATCATGATGTATTGGTCTAATAAATAAGGTCACTGGAGATAAGACAACCTTTAGTTAAACTGAGTAAACGAACTAAAGGATAAATGGTATTTTAGAAAAATATATATATATATATATATATATATATATATATATATATATATATATATATATATATATATATATATATATATATATATATATACGCTTATATATATATATACTATATATATATATATATATATATATATACGCTTATATATATATATATATATATATATATATATATATATAAACGTACTGGATCCTCCAAGGGAATCACGCGTGTCAGGGATTGATTAAAATAGATGCAATAAACTGACGACGAACAGTGCGAAACTAGTAACTAACTAGCCTGAGCGCTTTCGACTCTTAATGAGTCTTTCTCAAAGGCAAATACAAAACATATATAAGCAAACAAATAAACACAAAAACGTTGTGTTTATAAACCTCTACATTGCTGTCTCCACATGAGGTAAAACTATAAATACAACCAGCTTGTATAGGGTTGTTGCGGATACTGAAAACTGTGTATAATTCCCTAAAAGTCTACAAGCCAAAGCGACATCTATTTTTACTTTTTTGTACATTTATGTAACACAGATTTTATCCCGGATATTTGATTCTATGCCGGTTATTCTTATAGTAAAAATTGAAGGATACTAAGAAGATTTAGAAAAAGTTAAATTCTACTAGTGCATAGTTTACTTTTTCTAGTCTTCTTGGTTTAGACCGCTTGGTTTCAATGTTCTAAGGCGGCGTATCCAGTATGATTCCTTTTCCTTTTCTCTGAGACAGTGAAACCATCAAGGTTCCAAATTTTAAGGGGATTATATTCTTGTATTTGAGATATTAAGAACTTTGAATGTAGTTTTACTATCGCCACTGAAGTGTTAGCGTGGACGAAAGAACCCAATTTCCGACAATAAAATCATCTATCAATATCTTCGTGTCCTCAATCTCAAGACTTTTATTCCAATTCCAGTACAGTGTGGAAATTAGCATTGAACATTAATCCAGAATGCTATTTACATATCATTGCATTACAGGGAGAATCATCAAATCAAAATGGCGTAAATTTGGAATTACGATTAATCGATAGCGTGTGATAGTTGTACAGATGAACAACCCGTCGATATTCGTCTAGGAAACTCAGCAATAACTTGGATGTACCAGATATGCAGCATTGCTACAGATATTTGGGGATATGTTTTTTTTAAAAAAAATTAAAAAACCGCGAATGTTTGAAATTGTATGATTCTTCGACAAAAACAATTTTCAGGCATTTTATTTTTTCCTTTTACAACTATGCAACATTCAGCAGTAAAATGCATTTAGAAAAAAGTTATAATAAATCTGACAACAAAAAATCATACTCTGCAGGCTGGTGTTATTCCTCATGTACCCTACGGTAGTGTTCAAATGATCTTTTGTAAATGTTAAACACAACCACAAACACAAACACCACCTATCTTCTAATCCCTACATTCAGTGACAAAACCTTTTCAACCAACTTCAGACAGCAATTGTGACATGGGTAAAAAGTAAGCAGTCCCAACCACAAACGCAATGTCTTTCCAGGGCTACACAGAGTACGTTTATTGTTTCAAAACGCGACGACTCGCAACTTTCATTGATCTCTCCATATTCTTCCAAAATATGCGAATCTGGAACTTTGATAATCTAAATTATCTTGGCTCGTGGTGGCTGAATGAAAATCGAGGATACAATACTAATGTTCTGGGAAGGAACATTACAACCTCTCCTGGGCACGGAATCTCGCCTTCGTCATTTGTTAGTCTTCGGCCACAATGTTTCCACAGAGAAAAGAATATCTTCCATATTCCCATCTAATAGGTCATCATCCAATATGCTTATAACGTTTTCTTCTTTGATAGGGGATATAAAACTTTCCTGGGTAGCGTCTGAGCTGGCGCGCTTCATGTTATTCAAGCTCATTGCTTTTCTTTTCTGCAGAAAATCACCAAAAGATCTTGTCTCCAAAAGGTCGCCGACGCTAGTGCTCATACCGGACATTTTGTACCGCCCGTGTCTCGAGACGGTCAAAGGACTTGCTTTGATGAAGGTGGTTTCCCTGTACCGATTCAAGAGCAACGAGGTTGGATCCGTCGCATCTCCTTCACTGTCCGATCCGTTACACAGATTCTCAAATACAGCACCGTTTCCAGCAGAGTCTGTGTCCAAGATATCACCACTCGACTCAGATGTCCCTTGTCGTGTCAGCAAACTTCTTCTGAGTTTTGTGCGAGGATCTACAACACATTCGGCAGATTTTGTTGACCTGAAGCATCTGAAACTGCCTGCAGACTTAGAAGAACTCTGGTGGTTCTCTGTGGCAGAGTGCCGTCGTTTCTGGTGGCTGACCTTTTTAGTCATATGGTTAGCGTAATCCAACGTGTCTACAGGAAGATCATCAGTTTCTGCCATCTCTACCATCCAGGCGATTAGTTTGTCGTACGAGTCTGTGGGCGTGTTGCCACTTGATTCTTCTGCTTTCTTCATGGCTTCAGCTGCAACCGAAGAAACACTTTTTTAAATTTAAGCGAGTTTAATTTGTATATATATAAAAAAGTAAACATGTGCCTGTTTATAAAAAGAAAAACCGGTTAATTCTACATAAAATAAGTAATATATTCATAGTGTAATTAACTTAGGCTATGTGTTATTTGTATTTAGTCTCAGTTTATAGCTTTGTTAGATTTTAGTGATTATTTATTGATTATAGAGTGTCGGTGTTTGTAAGCTTTGTAATTCACCAATTCCTGGGAGTAGACGAAATACTAAATATAATATATATGACACTTTTACGACAACATGAATTAATTTTGGCAAAAGGGTGGTCCATAATTCCTTAACATATGAAATTATCTGGATATTTTAGGTATAAGTATTTAAAAATTTTGGGTAGGGAGAGCTCTTGGTATAGGTCGTTTGGGATGTGTTTTGTGTTGCATGGTGCGAAGTACTAATATTCGGCTCGGAAAGGCTTACTGAAGAGTCGTGCAAGTATAAAACAAGAAAAACAGTTCAGATCTGAAATTGGAATTTTGTGAATGCAATTAGGTGCTTAGAGAAATTATTTGCTGTATTCGCGCGTTTAAGAACCTTTCAGTTGACAACGGCTGTTGTCTTGAGGTCATTGGAAATAAGGGAAAACAGTAGACTTCAAGCCACGCTCACACGGGTTTTTATTCACTTGGTAGGGAGACCCCTTGCGTGTAACAATGCTCACTCTTTCAATGAATTCATGGATGCTCTTCAGTTATGTATCTGAAGAACATCCACGACGACGATGCATATATGTAGTCTTAAAGGACAGTGCTTAAAGACAGAATACGAAACTAAGCCAGGCCCGGTCCCGGTCTCTTTTCCAAAAACACGTAACGCTAATAAGATAAGCAGAAGTCTCTTGCTAGTTATTAAAAAAGGGATTAAAGTTTAAGCATTCCTAGGCACTGAAAGTGAGAAAGAATGTAAGATCCATTGGTACAGCCATCATGCCAGGCACCACATTTAATGAACCTCGTCATCTAATAATCCATGACCAATGCTTGCCGTGAATTTATATTCTATAAATTAAAAATAATATAAGCCGGCAAGCAAGGTTGAAATGTAGAAAAAAATACAACAACTTGAAATTTGATAACTTTCGTAACATATAGTATAGTCTTTAAAATTCTGAATAAAAATTGCATTTAATTTATCAAAACTGAATATTTCAAAAATGGAATTCTAACAATTGATTGGGAAATTATTTGATTGTATAAATATGAATTGTGCTGTTTAAAACAATCAGTTGAAATTTGCTTTGTTATGTTTAATGCTTTCTTACGGTCTACTTTTTTGCCTGAAAAACTCATTAAGAAGGACAGTGTCAGTTGCAAACTATGTAACTATTCAAGAACAAAGCAAGACATAATTAAGCAAAACAATATGTGGGCCTGGGAGACAATACATGTCCACAAAATGTAGTAAATATTAGGAGAATCTCTATTAGGCTGAGAAACATGTGGGGGAAAAATAGAAAAAGGAAAATATAAGTGGTACTCAGATTTCGAGGATTCGATACATTATTACAAAATAATGTATAGAAAAAGTAATATCTAAAATCTACTACACATTCAAAACCATTGACAAATTTCACACAGGATGTAAATGTATTTTATATCACTAGGGAATATAATAGAAGTGTCTTTTCATCAAACTGCGAAAATAAGTAAATAGAAATCTGTTCTGAACATGACTTTTTATGCTCTAATAAGAATACTAGATAATATTCAAATTTTCTACAACAATACATTGCATCAATTTGTTGAAAGTACAAACAACAACTTCCTCTTTACTCAGCTGGTATTGTCTCAAAAAATGAGAAAAAGTATGCACGCGAATGCTACAGCTCAATGATGAAATATAATACAGAATAACTAATCGTCTGATAATTAAATTTCATAAGTTTATACCTTTGTGATGAAGTCACATCAAACTAAAATATTTGGTCATCAGGCAATTTTCAACTGAGATCATAAATCGAAGAAAAACAAAATAATGAAATTGAGGAACCAGTGAATTCGCCTTTAAAAGAGGACATACCATGATGATCGATGAAAATATGTATATACCACGATGTTTAATCAAAAGATGTATATATACCACAATGATTAATCGGATGTATATACCACGATGATTAATCAAAAGATGTATATACCACGATGATTAATCAGATGTATATACCACGATGATTAATCAAAAGATGTATATACCACGATCATTAATCAAAAGATGTATATACCACGATGATTAATCAGATGTATATACCACGATGATTAATCATAAGATGTATATATCACGATGATTAATCAGATTTATATACGACGATGATTTATGAGATGTATATACCAAGATGATTAATCAAAATATGTATATATCACGATTATAAATCAAAAGATGTATATACCACGATGAATAATCAGATGTATATACCACGATGATTAATCAAAAGATGTATATACCACGATGATTAATCAAAAGATCTATATACCACGATGATTAATCAAAAGATGTATATACTACGATGATTAATCAAAAGATGTATATACTACGATGATTAATCAGATTTATATACGACGATGATTAATCAAAAGATGTATATACCACGATGATTTATCAGATGTATATACCACGATGATTAATCAAAAGATGTATATACCACGATGATTAATCAGATGTATATACCATGATGATTAATCAAAAGATGTATATACCACGATGATTAATCAAAAGATGTATATACTACGATGATTAATCAGATTTATATACGACGATGATTAATCAAAAGATGTATATACCACAATGATTTATCAGATGTATATACCACGATGATTAATCAAAAGATGTATATACCACGATGATTAATCAGATGTATATACCACGATGATTAATCAAAAGATGTATATACCACGATGATTAATCAAAAGATGTATATACCACGATGATTAATCAAAAGATGTATATACTACGATGATTAATCAGATTTATATACGACGATGATTTATGAGATGTATATACCAAGATGATTAATCAAAATATGTATATATCACAATTATAAATCAAAAGATGTATATACCACGATGAATAATCAAAAGATGTGTATAATACGATGACTAATCAAAAGATGTGTATATTACGATGATTGATCAAAAACGATGTGTATATCACGATGATTAATCCAAAAATGTGTATACACGATGATTAATCAAAAGATGTGTATATCCGATGATTAATTAAAAGATGTGTATGCACGATGATTAATTAAAAGATGTGTATAACACGATGATTGATCAAAAAGATGTGTATATCACGATCAAAAGATGTATATATCCGATGATTAATCAGAAGATATGTATACTACAATGGTTGATTAAAAGATGCGTATACCATACTGATTGATGCTTACAATTTGTTAATAAACGATGTGTATTTAATACCACCACTAAGCAGAGAACTATTCTTCTTTCAAAATAATATAACGGCTTCTGTGCACCCTCGGATATAAACGTCATGTTTTGTAAATAATATAATTTTCAAAAGTACACTTATATTCTGCTAAGAGTGTTGGGTAACTAAATAAAAGTTGATTAGACGACCGAGATACTGAAAATCTCTTTCTATAATAAGAAACAGAGTAATCAATGAATATTTCATTCCAAACAATCTCTTTGATTTTTACTCCTTATTCTGGCTTTTGCTGTAGATTTCAAATTATTTAATTTATGTAACTGTACACCATTTCACTCATTAACAGAATATAAACGGGAAGGGACTGCACCAGGTAAAATGGTCACTTAAGCCAATTTGGGTAATGTTTAAACTTTTAAAAGTGCTTTTGTAAGTGTACGGTATCTTCACTATACAAAACAAAGAAAAGAGGGAAAGTCAGTAGAAGTATGGTCAACCAAGCCAACTTTGGTCACAGCTTCATGTTGCAAATGTTTTTGAAATTGCTAGAGGGGTAGAGGAATTTAGCGTTTGCTTCTTAACTCAATTACTCTTGTTCCAAGCCCAACTTGCTGTAAATTTTTTTTGTACTATTTATACAACCGAATTTGAACAAGTCGTCATTTTTGATGAGTTTAAATCGGTTCTTTTGCATATTCAAATGTATACAATAAAGACACTAAAATGAATAAATGCCAGGTAGATTTAAACTAGATGAATGTTGTTTCATTTGGGCACTAAAATGAATAAATGCCAGGTAGATTTAAACTAGATGAATATTGTTTCATTTGGGCACTAAAATGAATAAATGCCAGGTAGATTTAAACTAGATGAATGTTGTTTCATTTGGGCACTAAAATAAATAAATGCCAGGTAGATTTAAACTAGATGAATGCTGTTTCATTTGGGCACTAAAATGAATAAATGCAAGGTAGATTTAAACTAGATGAATGTTGTTTCATTTGGGCACTAAAAAAAATAAATGCCAGGTAGATTTAAACTAGATGAATTTTGTTTCATTTGGGCACTAAAATGAATAAACGCCTGGTAGATTTAAACTAGATGAATGTTGTTTCATGTGGGCACTAAAATAAATAAATGCCAGGTAGATTTAAACTAGATGAATATTGTTTCATTTGGGCACTAAAATGAATAAATGCCAGGTAGATTTAAACTAGATGAATATTGTTTCATTTGGGCACTAAAATGAAGAAATGCCAGGTAGATTTAAACTAGACGAATATTGTTTCATTTGGGCACTAAAATAAATAAATGCCAGGTAGATTTAAACTAGATGAACGTTGTTTCATTTGGGCAATAAAATAAATAAATGCCAGGTAGATTTAAAATAGATGAACGTTGTTTCATTTGGGCACTAAAATAAATAAATGCCAGGTAGATTTAAACTAGATGAATGTTGTTTCATTTGGGCAGATTTAGAGTAGATTAATCATTTTCCATCTAGGTCAACACGGCGGTAATTGCAACAAAATATCAAATAAATGTAGTAGAACATTGAATTGAACATGTTAGAGGTGAAAAACAAAATTGTGTCAACACTATTTTTGAACTCTGCACCCAACTGAGGCTACTTGCTGATCCAGTGATCGAACCTCTACCTTGTCACTACTGAATGGCAACAAAATATCATTTATGTCTTGTAACTGTACAATAGGCAAAAAATATAATTTACATCTTGTCACTGTATAATATGCAATAAATATAATTTACATCTTGTCACTATGCAATAGTCAAAAAATATCATTCATGTCTTGTTACTCACTATACAATAGACAATAAATATCATTCATGTTTTGTCATTATACAAATGGCAATAAATATTATTCATGTCTTGTCACTCACTATACAATAGTCAATAAATATCATTCATGTCTTATCACTCACTATACAATAGACAATAAATATCATTCATGTCTTGTCACTCACTATACAATAGACAATAAATATCATTCATGTCTTGTCACTCACTATACAATAGGCAATAAATAGCATTCATGTCTTGTCACCATACAATAGTCAATAAATATTATTCATGTCTTGTCACTCGCTATACAAATGGCAATAAATATCATTGGCGCCTCGAACTCGAGCGCTGGAAAGTGCTGTGGAAATTTGAACTTTGTATCCAATTACAGCCTCCTTAATGTTAACAAAATCCATGAATTATACAACTGAGAAGTTTTTAACTTGATTAACTTAACAGAAAAGGAAAACATAGCCCTACACATTCGTTCCGATTCTCTAAAACAAAACGACAGAACTAATGTGATCTGGTATTTTTAACAAAGACCTTCAATCGGTGCCGACTTCACTCTCCTCCACCACCACCCAAAAAAATATGTGAGTGGTTTAGATTTTTAACGTAGCTTTAACAATTTTTCAGTCATATCGCTGCGATGTCTGCATTGTGATAGTGTATAGTGATGTCTAGCACAGGGGCATCATGACGCAGACGCGTGATATGATGTCCTACCCAGTCACATTATTCAGGCACAAGGCCGACAAAAAGTCCTAACACTAACCTCTTACTGCTGAGCGCCAAGAGAGGCAGCTGTTAATACCATTTTTTTAAAAGTCTTTGGTGTGACTCAGCCGGGGTTCAGACTCGCGACCTTCCGCATCTGAGGCGGACACTCTAACCACTAGGGCACCTGAGCTATTAAAAGAATCTAATTAAAAAGATCGGATGTATCGCAGAAGTAGCTAAGTTTAATTTTTATGCGTCATAATGAACGATGAGATCGCTACGAAATACATCTTAGCTATGCATATGTAATCTATACATATTGAGTCATTTATAGGAAGAAAGTATATTCAAAAGCTACATTCAGCTAATAATATATTGTTTCTTGAATACATTTAACTGACTCGCTATTTAGTCGATATATATTCATTATAGTACGACATTTATCTCGCAAGAATTCTTTGCTACTTAGTTGTTTGTTTCCCTAAACAAAGCGGAAATCAATCCGCCCTATACTTCGAATATTTTGTATGTCTTGACTGTGTTTTCCGATTACAGCTACAGTACTGCTTCCTTTCTGTAAGAAAACATAATACACATTAAAGGGGTCCATACGCACAAACAGTTCAACGGTACTGACATTTTAGAGCTGGATGGATAGAACATTTCGAAACATGGAAAACCGCCAAAAAAGTTAATTGTGCATTTTCTTTTTTAATACTGCTACTACTTTTTCTCCATGTTTCGCTTTCATATATTACCTCCATAAGATTTGTGAATATTTGTAACGACACTTTTTATACATTATTGGCTATATCACGCAAAAGAAAGGGAGCTAAATGTCTAATGACACACCTAAGGTAACCAACCCTAACTAGCATGGGCACATTTTTATCGAACCCATGATCCCTAGATTACAGGTCCGACGTTATATTAACCGAAGATCTTGTACAGGATCGTTCCACCTTGGGCAGTCTCATCCAGCCCGTCGATCCAAAATATGAGCTGAGAAGGGTTGCAGAGACAGCGTAGAATGTTGAGCAACATAAATCTCGGTAACCCAGCACATCCCCTGTTGATGAAGCAAACACAATTCCAGTACAGAGTGTTACAGACAATTCAGACCACAAATTGGTCTGTTCAGCCGCACATGTGCTCACATACACCAAACCACTTAGTGATGTCATAGTCATCTTGGAGCTCTGGAACGAACAACAGCAAGCAGCTGAGATCATGTGGCTCTATACGAGTGCATTCAGCACTGTCCAAACTTAGGATTGAAACTAAGTCCATTTGGAGAATACCTTATTAAATCGAAAATCACAGCGAATATCCGGTTTTAGATCAATCATTTATTGTCCTCATTATATCGTGTTTGACAAAAAAGTTCAAATAGCTTCAAAAATTACCTGTGTATGAATTTAAAGTGAAGATTTTTATGAGCGTAGAAACGGTCGCATCCATGAATCGTTTCTTACAAAAAAGCTTCCTAATGAGAAAAACGTATCAAATACACCGACGAGAGAGCACATACAAATTTTAAAGAAATCATTTAAACTCTTATATCGCTTATGTAGTAGACATGATTTTTGAGCGACTTTTATGTCTCCCCCTCCTCCACCTATTCAACAATACTCCTCACTTTCTATAACTGTTAATTTTAAACATTTATGAGCACAGCGAGAAATTGATACACCGTCCACTATCAATATTGTCTATTTGATTTCAGTAGTAAAGAGATAGAGACCATACGACCATTCATATTTTTCTGTTATACATCTAAATCTCTTATACAGACCGAGTGTATGTGTTTGTGTGTGTCCGTGTGTGTGTTGGATTTCTTTAACATGGCTTTAACAATTTTTCATTAATATCGCTACGATGTCTGCAGTGTGACAGTTTATAGTGATGTCTAGCACTGAGGCACTATGTCCCATCCAGCCAAAGTAACCTGACACCAAGTCAACCAGTCTTAACACTAACCTCTTAATGCTTGGCGCCCAGATGCTGATATTCGTGCCATTGGTGTTTTTAAAATCATAAAACATTTAAAAGACTAATATATTTGTACATCACCATCTCGTACCAATTTTTGGTTTTTAAAAAAAAATGTTGGACGTTATTGAAGTGGGTAGCGGTAGGATTTTATACACGACTCTGCCGCAATTTAAATTCTACTACCATGCTATCTGAAACCTTTAATAAAACATAGATGGACGAACATATTCAATGCAAATGATTCTTCCGAAGGTACAAATGCTGGCACAACATACCAGACCGCTCGTTCAGTGAGACAGCAATATTAAAATACAAAAATCAATATAACAGACACTGAGACTCAAGGGTATAATTACAAAGAATCACAATTCACTTCCGCACAAAAACAGTGCAGCAAGACTGTTAATTGTTCTAGATTTTATGAGGCATGTTTATTTTTTTGCAGACACAAAATATAATTTATATTAAATTGAAAATCTATGGCATGTGTACCGATCTCCATGAAGAAGACGGAGTGTAGTCTTAACAACATCGTAGACTCTAGGCAAAACAATGCACTGGGGCCTCTACCGGCCCTACTACTCATTAACAATATGGGCCCATGATGCCCTGAAGCGTAAGGCCCTGGGCAACTACCCAGTATGCAAGACCTCTGATTTGAAGGCAGACAGATATGAATACAGTGCTATTGCTAGCACGTTACTTAATAATTGGCTCTTGGCAATAAAATTACGAAGGATATTTTTTTAATTTGCCTTATTACAGTCTTACCAGAAACTTCTCACGTCTTTAATTTACGCGCGCGCGTGTGTGTGTGTGTGTGTGTGTGTGTGTGTGTGTGTACGCGGGTTATAGCAGATTTTACAAACCCAGCAAGGGGAAGGGAGTGTGGTGCAGAATATATAAGGGTGCGGGGTATATCACAATTTTTTTTACGTAATAATATTTCAATATATTGTTTGAAAACATAACTAGATAATTTATATATTTTTCTAGTTTTGTTTTGCTAGGGTTGGATATTATGGCTACTACGGTGACTTCACAACTAATTATGGTATCCATCTTCCTCTCCCAATTCTCGGGTAGACGTTGGCCGACGGTCGTTCGTGTTCTGATTGACAATTGGTTCCTCTTCATAAATTTATATACCCAATGCACTCCTCCTTTGAAATCATCAATGTGCTTCTCTGCTGCCATGAGTTTGGCCTTCAGTTTGATGGCAACTCTCGAGATTGGTCGGTTTTTCCACTAGGCCACGATCCACTGCTTCAGGCCAGCTTCAAGATGATGCCATTTTCCTTTAGATCCACGACGAGCACGTTTTCGTGTATTCATCTTCTTCATCGACCTTTTTCTTTTCTCCATCCTCGAATCACACTCTCATCAATATCAAATTTTCTGCCTGTGGCTCTATTGCAATGCACTTCAGCATACAATTTGGCAGTTAGATTGAAGTCGGCTGTGTAAGAATTTAGTTTCGGCATTTTTTAAATTTAACAGAAAGAAATTATTTAAACTCGAATCTGCACATCTCAAAAATTCAAGATTATTTAGAAATGTCCGCGTTTATGTAGCCTGTAGTTGAGGCACAGCTCCTATAGATGGTCTACGCGCACAAGCACTTTGTACCGAGCTTTAATAGTTACCGTTAATTGATGTCATGCGAGCTACCTTCGAAATTGACAATTGTGGCATTAAGCCCCTGGACCTCACACCGTTGCATATCCGGCTCACAAGTACCTGGCTTCAAAATTCAAATCTGCCGGCTGCCAGCCGGAATATAATGGAGGCAGGGTGACTAAATTGAACTGATGCAGAGGGATAAATATGGACCGGGACCGACTGACTTGATAGCGTAAATACAAATTTGCATGTTGGGCGGGTGAGTGAAAATGTAGTAGTTGTAGTATCATTCGTCATCCACGTGTGAGCATTGACTAATTCAGTCCTTTTAAAAACAGTAAAGGTAAACAATGTGAACATGCACAAAAATGTTCATCAATCTATTGTTGCGGGTTATACAAAGGTGCGGGTTATGCCAACGATTTTCTTTTTACACAAAACCCCAAACTCGTGGACTATGTGATGGTGCGGATTATCTGCGTCTGCGGGATATATACGGGAAAATACGGTAGTCATAACTGTCTCAACTGACTATGTTTACGTTTATTTCGGCTCGTATCAGTGCTACTGGTTGTCTCAACTATATCAGTGCTACTGGTTATTTCAACTGTATGAGTGCTATTGGTTGTCTCCACTTTATCAGCGCTACCGGTTGTCTCAACTGTGTCAATGCTACTGGTTGTCTACTGTTAGCGCTACTGGTTGAAAATATTGTGGAATATTAGGCAATGGTCCATATACCTATACTTTTTTCTCTTCCAGCCTTCAGTTTATCACAGTATGAACAATTCGTGTTCAACAAAAATCTTACTTCATTAGCTAAGTGTGCGCTTGTTGGCTAATTCATTACCTTTCTGTTTAATAGCTGTCAATTTGTTGTCAACCTGTTATCTTCACGCTCTGATACCTTCTAAATTATCATCCTCCAAATTTTTACATACATCAGCACGGATTTGTAGAAACAACTAGTAACTGTAACGATTTATTTAACATGATCACATAAATTTGTGCTTATTGTTGATGTTTTAGTTACTGTTACCGTTACCGTTACTGTTAGCGTTACCGTTACCGTTACTGTTAGCGTTACCGTTACTGTTACCGTTACCGTTACTGTTACCGTTACCGTTACCGTTACCGTTACCGTTACCGTTACCGTTACCGTTACCGTTACCGTTACCGTTACCGTTACCGTTACCGTTACCGTTACTGTTAATGTTATTGCTATCGTTACCGTTACTCTTACTGTTACCGTTACCGTTACCGTTACTGTTACCGTTACCGTTACTGTTACCGTTACCGTTACCGTTACCGTTACCGTTACCGTTACCGTTACCGTTACTGTTAATGTTATTGCTATCGTTACCGTTACTCTTACTGTTACCGTTACCGTTACCGTTCGACACCGTGTGATATATTTCTTCTCTCTTCTTTTCTCAGTTTAGAGGTAAATCTAGGTAACTAGGTCCTCGACGAGATATTTCTGTCTTAGCCTAATTATAGACTTCCATGAAAACCCCATGTTACGAGAATGCAGAGAAACTCACATTTTTTTCAATCTTTCTCGTTTATAAAGATGTTCTGTTAATATGATACTTACATTTAATAAATATTAACATTGTATGAAACATATTTCCGTAAAAAAAAGCACTCTTAACAAGCGAAATCTCTTACTATAATGAAGAGTTCAACAGTTCTGGTGCAGTTACGAAACAATATAATTTGTGCAGGAGATAGATTTAAACATCTTTTCAAGTTGTTTTCGTTTTCGATAAGCATCCTCTAAATTTAAAAAAAATGGTTCAAATGACTGGCTTATCCAACTGAGGTTGTACTCTTGTATTTTTTATATTTTTCTTTGGCTTGATTTTTAAAGCAGAAATACATTCAGGCAGCACGACAGTTCTTAGGCCCAGAAGTACTAATGTATTCCAAGGTAAGGACATTGCTATTTGCTAGACGATACTGGTTAGCATTTGCAAAACATTCACTGAATAGCAATTTTGTCAAGTAAAGGTCAATATATTATTCGGTAATTAGTGGAGAACTCATTAATCGTAACTGGAATGGATAGCTCCATAGCTTTATCAACAGTCATTCTTGGGTCAATTGTAAACAGTTTAATGTAATGGGGGCTGTACGCAATTTGCAGCAGCAGATTGTAATGCTCTCTTATAAGTTCTTTGTTGTTTGTTCCAGTCAATATCTTCAACTAAAAGGTAGGCACGCTATTTAGCACACAAAATTAGAAGAAAAAGTTAAGTACAATTTTAATTTCTTTTTATTTGCAAATTATTAAAAATTTGTCTAGCAAAAATCTGGCAATGCGTTTTCTATTATCCAGTTATGGTGGTGGATCTATTCACATCTTAAACAATTTCTTCGAAAGAATGTTGTGTGCAATAGGGAGAGCAGAGCTTGGTTATGCATGATATACAGAGATAATAATATTCTAATTTCATTCGATATTCGTTCGCAGATAAATCTATACTATTTATTTACTAAAATTGTCCATCTCTGGTATTGGATTAGACAATGTTGACGCTTCACCGTATGCCGTACTTCGTGAGGGCTTTTGTATTCTTCTCTCTTGGTGTTTATCTTTGTAGTCTTTAATATTATTGTTTGTGCAGGTACCATTTCATCAGCTTTAAAAAATATAAACAACTCTGCTTTTAAACGTTATCTTTTCAAATAACACATGGTGCTATTGTGATATTATTTGTTGCTTTATATATATTGCCCCACCAAAAGCTGGGGTCTTTACTGCTAGATAAAATGCGGAAGGTGAGGTGGTGATGATTTTGAAACAATGTAATCTGAAAATTCTGTCTCTGAAGACGATGATCTAGCCGACACACGAATGCAAAAAGACGTTGATTACACGGTAATTTTGCTAGTGATTCTGATGACCAAAGTCAACGACAGTTTTGTACTGAACAACAAACTATGGAACATAGCTATAGCAATTAGTTAAGTTATTAATAAATTCTGGATATAAAATAATTGATGAATTTTTAATTAAATGTGTGTGTGTTGGTTTTGTGCGTGTGTGTGTGTATGTGTGTGTGTGTCTGCAATGTCATTTTAAGCGTAAGATGTGCTATACATAGTAGCTCTTTTGGTGGAGGATGAACCCGAAAAAACCCTGTAAAGAACCATCAACTCACGCGAAGCAACTGGCAAGCTTTCTTACATACCCACATTGACAAAGCCTGAGACTCTAACCCAAGTGATATGGTAGTAATCGGTAAAGGCTAGCGCTTTGGACCACTCGGCCACCTAAAACTCTATATATGGATACCAGTAAACTGCTGCCGTGAACTACATCTACTTTGAATATTTGAAATAATGATTTGATTTGGTTTTGTGGGTTTGACGCCATTATTCAGCACATGATAGTCTATACATGGCGGCCAGTACATCTATTGGATGAAGAACCCGGATAGAACAAACACTGACACACGGGAAGCTACTGTCAAGCTTTCTCACATAAGCACCCACGTCGGCCAAACCGGTACTCGAACGAACGCGGCGGGGTGAGGTGTGAGTTATCTGTAAAAGCGAGTGCCTTATGAAACTTGGCCACGATGGGTCCGCTATGCTTGAAATGCAGAAAAACTAACAGTTTTATTTTTTAAATGTTATTCTTGAACACAAGTAGCTTTTGCCATACTTTTATTCAGCTCAATCTTCAAAACAGATGGTATTATCTTTCGATACAAACATGGCTGCTTTCGTCTTAAATTCGTGACATTTATAGCACATCTCAGAATTTTTTAATTCAATACAATATAGCCTTATGCCATAACTTAATACGTGTAGAAAATTCCAATTTATTTTTTTCTGTTTGCTAATTGTCTTAATAATCTGGCTGTTTTCTTAGTTTGCTAATTATCCTCAAATTTGACAGGTCCAGTATATTTTAAAGTAGTCAATAAATATAACTAGAATATGAATTAATCACAATCTCTCGTACTATTGTAAATTTCACTGTTGTCCATTAATTTTCTTCTTTTATTTTTATTAATCCCATATCTTATGAAAGATGGTGATACACAGTAACATGAACAATGTATTAATATTTGATAATTTTCAATATACAAGCACCTCTGTCTAGTCAGGGGATATCCTGCTTTAATTTGCAATGTTCTCCCTGTAAAAACATGTACAAATCATAAAATAAACATGTATTGAACATTATTATATTTCACTGCTGATTCACTGTAATAACGGATATTTCTAAAATATTCACAATAGATCATATGACAATACAGAACAGAAAAAACATTATGTGTTGAAAAGTTTAAATTTGTATGATTTTTGATGTCTGTATTTGAACGAACTCAAAATCCAGGGCTTGGCAATAAATGGTAGACTTGTAGCTTGCATCGATTTTGTAGGGCTTAGCGCCTGTAATGGTTATACCGAACAGGCTTTGTTGACTCGATTAATTTGCCAATTGACTTTATACTGATGGTAATCAGGAATGTATTTTGACGCTGACCAGAAACACGGCTCACTTTATTGTTTATGCGTTATGGCGAAGATGGGCGTGATTTGTTTTAATTGGCCTTACCAAAGTGTTAGATACACCTGTGCCTCCAGATTATTTATCCCTTACTTGTAAGCAAGCAGGAAAAGTGGACTTGGTGTCTGGGTCTTGTTTACTAATCTGCCCTCTGTTCGCGTGAGCAAAATCTTAGGAGACGTCCATTAATTACGTCAACAATTTTTAGGCAATTTTCCCCACTCTCTTGTCAACAATTGTCAAACTTTCAGTGACCACCTTAATAAAATTAGGTCAAAAACATTTACGCACCACGACCCGCCACAAACTAGCAATATTTTATACGGCTAGTTTTTATGCTAAAAATAGAATTATGGAAATTAAAAGGTGTACACATAAAATTTAATACTTTTTTTTACTCATTTAACAGATTTCAAATTGACACAACACTTTGAATTCATGAAAAAATCAAGAATTTATACTCCTATTTTCCTTTTTTTTTATTAAATTTATTGTTAAAAAAACAAACATTATTGACATCAATTTACCATGGACTCTTCCTCCCCCATGTCAATAATTTTCAAACGTCTTCATACCCTTTCCAACCTATTTAGTTGAGATAATTAATGGATGATACCATATTTTTTGTTAGATTAATTTTTTGTTGAAACACAACATCTGGTATGAATACGAAAAAATACACTCCATTATGTTTTTCGTTGGACTGCAAGCTTATTGCGGTATTTGAATTAGATGAATGCAAACTATCGCTATAAAGTTATACTGTAAATAGACTGGAAGCGACGTATATACTGCAAAGTCTAGACGGTGTATATATATATATATATATATATATATATATATATATATATATATATATATATATATATATATATATATATATATATATATATATATATATATATATGAACAACCAATGCATATAACTTGACTAATAACACACTTTATAACGAGCACTCCTAATTTGATGAAAGAATCCATTAAAATCCAACTCTTACGGACTTAGTCGGCTTTCTAGGATGTAAAGTATGAGGAGTCTCCAAACCAAACAAATGTGAACGATACCGAATAATCTATTGCAATTTCACACATTATCTTTAGGTCTTATATTATCGATAGTCCTTTCAAATTTTGCGCAAAGGCTAGGAAAGTTCAGACAGTTTTAATGAAAAATCGGGTCTTTGATCGGCGATTTGACAAAATACACCCAGCTTTTATAAGAAATCAAGTTATCCTAGATATTTGTCTTGAATCTGGGGATTTAAGCGTTCAAAAATTTAAAGAAGTGTTTTGTATTGTTTTAACTGATCGGTAGGAATCACGAACAGTATGCAAAGTTATTAATAGTGTGTGAACATGCAAGCAAACAAAACAATAAAACAAATATGGCAAAAAAGAACAAGAAATATAAGACAAACTCAAAACTGCTTTGTCTTGTTTTGGAATATATGTACAGCATATAATCAAAATAAACATGATAAACTGATTAGCATTTGAAAAATGCAGCACTTTTTCATAGTTAATCTCTCTCTCTCTCTCTCTCTCTCTCTCTCTCTCTCTCTATATATATATATATATATATATATATATATATATATATATATATATATATATTTGTGTGTGTGTGTGTGTGTGTGTGTGTGTGTGTGTGATAGATAACGGCGCAATTCCTAGTTTCCCAACATTTCTATTACGGGTGGAAACATCTTACATCCACTAAGCAAACACTAAACACAAAATCCAAGAGAAATTCGGTAGACAGGAAGAATCTGCAAGGAAGGGTTAAAAATGGAAGAAACAAAGAAGAAATATATGAAAAACAATCTAAAACGAGTAAACTACATATCTGTTTTGTAATGACGTCAGCCCAACATCGAATAATTTATCATCGTGTCATTTTAGTACCAGCTTCTACAAGAGACAGTGCCGGATTAAGGCCTTCCAAGGTTCTAAGTACTGAAAACATTATGATGTCCCCCCCCCTCAAAATCGAAAAACTAAAAAAAAAACTGTATTAAAAGCTAAGGTGGGAAAATGGTATTACTCCAAACCATATTACTCGTACATTCCAATCGAAACGGTCATATATAATTTATTCAATTTTTTTCTGGTGTCTCTGTTTGGCTGGTGCTCTAAGTACGTGCATAGTATGCTTAACGGTTATTCCGGACTTGACAAGAGGTATCCTTAATAATGAATCTGCAGACATTACATAGAAAGGTGTGTGTGCGCGTGTGTGTGTGTGTGTGTGTGTGTGTGTGTGCGTGCGTGCGCGCTACATGACATAAATACGCAAAGACCTCGGGGTCCTATAAGACAAGACAACATATTTAATCTCATCTTCCATCGAATCAGTTCCAAAGCTAATACATCTGTTTAATACCTTTGAAATGCTAATACATGAACTAAACGTACACAAAACACTATTTTTTTATTAAATGAAATCATCTTCTAAAAATATCGTCGAAATGGACACGTCACAACACATGTGCGCAAAGACTGATGTTATTATACAGTGTAGGAAAGTCCGCTGACGTGACACATTTGTTAAAATAAAAAAAAATCAATAGGGCTTAATCAGATCGAGTCCATTAATTTCTCCTAATAATTGGAGATACAAGCAATCATTAGCTATACCACAAAATAAAATCAACAAGTGGGGCAATTGTAGACATCTTTACCGGCCAGTTTATACAGTGGATAAAGATATCGCGTAATTAATTCGCGGTACCTTTCCGTACCTTGATTTATTTGGCTTGCTGTTTTGAACTTAAAAACGTATGAAATTGGCTGCTGACAGTATTAACAAAGGCAAGAAAAATATTAGCAAATTATACAGTGAACCAAAAATCTATTTTGGAAGATAAGTTTAAGTATACTAAACAAATAAATGTAATGTTCTATGAAAATATAATAGATAATCTTTTGACTAATCCTTGTGACAGAAACTGCAATCAGAAATATCCATATGACGCTTTGACAAAAGGTTACGTGAATATCTTTAAAAAAGGCTTTAATGTGGTTTAATTTGAAGGTATAAAGAGTTCAAATCTGAGACAAAATTGAAGTTTTAGTGCAATATGTCACTGGAACAATTTCAGCAAGTTTATTTAAAGAAGTCGAAAAAAGGGCGCCTTTTAATGTAGAAAACACAAAGTTACAATGGACCAACATTATTTGATTGCATTCGAAAGCTTTAATATACACATAAGATTGGGCTGAACTGCTGTTTCAGGTGAATTGAAAGCATTTGGTTTACTCGTGTCTATAATTCATATTGATCTACAATGCTTTAGTTGTGTTATCATAGAATTTCTCAACATTAATCATAGTCAGTATTGAGAATGAATATCAATATTTTTTTTTTCAATAAGTCATACAGCAATAACTGAGATAAAGAGTTTTGTCGCCATCAAGGTCCTGAGATAAAATGCATGAAACCCAAGTTAGTCACCTCTTAGAATGAATCAATTGTGGTGTCTAATTTAATTGAATTGATTAATATATATATATATATATATATATATATATATATATATATATATATATATATATATATATATATATATATATATATATATATATATATATATATATATATATATGCGAAATGCAATAACAATTGTAGCCAGTAAATAATTTTTCAATGGCCTGAAGAGAACTAAAATAAAACAAACGCGTCGTTTCATATGTTTGTCTCTCTACTCTTATTATATACAACTCTACCTGTGTATCACCGTCATCTTTTCTCTTTCAGTTTAAATAATGCCTCAATAGTTTTAAATTTTAAAGTCTGATTGACAATGTATCTATGCAGTTGTTGTAAGTCCTTCTATATCAAAACCTACTCATTTTTCATATTTTTGGCTGAGAAGTAGAAGAAATTGCATAAATACATTATTTGAATTCGTGTATTAATTAGAAATACATTGTTTACATATCAAAATGACGATGCTCAGAACAGTTTGGTTCATGAATTGTCATCGTAAAATCTACCTTGTGGGATGAAGTATTGTTATGTAAAGTAACGAATGACTCCGGTACCATTCATCAGTAAATATCGGCCTCCTACAACGCCAATGTTAAAAAAAAACAAAGGCATCTGAGCTTCAAGAGTGAAATCCACTCTCAAGTCTCTGAGGTGAGGAACAACTACTTTTCATTTAAACTATTTTAAAAAAAGAAAGAGAATTGCTCCTGAGTTCGTTTGCCTGACAAAACTTACTACGCAGAAAACAATGTCTATGTAGATTTTCTTCGTCGCAGTTGATGACCTATAGCAGGAAATGTAACGACACAAACGGTCACATTTAACCACATATTAACTTGACAAGTATTAGTCCGGACTCTATTAAATGCTCATGGTTTTAGTCCGGACTCTATTAAATGTTCATGGTTTTAGTCCGGACTCTTATTAAATGCTCATGGTTTTAGTCCGGACTCTATTAAATGCTCATGGTTTTAGTCCGGACTCTATTCAATGCTCATGGTTTTAGTCCGGACTCTATTCAATGCTCATGGTTTTAGTCCGGACTCTATTTAATGCTAATGGTTTTCAAACGGACTCTTCACTTAATTTTTATTGCAAATGGAATCTTCGTGAACCGTAAACAAGAGCAGAGTTTACAAATGTAGGATTTTCTTCAATGGTAACGGTACTTCAAATAGTCAATGCTGTTTGTGAAGGCATTAATCAATATAAATTCATTACATTATCAGAAAAAAAAATACACAAAGCCATGACGACCAGGGACAATTCCACTTATGATTAGTTATATAGTACTACTCCACAGCTAACTTTAAAGGCACTAAAGCATACCCTAAAATGGTTACAATTGAAGAAAGAAACATCTCTATCTCCCGCACTCATACACGCACGCACACACGCACGCTGTTCATTCACTTGAACTTAATGCCAATACAATGAAATCAACACAAAAGGCTTGGTCTTAAGCTTCATACGGTTCATTACTAATAACTGTGTGTGTGTGTGTGTGTGTGTGTGTGTGTGTGTGTGTGTGTGTGTGTGTGTGTGTGTGTGCGAGAGAGAGAGAGAGAGAGAGAGAGAGAGAGAGAGAGAGAGAGAGAGAGAGAGAGAGAGAGAGAGAGAGAGAGAGAGAGAGAGAGAGAGAGAGATCACCTGTTTGTCCACATAAATCAGAGTTGATCTCTTCACTGCTTTTTCGGCTTCCGTTGTTGCCCATCGTCCGTTTCTTGATTACCTTTTCGTCCTCTTTTGTATTTACCAAGACTTAAGAAACCCCTCTCTGGAAATATTCAGGTAAAAATGTATTACACTAACAAATGCTGAAATGAACATATGCGAATGACTTACATAAACAAGCACTTTATGTAATCAAACTAGTCTTACAAGTATAGTTATTTTCACCAATAAATATTATGAATTGAAATATATTCAGATATGTGCATATTGTTCACAGTCTGAATCAGATTTACTTTTTCGATATTTACATTCTGAAAAGGTTAATATTTTGTATGAACTGGCATTAAAAATGTGGTACCCACATGTATCCTTCTACAATGGTATAGGTTGTTTGTTTTGTTCCGGGAAATATCATATCCAATATAATTATCTGATTCTGTTACGAACCTTAGTTCTAATTACTGAGAATAGTTAGATCTTCAGACTGGTAGAGGTTGATGATTGCATAAATTCCAGAGAACACCAAAATTTTCCCAGCAGCATTCGCTATATGTAGGCGAAGGTGACCGAGGCATGCGTGTTGATAGAAGCATGTCTCTTTGGCGGTAATATTACTCTGGTTCTTTGCAAGGTTTCGTGTGCTATTGATTAAACACGTTTCCATTGCTCTGTCTATACGCACCTGCGAGAAAATGAGCCACATTGGTTCTGTTCATTACGTTTCTTCATAATGGTTCTTCTTTTGTCTGGCAACTTACATGTTCTTTTATATATTATGTTTCATGGTCGTATTATATTATTATGGAACAATATTATGAGCTTAAGCAGTATCAATATTAATTAAAACTGGGAATACAATATTATTATACATATTATAGTGAGATATTTAAATATATCAGTGAGAGAAAATGATATCGCCTTAGTGATACTCGTTGTGTATATTCACAATATTATATATCGCCTATAAGCAATGCATTCTGGTCATGAATTCAGTTCATTCGCTCAAACTTCGAAATCCATGATTTGCTTATGGTCAATAGATGTGACATAAATCCAATGTAATTCTGCGCTTTTTTAAATAGGCATAACGTTTTTATTCTTTAAGGGTAATTCTTTGAAGTTTTATTTTTCAGTAAATGTCAAGGTTCAATGCTTCGTTGTAATAGTTTTCTTTTGGAGGTTTAACGTCATTTTTCAGCGCCAGATAGGCTCTAGTTGGCTTACAGTATAACTGGTGGAGAAAGAACCAGGGAAATGGCAGGAAGGATCTACAAGAGGAGCGGGGACGGAGGGTGGGCAAACGGGGATATATCCAAGGGGTCTGGTACAAACAACATTTTAATTTTATACAACAATTTTTAAAAAAAAATAGGAAAGGCTGGGGTGTTTCTTACCCCAAGATCCGCGATAGCTTCCAATGTCCCTGCCCACAGGAAGCTCCTGGCAAGATTTCTCATTAGTAGAGCCGGAGATTCGAAACCAATTGGACAGAGGTGAGATGGCAGTGATCGGTGAAGGTGATCGCTTTGAACTACTCAGCGTTTTATATAGCCCGATGCTTTTTAAGCCCAGGTCAAATTACGACTCTGCTATAACAGTCCGAGGGTTCCTTGGTAGGAAGGGTGCTTAGACTGTTTAAAATGTTCCTTGGTTTGAATGTACGTTTGTCCAAAAACTGTTCGAGAGAGAGAGAGAGAGAGAGAGAGAGAGAGAGAGAGAGAGAGAGAGAGAGAGAGAGAGAGAGAGAGAGAGAGAGAGAGAGAGAGAGAGAGAGAGAGACAGACAGACAGACAGACAGACAGACAGACAGACAGACAGACAGACAGAGATTATAATATCTCTCGTTTGCAACAGTGGATTGTTATTGTGCTTGCCACATAACCAGATCATGGTTATTTTAGTAAAACCGTTGAAGAAATGGGTAATTTCATTTTTTTGTTTGTATTTATTTTTGGAATGAAAGACAAGAAGCTTAAAAATAAGTAAAATTTAGAAGCGCGTAATAATTGTTGGTTTACAGTAGGTTTTCTAAATTGCACTGATGGTCTTTGGTAATATTTGTTAATGAAGTAGACAAAGATTAATGTCACCAGTTTTGGGGCGCATTTTTTATTTTTTTTTTAGCTTTATGTTGCAGATACTTGGCCTGATTGGAAAGCAACAGAACAAAGGGTATTGTACCCAAGAATCGACACATGATTCTATCTATTTATGCTTTCTTAACTCTGTGATACTTTCTGAGAGTGTTTTGGTTGCAAATCAAAGTGTATGTAATTACAAACATTTTTATTAGTGAACCATTAAAACAGTGTGATACACCCTCTGTAGACTCTCCATAGTATAGATGCCTGATTTTTCTCCTTATGTACACCTCGTTACGTTTAATCGTATACTGAGAATGGAGAGAGAGAGAGAGAGAGAGAGAGAGAGAGAGAGAGAGAGAGAGAGAGAGAGAGAGAGAGAGAGAGAGAGTATATGGATCAATGCATATATGTGTGCAATTTAGGTAATATATATATATATATATATATAT